>CM035204.1:18254118-18291618 GCA_020233015.1 Callinectes sapidus
GGGGGGGGGGGGGGGGGGGGGGGGGGGGGGGGGGGGCTCATAGAAGTGGTAAACGACAATATCAGATAAAAGTTGACTCTTGGTTTAATTGTCATTGGTTCTATTGTCTGTGGTGTTCAGTTTAAGAATTCTGGTTTATCTATAATCGATTTAGTTGTACGGGAACTTTGAACACAAACACCAAACCAATAACTCTCTAATCAGATAATAGCTGACTCCTGGTTTATTTGTAATTGGTTGTGTTGTATGTGGTTCAGTTTAGGGACACTTGTTCATTTATAATTGACTTAGTTGTTCGGGAACTTTAAACAGATAGGAACCAAACCCGAAACACATTAATATAGGACAGTTGATTCCTGGATTTCGGCACTTTTGAATTAGAAAAACTTTTTTGAGGCCCTGCCTCTATGTAGAATAAATTTCAACAAACTTCTAGATTTTTCCTTCATATGTGTAGTGGTTAACACGCTCGGCTCACAACCGAGAGGGCCTGGGTTCAAGCTGGGTGCGAGGCAAATGGGCACGCCTCTTAATGTACAGTATCTAGCCCTTGTTCACCCACGCAGCAGCAAATAGGTACGGGATGTAACTCGAGGGGTTGTGGCCTCGCTGTCCCGGTGTGCTGTGTTATGTGATTTCAGCTCTACCCGAAGATCGGTCTATGAGCTCGCTCCGTAGGGAAAAGGCTGGCTGGGTGACCAACAGGCGACCACAACAACGAATATTTTGTCACATGTGCCATTTTTTATTGACGTTCCCTAGAAGTGCAAAGGGCTTTCCTGTCCTAGCTAGGAATCATTTAGTCTGTTCTTCACTGTTGGTTCTAAAGTCTGAGACAAATAAGATATTACCCCATGGGAGGATTTTGATGTACTCTAATTGAATTACAATTATTTTCTAAGAGCTCAGTCTGCGATGCATTAAATCTTTCTCATGACCATGAAGATATAAAGGTTAGCTTTGAGATATTGCAAGTCTATTTTTTTCAAAGAACTGGCTTAAAAAAATATATATAGTTATTTATTACTTTATTACATTATATTACAGTCACCTTATTATGCTACTCTGTAACTTAATTCACATCTAAATCCATACCAACCATCTCATGCTCTTTTCTCTTCTATTTCCCTGATCTTTCATAAATTAGCATATGTACAATTCAAACACTGCAGATGTCAGGATGCCAGTACATCACATCCCTTACAGTCAATGGCACACTTGTCTCCTTTTAATGTTATTAGTCACCTTCACTGAACTTTTTCTTCAATCATTTCACAGAATCAAATACAACACTGTATACTAGTGATACATTACCTTTATTAATCATTTCAAATTGGAAGAGACTAAAATAGCTGTTGCTTGAAGTATTTCATATGGTAAATATTTTATTATTCTAAAACTTTGTTTTTATACGTATATTACATACATACAGACAATCTTCTCTAGTAAAAATAAACAATATAAATGTTTCTGAAGTGACACAGTACAAAAATATACTCCAAACCTTAGATAGAAAATATCAACGTAATTTATTATACAGGATAAAATATATGAACATAAAACTGATAATGATATGAAATTAGGAAACTGCCATTATTATTAAGAAAATCAAATAAAGTTTCACTAGACTTTGAAAAACATATTTGACTTAATTTTCTTTTTCATTTTCCTTGCATCAATCCACTGATTTTCTTTTAATTCTCTCTTTTTGTTTAATAGAATGTTTTCATATTTTGTATCTGAGTGTTCTTCCTTATCTTTTTTTGACTCTGACACATCATCATCATCATCACAAAATTGTATCCCTCTCTTCTCTCTGGGCTTGGAACTGGATCCCTGTGAATAAGTAAGTGTTGAAGTATTTTTTGTTGTGCCTGAAAAAGTAGATGGATGTGGTAGCTGTATATTCTCTGCTTCCTGTGAAGTTCTTTTTACACTACAACTATCTTCTGTATCAAGTTCTTCAGAAAAATTGATATCATGAAGATCATCAAAAAGGTCTTCATCATTAGTAGAAATGGCTTCATTTAATTTTGGGATAGAGTACTTCACATTATCTGTATTTTCACCCATTTTTTTCCTACTTTCCTTTCTGTTTTTATCCTCAGTAAAGTTTTCACTGTGGAGTTTTGGGTGATTTCCAAAAACAGATGAAATTTCTGCATCTTTTTCTATTCTTGATGAGTTTAATGTCTTTTTCATATTTTCACCACTGAAGTTTCTTGCTTCAACAGCTGCGTTTACTGCACTGCCTGATGAATGTGAAGAGATTGGTTCTACATCATCAAGGTCATCAAAAAAGTCATCATTAGTAGAAATGGCTTCACTTAATTTTGGGATAGAGTACTTCACATGACCCTTATTCTCACCCAAACTTTTCTCACTTTCTTTTCTATTCTTATTCTCAAGGTAATTTCCAGACAGAGATGAAATTTCTGTATCTCCTTCCATTCTTGATGAGTTTAATGTCTTTTTAATGTTTTCACCACTGAAGTCTTTTGCTTCAACAGCTGGATTTACTGCACTGTCTGATGAATGCGAAGAGATTGGATGACTTATATTATAGGAGTCCACATGGGGTTTTGCTTTAGATAACCACCCTGAGGAATTGGCTATGGATGTTGAACTTGCAGAATCCCTTTTAAAACGCCATCCAAATGATGTCTTCTCAAAGCTCCAATCCTGGTGGTCAGGCTTACTTCCTTCACCACTCTCAACCTGGAAAATGATGGTCTGTTTAACTATAAGCATCATCATAACTAATCAAGAAAAGAAGAAATAGCCACATGAACCAAGCTACAATTCACACAATTAATCAATCATGGAGGGCATACACCAAGGGGTGCATTGCCTTGCCTACCCTATGACACCACTCCCAGCGGTCATGCCTCATGAGTCTCCATGCAGGCTCCCTTCCCATACTGAGTAACTCCGTGCAAAAGGCACCGACTTGCTGCAGCCATAAATTCTGTGGGTGTTCCCTTGGCCTCCTCCATGCTGGGTTATCTCTTTCGGAGACAACCTGATAAGCAGGATCAGCTTCCTGGTAATGTGCCACATGCCCATATAGCTGCAGTTGGCACTGACGGACTATGCTGGTAATAGGCCTCGAATCAGTTTCCCGGAACAATTGCTGATTTGACACAAAGTCATACCAGCCATATTCACAGAGAAGCTGGACATGCCCCCTCCACATTTCATAGCACTCACAGTCCCAGAGTACAGGCCAGTTAATAGACCAATAATCCTTGCAGGAATCCCATGGAGATGCAGAAGATTCCAGAGTATCTCTCAATGCACTGAATCAAATGCTTTCTTGAGATTAACATAGGCTGCAAGAGTTTTCTGTCAAAACTCACGTTAAAGCTCCACCAGTACCCAAAGCACTAGGATCCAGTTGTTGATTTACCAAGCTTGAACCATGATTGTTGAGGTCTCTGGTACTTCAGCAGATGACTGTGGATCTGCATCAGCAGCAAATGGTCAAGCACCCTGCCTGGTACACTGAGCAGTGTTATACCATGGTAGTTGTTGCAACACTGATGGTCCCCTTTCCCCTTCCAGATAGGGACAACCAACCCCTTTTTCCAGTCAGGAATGGTACCTGTATGCCACACAGCATGTAACCTAAGGTGCGTCCAAATGGTTGAACAATGTCTGATGGACAAACATTGATACCAATTAACAATGGAAAGCGAAAAGGCTCACTGATGACATCAAAAGCGAGCACCAAGAGGTGTTCCAGACACTGTCCATGTTCGTCGTATAGGAACTTCAGACACGGTCTGTGAGGCATGGAAGTATACGATGCTGCCATGCACACGATGAACAAAGTCACTTGTTTACTGGATTTTAGAAGTCTGTTAGCTGAATTGTTTTCAACTGCCCTGTCAACATGGCTAGCCGTATGTCTGTCATGGAGAAAAGTTGCTATTGGGATAAAAAAAAGAGACCCAGTTGCTAATCGAACTATACCGGCAGAACCCATTCTTTTGGAATGTCAAGGCAGAAGTGCAATTTTCTTGTTTTTTTTTTAATTTTCTTGTGCACCATGGTATTGATGTACCACACTAGACGCTAGCAACAACCACCTGTCACCCAAGTCCACACACTGACTTGCACTTGTTGCCAGCGGATATCACCTTCGAACATATCTGCTAGTCTTTACCTTGTGATCAGAGTAAAAACAGTGGTATACAACCTCATCTGGTACCCCTGTTTGTTGCTACATCTACTTCCATCGTTTCAATGCTTATGGCATCGTCCTGCTTTGCCTAGGATATGGTAACAATGTTTGTCCGTCTGTATTCTTAGGAATCAAATAACTTACTTCACTATCCTGGCAGCTTAGATTGTTTTCCTGGCAGAAGGAGTGAATGTGGGTAATGAAGTAACGACCAAATTTTTGGATTTTAGCTTCACTCATTCCCTCGACTGAAATATAAGAAATAAACAAAAAAATTAGATGATACTTACTAGTGCAAATCAATAATATTCATAAAAGACAACTTGCCAATTTTAGTAAGTGATAAAAACTTTTCACTAAAAGGATGAATAAGAGATAAGCCTAAAAACTAATAAGTATCTAGAACATGGTACTTGTAATAATTCCTTTACTGATTTAATAATTTTCCTAGTGCATCTGTACCAATTACAATCAGCTTCTCTGTCAAGGCTTTGGAGCATATACATACATTGATTTATCATTGGTATTAAAACCTAAAATGATTAAGGTAAAATGTAGCTCATGACAACAAATATTAGAGGCATATTGTATGAATCATGTACAGAAATACAATACAGGTAAGACTGAATAGATTCTAAACAAATAACATACTAACATAAATGAAAACTTGACACTGTACATATAAAGAACAAATAATTATGTTGTAATTAGTGGCCATATAAACCAATGGTATAATAAGACTAACTTGTCCGAAGGCCAGAGAGGGTGGTGGGTCTCTTCTGGGTAAGCAGCAGCATAGTCTTGTTTGTGGCTATCAAGAAAGGCATGAAGTTAATTTCACTAGCGAGAGAGTTCCTCAGCTCCAAGAGGGACTTGTACAACTCCATCTGAAAACAGATGAATGAATAAATACACACATACAAAAAAAATTGTTAGTATTTTTCTTTTCTATTTTTATGTAAGACAAAAAAACTGGCAATAAGAAGAGTTGCCATATATTCAAAAAGTAGTACACTGAACAACCACTGTGTTTATGTGTTATTTCTATGTTTGCTAACTGTTTCCTGCAAGGTTTTGACTATACTGATTCCACACAAATAAATTATCCCTTAATGATGAGTGGAACAACTTAAGTATGTAGCCAGTTGATGATAGGAAGAAGGCAGAGGCCCACTCAACTCCTGCAACTTACAGTTAATTTCTCACAAAATAAAGCAAAATGCAGCATAAGTGTATATCTTCATTTGTAATTACCTGACCTATCATCCCCAAAATATGTAACTTAAATTGAGTAATATCATGTATACACACACGTCTGTAGATCTTTTCTGATTTAGGAACATACCATCAATTTTTTCTCTTCTGCATCATAATCTTCCTCACTTTCATGAGATTTGTCCTCCTTCAGCTCATTACTTTGGTGGGCCTGCACCACATCAGTCCTGACAGATCCCAAAGCAGTGGCAATGCCAGGAACTTGAAGAGGCTTAGGACTTGGTGAACTTTGTTTTGAAGTGGATCTATTTTCTCCCCTAGTTGGTGTGAACAAGAAGTCCCTGGAAATTGACAATAATGATCATATACATATACACAATCCCTTGATTTCCGAATGAGTTATATTCCTATAAAAATGTTCGTAAATTGAAAATACGTAAATAGAGACATTTTCTCCCATACACTTCCGTTACATAAGGCAAGATACGTTCCTATAACCAAAAATTATGTTCCTGAGTCATTGTACAATATACATTTCCAACTGGTTCGGATATCATTGTTTAGTAAATAAGGCTCACTGTATATAAGGAAACATTGGTGTTACCTAGTTACAAACACTTTCCATGATTGATATCAATGTTTTAAGACTTCAATAAACAACTTTCCTAATTTTGAGAAAATATTGTAAAACAAGGAATACACACCTGGGATTGAATGTTTTTCGGGAAGAGGTAGTAGCGGTAATGGCTGCACCATGATTCAGGTCACTCCTTTTGACCACATACTTCAGTTGCTCCCTCATGATGGCAGATGGTGCTAAACATACTTTGACACTGAAAACAGTTCAGATATAGAATAATGGCAGGTGTTTGCACCATCTTAAGCATATAATATTAGACTGCAAAGCTTCCAGATTGAATATGACCACAAAATTTCATAAGCATGTGAAAAATTTGTTAAAATTTGATGGCGAGTGATGCACTACCTCCGATATCCTCAGTTTCCTCAGGTGGAGGGGTGTGAGTGAAGGAATTTACAGATGGGTCATTGCGCTACTTGTTGGGCTTACACACTACATGACAGAGGATATTGTGCTAAGGGGAGATCAGTGCATTACTGCATGTTGGGTTATCAAGCTTGGTGCCATAAGTTCTCTATCTTTATGCACAAGCTATTAAAATCATTGTTATCAGTTATCAAATAGTTAATGATTCCTCTTATCTATCAAAATGATTCCTCTTATCTATCAAACAATATAAGCTTGAAAAAATATAACAGATTGTAAACTTTTTCTCTTCTCATCTCTTTCTTTCCTAACCTTTTCCTTTTCTTCCATTTGCCCTCTCTTTGCTTCAGCTTCCTGTTCCTTTACCTTTTTTTGTCCCCTTTTTTTTCTTTTTCTTTCTAGTTTCTCCCTCTCCTCCTCTTTTTTTTTCTGTTTCTCATCATTCATTTGTCAGTACCTAACATCACATATTCAACATGGTAATGCTGCAGTGTTCTTTTTCAATCCCTTTTTCTTCTGGAATGCCATTTCAGTAAAAGCTATTGAAAGTGAAAATAACAAAAATACAATTAGAAATGCGTGGTGAAAAATTGCATGAGCGTACAATAAAATGCAGGTGGTGTGTAAAGCCGACCAATGTTTTTTATGGTGGATGTATGTGCTGTCCCTCCCATCATTGATTTTTTGAGACTAGGTATGTTTATCTTCAACCACTTAGCAGTCATGCATTGTAACAATGTATTAATTGGCAAATAATGTTAATTTTGTATCAAAAATAGATGGTAGTGATTAACATTGACATTCATGTGTGCTAACAGAAGTGTTAGCGATGATGACTGCAACACAATTTACGGCAGTACCATGTGAGGATCCACTGGTTCTCTCTCACTGGCTCACACAGGAAATGGAGCAGTACTGGCAGTAAAATTAAAATTTCATTTTGTCTTTTCCACACTCTGTTTATTTGTTTAACAGGCCCTAGTGCACAGACCCGACTGGAGTGTAGACCATCCACTGCTCTAAGCATCAAGGAATCTAATAGTCATATCATATAATTTGATGGATATTACTGTATCCATGTATGTATATTAATTAATAAAGCTTTCCACCAAGAGGTACATTACAAAAGACATGAGGAAGTATTCTAATGCTATAGAACAGAAGGAGAAAACTTGGGTTATGAAATATCAGTCTTATAAAAACACTAGGAGGAATAGTATGTGTGGTGGTAGTCTATACCAAATGGCAGAAATCACTGTAGTGCATTAATGTATCTAAGAAAACCTAAAATCTTTAAGCCACTGATATCTGGGGAATAGCAATTACATTAAAAGTCCATTGATGTAAATATATCTAACTGAAAAATGAAAGTTCTTACTTAGGATCCTTAAGAGCATCATATCCTTTCTGACCCAATCCAATGGCAGCGTAAGACATGAAGTCAGCTTTTCCTCTGCCTCTGCCTCTGCCCCGGCCCCAACCTTGCCCACAAGAAACTAGATTCTCTGTGAGCCATTCATTATGCACCAACATCTGAACTGAAAAGACAATATACATTATGTACATAGGCATATGATTTTCACAATCTATAAGGTGGGATATGTGGTAATCATTTGATAAAAATGAACTGAACATTGTAGAGCTGAAATGTTAACTTTGAGTGTCACGACAGAGCTGGTGGCAGTTGTATGGTGGCTAAAGGATCACTAGTATCAAAAGAAACAATGCAGTGAATGGACCATGTGTCATCTGCTTTGACTATTAATCAGTGCTAATGGATATATGTAGGTACATTTTTTTCCATAGTAAATTGCTATTTGAGTAGTAGTAAGACAAATGAGTGTAAAGATGGTAAGGAAAAACTTGGGCTGGGTCAGGGATACTCTTTACTCTAACGTTTCGACAGAATGTCTTCTTCATTCTCTGAAGAAGACATTCTGTCGAAACGTTAGAGTAAAGAGTATCCCTGACTCAGCCCAACTTTTTCCTTACCATAAATTGCTATTTGTTGAATGAAAGATTGTTGGTACTTACGATATTCCTAAAGAAGAGATTTTAAGGTAATATAGTGTAACATAGTGTTTGGTAGGTTAGGTGTATTGAGTATGTACTTTGAAAATATGATATTTTAGACTTAAAATGGGTTTATTAGGAGAAGTCCATCATAAGTAAAAAGAGCACTAGTATACAGAACTTCACAAGGAAAAGGAAAGAGGGAAGGAGGCAGGAGGGAGAAAACCCAAAAGTAAGCTAATGCAGACACAAAATAGAAAAAAATGTACTCACTAAGCTCCTTCCAAAAGGCTTCATTTCGGTCTTTCCCAGCTCCATATGTGGGCATCTTCATCCAATGTGGTTTCACTCGCTGGCACTTGGAACCTCGAAGAATGTAGACAAGGGATGTAGATCCACAATTAAGAACCTTCTGTTGTGATACACAAAAAATAATGCTTGCTCTTAGTAAAAAAGGTGTACAGTACTGTAATTTACCTAATCAATATTGCAATCCTAGCTGTAATTCCAGCAAAAGAAACTAAAGGAAAAAATCCATGAAGATACAAAGCCTGTTATGAAGTTTTTACATATGCAAAAAGATTTTCTCCAGTATGAGACCATACTGGTCATGATGTGAAAAGATAAAAGATAAAAAGCAAAGATACTAAAAAAGTAGGTAAGAGGAGAGAAGAGAAGGAGTATATACTCATACTGAATTAAAAATTCATGTTATATATCAATCACGTTTTTAAATTTATGAAAATCCTATTTCATACCTTTACTGTTTCAAAAATCTTCTTTGCCTCTGAAGTGAAATCATACTTGTCTTCCTTGTCAAGAATTGCAGTTAACCATGATGACTTTTTATCTGAACTATCTCCAAGTAAACTGAAAAAAGAACCAAAAATCTAGTAAACAAATTAATAATTAACAGATCTATCTATATTGTAGGCTAAGAATCACACTTACTGTGGCTTAGGAAAAAGTAACACACACATACACACAACTCATATTCCTAGCCTTGCTGGTCCCAGGTAGAAAGAGATCATCTAATGACTGCCTCAATATTTTCCACCCCATTTAGACAAAACATAAAATAGTCATTCAAAGAAAATGACACACAGAATATAGTCACCTAACATGTATATTACCTTTCATCTAATTTCTGAATATACTTAAATTAAAGATAAAAGTCCAATAACTGTAGTATTATAATATGGTTTTCCTAAAACAACCTGGTATAATACAGTATATAATTGAGAGAGAGAGAGAGAGAGAGAGAGAGAGAGAGAGAGAGAGAGAGAGAGAGAGAGAGAGAGAGAGAGAGAGAGAGAGAGAGAGAGAGAGAGAGAGAGAGAGTTTGCAAGATGTTACAGAAATGGGATAATGGATAACACAGTTGCCTAGCAAGCTTTACTACATAACCAGGAAGCTTGGTCTGCTGCCATGAAATAACAATGGGTGAGCAATGTGGGATCTATTTTGCTTTCAATAAAATGAAAAAAATATGAATATGTATATGCAACTTACTTCTTTGTGCAGTTATCACAGCAGTCTTTCTTTGGTAAAGTTTTATCAACTTTTGAAGTGAAATGAGATAAGATTGCTACCCTTCGACAAGTAGTCTGATTCAGGAACTTGGACATTTTCCTCAACATAGCATACTGATGCTCTCGAAACTCTTCTGAGTTCAAGGCACTGATGAAATATCTGAAAATATGCAGATAATAAAACATAACCATCAAATACATACTTGTACGTCAATGACATTTTATGAATTAGGGGATGAAAACTTTAGTAATATGTAGTTACATACAACTTAAAACAATTCCTAAAGGCATATTCTGTTGTATTGAATAGAAATGTTCTAAAACAAAAGTAGGTAATGTTTGGAAGAAATTAAAGTATTCATGCATGTGATATAACAATGTGAGACAAACATGAAGATAATAAAAACTTTGTAAAGATAATCACTAAATGATATACAAATAAAGTATTTCTACATACATAGTACATGATCAACTTTCTATATCACATAAGTATCTCAAACTGAATATCATCAGTTTCCTCCAAAATTAAACAAAAAAACAATTACATCAAACCTTTTTGCATTAATTTGCAGGAAAGTATCCCACCATTCTTTATTATCTGTGCACTGTCAATCTTGTTTACACAAACAGAATCTATACATAGTTGAAGGATCCTCACTCATTTGTACATCTATTGCTTAATACACAAGTGCATCAAGTGAATGTTCATTGATACAATAAACAAGTGTGAATTTGTGGAATATGATACATTAATTTGTGTAGTGCTTTGACTTGTGTTGCAATAAGATTATGATAAAAAGCTCACCTATGAAGGCGGTCATCTCCAGGGCCATAAAACACAGTGCAGGTTGATGGCAGGCCATCCCTTCCTGCACGGCCTATTTCCTGGTAATAAGACTCA
Source organism: Callinectes sapidus (assembly GCA_020233015.1). NCBI lineage: Eukaryota > Metazoa > Arthropoda > Malacostraca > Decapoda > Portunidae > Callinectes > Callinectes sapidus. Next base: position 18,264,972 of record CM035204.1, read on the forward strand.
GGGCTGCCAGGAGCTCCATAGTGTATTACTCGCCTTACATCTGGTTTATTGATGCCCATCCCAAATGCAATGGTAGCCACTATTACGTCAACCTGAAATAAATACATTATGAAACTAAAACTTATGACCACAGACATGGGCATTGCTCTAGCTGCATTAGTAGTGATAACAATACATGATGGTAAAGTTTTTTGTATAGTAATTTTATAGATGGATGCTGGGACTCTTAATAAAAGTTAATAATTAAGGCTATATAACACAAACAAATCCCTGTCAACACTGATAACATAAGACTTTAAAGTCCTTACCTTGTCAAAAGAAAATTTATGATGAGCTGCCTCCCTCTCTTTTCTGTTCATTCCAGCATGGTACATTTCGCATTTCACCCCAGCCGCTAAAACACACAATATGAAACTTTAAGGGCATAAAATCACAGAGAATTATGTATCTCAAATCAAAGAAATTTACAACTAATGGAAAAGAAATATGGAGTTGCTGAAAAGGAAAGATCCATACTTGTAAAACCAGGACATTTATATTTACAACCTTTGTTTTCATTCAAAGAAACAACAAAATAAAAGCTTAAAAAATCACGATGTGTTCTGAAAGATTGAAAATAAATCCCACAAAGAAGTGATGGGATCTGCCATTCAATTATAACATATTTACCTCTTAATTCAGCAACCACTTCTTCAGTGATCTTCTTTGTTGGACAATAAATAATGGTTGGTCCATCTGGAGAGTAGGTTCCTCCAGGTTCCCGTACCATGAGTGGTAGTATGTCTTCCAAAACACTTTTATTTTTGAGCTTTGCTTCAAGATAAAGATTTGGTCGGTCAAAGCTGGTAACAGTAACAACAGGATGTCTGAAAAAATGAGAAAATATCAAATGCTATACAATTCACCTGAATTATAATAAATGATTTTACCTATAACTAGAAGAGAGAGAGAGAGAGAGAGAGAGAGAGAGAGAGAGAGAGAGAGAGAGAGAGAGAGAGAGAGAGAGAGAGAGAAAGAGAGCATGTAGCAGGCATTAAGGTGATAAGCCAAGAAAGGGAAAGGAGATGGATGGAAGGCAGTGAGAGAAGTAGAAAGAGGATGAAAGATCCCTCAAGAAACCAACAATAACTGACCTCAGCTTTAGCACAGAGCAAATGTCCTTCTGCACAGTCTGTGTTGCTGTTGCTGTCACAGCCAGAATTGGTACAGTAGAAAATTTTTTCCTTATTGTTCCAAGTTTCCTGTAATATATGTCAGTATCAGTAAAGTGAGTTTTATCATCAGTGAATCTATTCTTTAATATCTATCAGTATATGGTAGGATAATATAGAAACAGTAAATCATATTGACTAATCTGGATAGTCACTTTCGATTCATGATAATTTTTGTAAGTTAAGATAGAATTTTGCCATTTTTTTGCTGACATAATTAAATTAAAACATGACAGGAAAGGCTACTCTTTCATTACTTATTCATACATCATGGAGTACATCATGACAACACAAGCTTATTGGCCCTCTTGGTATCCTGATTCTCTATGTGGTAGAAGTATTTATTCATTGATCTTATCATCAGGCAGCTAGAGGAAATGGGTTGCTTTTAGGTGAGGGACTATTAATATCAAGCAATGTTCATTACAGAAAAGATGAGGAATCAACAAAAACACATCAATTACATCTTTATCAGATGCCATGGGCACTGTATATGAGCAGACAACATTATAATTGCATCCACACATTCAAGCATAGATGCAGCCACTGACCTTTTGTGTAAGAAATTTCACCACAAGTAGACTTAACATAGCTCCAAACAAATAAACAAGCATTCTTCTCACAAATGATAATCACCAACACCAATATATCCCACCACACAAAATAAACATCATGCATCCACCTAAACTCCACAGGGCATAACAAACAATACTTCCACATCATTCAAACAACACATTTATTTATTGAAATTCATTACTGTACTGTAACGTCTATTGTTATAGAGGGTAATGTAGTGTAGGGGGGCCGTGAGCATCAAAAGCAGCATCTACTTCTACCTTTCGCCACAATGATGCATCTGATTTGAATCTGAACAGAGACCTAATTTTGGCCACAATTTTTTTTTTTTTCACCCCACCTTCAAAATTTGGTCTGTTGGGAGATTTAGATAATTGGAGTTCAGATTAATGGACTTTTACTGTACAGCTAAAGACAACCCTGAAGTTTTTGCCTCATGCTATGCCCTACATCCAGGACTGCATCCAAGGTAGAAGCTGAGTAATACTCTTGCCAAACTATTCTATACCTTACAGCACGAACTTTAAGTGGTAAGTGATTTGGCACCAATTATCACCAACAATAAGTGATGCTTGAAAAAAAAGATAGGACGTGCCTGTATGAAGAGCGGAAGTCGTGTCCCCACTGACTGAGACAATGGGCTTCGTCTATGGCAAACAGCATGATGCCTACTTTCTTCATCAGTTCCTCCAATATTTCTGAGCATGCTGTAATACCAATAAGAAGACATAGTTAGAGAGAAAAAAAATTAAAGAAAAATTATTAATTCATGCTATGTACTTCCTCACTCAAATGCACAGGTACTCCGTTATCAAAAGAAAAATATTTCACTCTCTTTAATGATTTATTTCCTAATCTCAAAACTTAGCACAAGAAACTTTTAAAACTTGGATGCAATTTTTAAAAGATAGCAAATATGTAGTAGCATGAAAAGATTGTACTTACCATCTATAAATTCTGGTGTCACATACACAATCCGATACACACCATCAAACATATTTTGGTAGACTTCACCCTTGTTTGTTTGACCACTGCCAAGGAAGCAGGCAGGGATGTTCAACGCCTACAAAAGTGAGTTAATCATATAATGATATAATTCTGGTCAAAATTCAATGAAAACTTGGTACAAAATAATTACATTTGATTTTCTGAAGGTTTAAAAATTCAACATGCTCATGTTCCAAAAACTAGAACCATTAATTATCACTACCAAAAGTATCTGCAATACTGATAAACCAACACCATGATAAAAATACATAAATCCCTAAATAATCTCATATCATTATTGTGATTATTTTGTCTTGATAACATCCCCCTGTGTCCCTGTTTCCTACAATACAACAACTGAAGCTGGCTCACCTGGAGACCCATAACCTGATCCTCCATGAGGGATATCAAAGGAGAGACTACCACAGCAACACCTCTTTGATACACTGCAGGGAACTGATAACACAAACTCTTTCCATAACCTGTTGCCATTACCACACAGTTGTCTTGTTTCTGAAAGAAAGTTGGTTGGATATATAGTTAACTTTCTAAGATGATTCCACCATGGGATGGCTAACCACTCACTGTGAAAGTATAAACAACTCATGTAGAAAAATAAATAAATGTATAAGAAGAGACCACCCAAAAATGTATACATATGTATCCATCCCATATCTACAATGATAATAGAAATGAAGGTTGTTCATCAAATGCTGATCAGTTACCTGCAAGACAGCATGGATAATTTTCCACTGCATTGGACGGAAAGAGGAATGACCAAAGTAGTTCTGAAGGGCCTCAAGATGTTTATCTGAAGGTGGAGGAACTCCCTCTGGCAAGACATCCTCTTCCTCTTCAAGCACAGCATCCTAAAATTTAATCAATACTATACAGCAACAATATTTTTTTGTAGGGTTCGGTGGGGGTGAGTGAGAAAGTGGTATACAGGGAGGAGAAGAAGGTAACCTAGATAAACCAGACAAGAGTAAAAGACTGAAAAAAATGTACACAACTATAGATGGAGTGTTATTGAGCAGACTAGAAATGGGGGACTATCTTGAGGAAAGGAAGTCCACCATTGTGTGTCTGGCTGAAAGAAAACTGTGTGAGGCAATTATAACATATATATCTAGATAATAACTATAATGTATGGAGGAAAAACAAAGTGGGCAAAGGAGGAGGGAGTCATGATAATGACAAGGAAAAAAATGTTGGTTAAAGTAGAGTATGAGTAAAGTAAGGCAGAAGTGATGAGCATTAAGGTGGACAATGGAAATAAAGATATTTTGATCATAGTAGCATATGTGCCTGCAAAGACTAGTTCATGGTTCAGTCAGGACCATGAGGAGTTAATCAAGGATAGCTTGTTGAGTCTGTCTAAGTGTTCAAAGGAAGAAGAGTGATTTTAGTAGGTGATTTCAACTGTAAGGAAGTGGACTGGGAGAACTATGAAATTGGCAGTGGTTCCCATATATGAGTGGTGGGAAGGAGGATCCCTTAACTATAGACTGGTGTCACAAACCAGTGTGGTGTGCAAGTTGTGTGAGAGTGATAAAGAAACAATGGATTGAGTTTTTAGATAACAAGTTAATCTCTGACAGACAATTTGGTTTAAGGAAGTGCTGATAATGTGTAACAAGCTTACTGAGTTTTTACTCTAGAGTGCATATATGAGGTGGTACAACACACAAAACAGTGTACTACATGCTAGAAAGCAAAAAAACCTTGCTAAGAATTGTATGAATCCACAATAAACTTAGAAGACTTATGAGATCATACTGAAGGAGTGTGCGTGTTGAGAGAGTTGTCAACTTCATCTTCAGGCACATTCTCAAAAAAGTCATCGTCATCTTCCCAAGCATGTTCCAAGAAGGCTTCAGTAGCCTCTGATATTTCTTCATCCTGTACATCCATGTTGAATTCTTTTAAACGGCACCATTACTGAGGGAAAAGAAAAATATAATTACACTTTCCATATTTAGATGTACACACCTCAAATCACTCTAAATTGATAAATCTAATAAACTAGTAAAGCAAGCAGTAGTGGTCCAGTATAACTCCTGCAACTTATTTTCAACTATTTTCTTCCAGACCTTCACAAAACCAGTTATATACATATCATATGATTGGGGCAGAAAAATGCCACCAACCCTCTATCCATAACAAGCTTGGGGAGCAATGGAATGCGGTTTTTTTTAATTATGGTTAAACAAAAATAATATTTTACAGGGAGTAAATTATCAGAATTACCAAAAATACACCAGATTATGTAATGTATGGTAGTAAAAATTAGGATACATTTAAGTTAGGTTAGAAGGTGTTTCTCTTTTGACAGTAATAATTCTTTCCAACAGCATGAAAAATTTTTCCTATATTGTTTGTCACGATTGCAGAATGTGTTATACAGGTGTATTTTAAGTGATTCTAGTCACATATTGGCCATACTTTTGATGGTTCTCATAATCTATTCCCTATAAGATATTCATTTTCATCTAACCTTATCTAAAAATACAGCATTCCCATGGGTCCCCAAGCTTTCTTGGGCTAAAGGGTTGGTGGTATTTTGTCTGCCACTTAATATTATGTCATTATGTGTATAGAGTGGGTCCTTTTAAGGTCTGGTAGAAAATGGTAAAAAATATTATCATTCCTAGTTCCTTAACTCAGTGCCTAAAGTCTGATTCTACGGCTACTCAATCTGTTTTGGATTTGAAGTATTGCCAGGCCATACAGCCACTCAATCTTTTGTTCTGGGTGGACACCGTCCATCACGTGCTTCGTCCACCTTGCTTCTCTGACACCAGTAACCTCTGCTGCTAGCTAGGATGGCATCAATGGATATCGTAGAATTATGTAGCATCAGGAAAGTGTAACAGAGAAAGATCCTTTCAAAGAGAAGGACGAAATGTCAGCTGTTGCTAACCATTAGGCAAGATAGTACTCACATTGGTTGATATCAAACAGCAAAGCTAACTGGTAACTAGTGACTTCCCAACAAGCCCCAGCCTCCATCAAACAAGTGTTGACATGAATGTTATACGTTGTTGTTGTTGTTGTTAGGGCTGCGAAGACGTTAAGTACTTATGAGCCCTGAATATTATATATGCGCTTACATTTGTCTTCAATCCCAATACAAGCGCCAAAACCACGTCCAGTGTCAATAAACAACTTGATCTTGAATCTTAAACGGTGCAAGTAATACGGAGTTATTCAAGGATATTATAAGAATCCTTGGAGTTACTCCTGAGTACCATAACTTATTGCAGTTTGGGGATTTGCTTCATTCCTCTTAACCCTCGATCGAGGGAAGCCACTGGTTGCGGACAAGGCTGGTAAGTGGACCTCCTCATACATCTATAATATTCTTGTCCTCATAACAGTAACCAACTTAATTGAGGCACTCTGTCTTTTCATCTTTGAACTTCTCATCTTCCTAGACATTCAAATTTTAATCAGTACACACACACACACACACACACACACACACACACACACACACACACAAAAGAAACATTTTCTCTTTTTTTTTTCAGAAAACTTGGAAAAATTAAATTATTGATGATATAATTATGTACCACACATCTAACAATTAACTTATTGCTATACATTGCTTACTTTCCTGAATATCAAATACACAGATAGCGCTATTCTTCATTCAATCTTTCAGATAACTTTCTTAGAAAAAAACACTTTACCTCTAAAAGTCTTAACTGAGTCAAATTGCTAATAGAGGCACCACAGTATCACCCATGGTATCATCACTACACACCACACCACATCAACACCGCACACCACATTGCACCACAGAACACCATCCCAGGCACCTCGACCTGCCCCAACCGAGCTGAGTGGATCCGTGAGGGATATGGAATGGAAGACGGAAATCTCAGCAGAAACACGAAATAAATAAATAAATAAATAAATAAATAAATCCTCGCCATTCTAGCAGGATCTATTCTCATTTGTAAGTGAAGCTTGCATTGTTTTGGTATTGGATTTATTAATAGGAATGTAAAGCAAGACCTTATCCACAAGAAGATCCTTGTCTATAATAACACTGCCAGACGACTCTAGCTTATTGCACGCCAGAAAAACTGTCGTACTCTTCATTTTTGCCCGATCACGCCGCGCTGAGACATCCTCGTTTCACCTCACCATTAATGCACAATATGCCAGAAAAGGTGATTGCTTTTTATTCGTTATTTACATTAGTCGAGACATTTCTGCAGTGTTGTTCCTTGAACTCGAAACAGTGGAGCAGCAGAGAGAGCAGTCAGGAACAGCGACTGTGGCCTGTCCCTTATAACTGAAAGGCTGTGTTCGTTCGCCCAAAGTTTTCAGCATCAACATTAAGAAATATAACCAAATTCTCCGCAATATTGTTATAGTCATGTCATTACCAAGAAACACTGCAAATATCCTACCATCTTTATATTTTAAAAGTACTTTACTTCGATAACCCGTAAACTACAAAAGGTTTCCTCCTCCGCCTTCTCTTCCTTTCTCCCTCCTCATCTTGGCACTGAAAAGTTATGTCGATAAATAGGGACTGAATGGCAGACACTCGGCAGCTTTGTTTACTTTTCGATACTTGAATATCAACATAAAAAAGCTAAACATTGTATAGATAACACCGAATAAACCCAAATAATGAATGATAAAGCCTAACATCCTCATATAAACCTTTGAAGATGGCATGGAAGTCATTTAGGTGTGACTCGCCTTCCATAAACACTGAGACACGTTAAGGCTTGTGTCACAGAGGCTGTAGTCACCTTCATAATCATAGTCCTACCTCTGTGATTCCACCTTACAGCTTTAGTCCAATAATAAAATGATTTGGATACTGAAACACCAGCACAGTCTTCTTGTTCTATCCTTGGATCTTTAAAAACATTTCAACCAGAGCGTTTTGAAGGTTGAAATCGTCTTAGCACGTCACTAGTATGGTAAAACACTTAAAATCCTGTGTCCGTTAAACCAGAGGCTTTTCAATATGATAAGAGCTTCTAACCCGCTCACAGCTTCCCCAACAAAACACTGAAAAAGCTCTAATTCACAGACTTGCCAGACACCAGCGGCACCACCCTGACCAAGGATATTATAAGAATCCTTGACCCTGACCTGACGTGTGGCTGGAACACTGACGTCACGGCCTGGAACGAGCATATTTACCAACACAGGCCAAACAGTAGCCAGGGATGGAACACCCGGCGCCGCGACCGGCACCCGGACACCTTGCTCTGAAAGCGTCTTATACACGGCCTGTACGTATCTGCCTATCTGACTCTACGAGTATGAAGGAAAGAGCAAAAGAGATTAAATGGGGAGTTCAATGCAGGAATAATTATAGTCTAGGAAATAAGTAGAGGAAAGACAGAGTGAGGATGTTCAGTGGCAGAGGGAGTGTCACTGAGGAAGAGAGAATGGCTGTATACACGGAGGTTGTGTCCTGCTGATGGACAGATGGAAGGATAGAATTTATGATCGAGTAATAACAACTTTACTATCAAAATTTAGGGAGATCATTAGTCAAACAGTAAAGAGAACATAATCGTTAAGAAACAAACAAGGCAGCAAATAGTTTACCTTGTCCTAGCCTGTCCCACCACGGCACAGCAGACATCGAGAGGGATCACCTGGCCAGTCACGGGGAACAGGAGGGACGGTGGAGGCGGCGTTGGGGAAAGATGGGAAGCAAATTAATAATGTTAATAAGTAAACAGTATTCACATAGATAGCTGATTCTGTTTCAACACGAGCAAATAAGGGAAGATTCAAGAAGATATCAGACCTGCATGTGGCAGCTCCAGTATCAAACATAAATATACCAATAGATTTCCACCAATTATCTCCAGCCTATTGACTCTGCACACACACACACACACACACACACACACATACACACACACACACACACACACACACACACACACACACACACACACACACACACACGACGTATATACCAGAAAATGCCTCAATATACCATTAAAAATCACATTACAATGCTAGATATGAACTTTCTAGTGTCTTTGGGTGGACAGCGTAGCGGAGGTGAAGGGGCCGCCAGTCACCAGGTTGACAGCGCAGCTCCTGGCCACCAGCCTCACGACCAGCAGCTCCTCACCGTAATACTTCTCAAACCTGCAGGAAAGAGCACAAGAGATTAGATGGGGAGTTCAATGCAGGAATAATTATAGTCTAAGAAATAAGTAGAAGAAAAACCGCATGATGATGTTCCTCCTTCTCCTCCTCCTCCTCCTCCTTCTCTTCCTCTCCTCCCAGCAACACAAAGGACCATATACAAAACCATAGCAACACATTCCAACACTTGTTATGGAAAAACTCATGAAATACAAATGTTTCAGCAAAAAACCTTTGGAGAGAGAGAGAGAGAGAGAGAGAGAGAGAGAGAGAGAGAGAGAGAGAGAGAGAGAGAGAGAGAGACTGACTCAAATTTCCCTCACTGCAGAGCTCATTCAGTTACAGCACAAGAAGTGAAGGGAAGAAGATGCTACAACAAGATATCAGATCTGTATGTGAAAGGTCCTGTAGCAAACATAAATATACTAAGAGATTTCTAACTATTATCTATCTCCAATCCATTGATTCAGCACACACACACACACACACACACACACACACACACACACACACACACACACACACACACACACACACACACACACACACACACACACACACACACCTCAAAATACCCGAAGAAATCACTTCACTATGCTAGTTATGGAGAGAGCCAATATAACATTATTACAGCATCACACACACACACACACACACACACACACACACACACACACACACACACACACACACACACACACACACACACACACACACACACACACACATACACACACACACACACACACACACACACACATACACACACACACACCACACACGGAAACACAGTAAACATACAGTAACTCATGCTATATATGGCAAGGAGGCAGGGAGGCGCCTGCCCTATGACGTCACAGCTGATGACGTCACAGCTGATGACGTCACGGCTGATGACGTCACAGGTGCTTTATATTTACGTAGCGTAAACCATTTTAAAAATGACCCCTCGATAAAACGCCTTTAGATCAACCTATTGTATCTGATCCGACGTGATAAATAGGATAACTAATTCCCAAAGTATAAACACACTCCTAACAACAATAATTGTAAAGAAATTCCACGGGAAAAAAAACATTTTATGAAAATATGACCCTTTTTAAAACTCGTTAAATATCCATTGACTACCACCTCAGAGGAACCAAAACCCATTTCAAAACAATCGATTAATTAATTTTAATTATTTTAAACACTTTAGAGTGAATTAGAGGCAGAAATAAATTGTTCACAGGCTGATAATCAAGTTTTTAATGTACATTTGACACCGCTAAATAACACTTTTCCTCTCCACTCATTTCACTGAACTTTAGGCATAAAGCATCATTGTATATGGGCTACCTCTTGCAATTAATAACAACTTGATACAGCTTTAAATAAAAAAGTGCATTTGGCGTTCCAAGAAATTTAGCGCAAAAATTCTCCCTTATTTACCACCCTGATAATGCCAATCACAGCGATCTCCACCCCTTACACGCACGCAAATCACTTGAAACACGCTGCAGTATTCATAGAAAGCGTTAAATTTGACTATTGATCCCAAATAAACAGTCCAGAAACGAAGACAATATCCTGATATATGAGCCGGCTGGCGGAGGCTCCGTGGTGGGGTATGGCCCCCCCTCCTATCTCACTCCCACCTTCATTAAACTTAAACTTGACCACGAAAGCGATGTCTGAATGGCTCATATGAAAGCTTAGTATAATGGCTGCATACTGTAGCAAGATAAGCCTGTAATGATTGAGAGATATAGCTTAAAATGACCGATAAAATAAGAATCCAAGATGGCGCCGCGGATGGGGGGTGGTGACTCACCTTACATATACCTTGACACACGGTAAGGGTAGTGGGTGTAATAGCACAATCCACTATCTGTTACTCCATCTTGCAGCTTCAGTGCAGGAATTAGATGACTTGGACACTGAATAAATTAGCACAGTCTTCTTATTCTGCCATCAAAACCACTCAAAAACACTCGTGAACTCCCGCGGTCACTTGAACTTTATCTTTCAGGTAAAGATCGTCTTCATACGCCACTACAGTGTCAAAAACATCGTGAAATACCGTTATTTACTTTAAATAGACTGTTTTTCAGGTAAAAATCGTCTGTATCCGTTCAACCTGAGGCTTTTCAATAGGTTAAACGCAGTGTAGTTCCCCATACCTTACCCCAGAATACACTGACTCGCCTCCGTCCCGGACACCCCACACCCCACCCTCATGGCTGGCCTGGAACTAGCATATTATTTTAACAGCTGCCAAAAAGTTATTGATTTTTCCATGTTTCTCTTGACACATCTAAGAAATCGAGTAGGTTATATGCAAAGAACATAGATAGACAATGGAGGAATATACATAACCCCATAAACGCCACAAATTAACTTGATTGGGGAAAGAAAACACTCGTGAAATAAGTGGAAGGAACAAAGCTGACGGTCATGTTTACCCGCACTCGGAGCAAAAAGTAGTGGTATTTTTCCATGGTTCTCTTGACACAGCTAAGAAATCGAGTAGGTAATATGCAAAGAACATAGATAGACAATAGATAAATCAATGTATAACCCCATATACGTCAAAGTAAAGCGAATTAATGAAAACAATGCGAAAATGAATTAAGAAACAAGGCCGACCCGTAGTCCTACCAGCACTCGGAGGAAAAAGCAGTCGTATATTTCCATGTTTCTCTTGAGCCAACACCGCCTTCTCTCACTCTAGCTCGAGTAGCCACCCCCCGTGAAGAGGACGTCTCCCGCTCCCACTCTCTCCCGGAGAAGAGGTTACCACCTGCGCCACTGAGGACGCACTCCTGTCCTGCCTTTGACTCTGCCTCTGATAAGTATGTACACTGTGTGCCACCCTGTATTTACCCTGTTCTGTGTTAGTAAACTGAAGAAGTTGTGCCAAGCCTTTAACTGTCACCCTGCCTCTCTGAGTAAGTCTGGTGTCTGTGGGTCTGTTACCTTGCTTCCCCTCACTAGTCACGAATCTTCACCTAGAAGTATCCCTGTGTCTGCTGCCGACTGGTCCTCTGCTGTGGTAAACGAGTATCTGTACCGGTCGTGGAAGGTGTGTGAGGATTGGGGCCAGCGTAACCATATATATATATATATATATATATATATATATATATATATATATATATATATATATATATATATATATATATATATAAATATATATAAATAAATATATATAAGGGGTTAACATCACCTGTGTTCTCCCATGTCACATATCTGGCATCCTTTGTTGTGGGACTTTCATCCTATCATTTTTCATACATTGGATCTTTTCTCCTTTTACCATTACTGGGGTCCTTTTATTCCATTTAATTTTTTTTCATCCATTCATTCTCCACAGTCCACATACTTTCCATTTTATCACATCCCATTCAGCTGCCTCTCTACTTCCTCTTGTTACTATCCATTCATACTATTTTGATGTCTCCCGGTTATTGTAATCCCCATGCTTCTCTCAGCCATCATACTTAATCATTGTCATCCCTGATATACTCTCTAGTTAAGCGATCCACTACTTTATCATGCTTATCTTTTCATAAGTTAAGATTCATTACAAAAGATAAAATTACAAACATGACTTTTATTAACAAATTCCAAATCAAAGAATTACAATGACATACAAAATTTGTTTACACTATATATATATATATATATATATATATATATATATATATATATATATATATATATATATATATATATATATATATATATACATACATACATATACATACATAATATATATATATATATATATATATATATATATATATATATATATATATATATATATATATAGTTGTTCTTAGTGTGAAGATAGCGTTGGCAGTGCTTGGATGTTGGTGGCACTATTTTAGGTCCAGAAGTGTCATTCCGGTCAGAGCTTGTGGCCAGGTAGATACTTTGACTCTGATTGGCTGAGTGGTAAGCCAATCAGGAGTGGACCGAAGCCGTCTTCTCCGGTTGCCACCTGTTTCTTGGAGCAGAAGAAAGTCATTCACGAGGGAGACAGCCACCCGCTGCCTGAGCAGATCATTGTTCTTGGAGGGAGAGAGCCACCCACTCCCTGAGCAAAAGATCGCCATTCTTGGAAGCAGAAAGCCACCCTCTCCTTGAGTAGAGGACCAACGCTGTCTGGGGAGACAGCCACCCCGCTCCCTGTGAGAGAACACTGACCGCTCTTGCCTGGACTGCACTTCCCAGCTCTGGAGAAACCACCCCCATGAAGAGAATAAATCCCACTCCCACTCTTTCTGAAGAGGCTACCACCTGCGCTCGTGAAGATGCGACTCTGCCCTGCCCCTGTTCTGCTAGGTTAAGTACTCTGTATACCACTCTGTTATTCATCCTGTTCGTGTCAGTAAACTAAGGAAGTTGTGCCAAGCCTTTAACTGTTACCCTGCCTCTCTTGAGTGAGTCTGGTGTGTGTATCTGCACCTCGCTTCCCCTTGCTAGCCAAGAATCTTTGCCACAGAAGTATCCCTGTGTCTGTTGCTGACCCATCCTGTGCTCTCCTGGGGCTGCCTGTGTTAAGCGAGTACCTGTTGTGGCTGTGGAGGCTGTGAGGACGGTGACCAGCGTGACAATATATATATATATATATATATATATATATATATATATATATATATATATAAATTTCGAGTTCCACAACAATGTAGGTTGTCAAGATGTTTATGTTTGTACAGTACATACAGAACTTTATCCTTATGGAGTATGTAATCTATTTTGTATGTTTCAGAATGATCTGCTATGGTTATACCATCCCACTTGACATCAACCTACAAAACCACGTCGTAATTATTTCTTCAACAAATTTCGGAAATCATCATTACTTAATTTTTGGGCAGGCTTCTCTGAAGTATCTGGTTGAGGAGCTGCAACTGGCTGCTGCATAAGTGTCCTGGGTACTAGGCTGAACATTCCTTTGCCTCTTCCTGGACCAACCTTTTGTTTGCTACCACCTCCTAATGTGCCTTGCTTAGGGGTTACATTCTCTGTTTTCTTTTTCGTGGAAGGGTTACTGATTTGAACTGATATCGTCTTGTCACCAAGCTGTGTTCCATTCATTGCTTGCTGAACCTTCTCTGCTGTCTCGGTATCATGATACTCAATGTAACACAGGCCTTTAGAATGTCCATTTCGATATGTGACCAGTCTAACAGATTTAATTCTTCCCAGTGGCTGAAATGCTTCTTTCACATCATTTTCAGTCATGGATAGTGGAAGTCCACTCACAAACAATTTTTCTTTTTCTAAACCTGTTGAAAACTTAAATTTATGTGTATGGTTTTCAGGATCATAAGGTGACACAAAGACAGGCCTTCCATTGAGGGGAGTGCGATCCATATCTAATCCTTTAACAGCAGATTCATGTAACTTGAAGACCAAATAACCGAATCCTTTACTTAGGCACTTGTAATTTTTCACCAGTCGGAAGTCTACAATTTCTCCACAACTCGTAAAGAATTCTATGACATCCTTTTCATTTGTTTTGAAGTCCAGGTTGCTGATGAAAAGAGTACACATCTCATCTAGAGGTGAATCTTTGGTAAGAACTCCAAGCTGCTTCTCCACTGAAATTAGTTATGAAACAGTTTAGGCATATAAATATCTAATCCCGGAATAAAGAAAATATATATAGACTTTGTATTAAAAATTGTATGATACTCTATATATCATAATTATATGTGAATAAATTCTAATAAAATATTAATTTATAATATAGCTATTTGACTCTTAATGGAAAGGTAATATTTAGGTGAAATTGTCATCTTTAGTCATCACAATAAATTTTGTTGCAGGAGCTACATTTATTATAAATGACCATTAAAATAAGAATGCAGGAACAATGTATACCTTTTAATCTTTTGGCTTCAGCTTCTTCTAAGTCTTCAGCTCGCCTCTTTGATTCCTTTGACGCTTGAGGAACTTCTCCCTTAAACCCTGGTGGAGGTTCCACATCCCCATGCCGGCTAGTGCTGGTTGGCTTCACTTTCATAGCATTATCTTTTTTTGTGTCCCTGAAGCCAGGTGGAGGTGCAACCTCAAGGATTTTCTGAGCCATGGCAGTTTCTGAATTACTGCTCTTTTTCAATTCTGACATAGTAATGGAATCACCCCTCTTTTCTGAAAGAAAATTGGAAACAACGTTGATATTAATAGCTTGATTATATCCTATGATTTAATGTGTTCATTTTAAGTGTCACTCCTGATGTACTAACCACCATGCAAAGTTCCCCTCTCACATTAGTCTGATTGAAAGGTATCAAATACCCCTGGGACCAGGATGGGACCACTCCTGATAAACATCAATACTCAGTGGAAGCATGTAAAGGGCCCTACACTGGCTACCAATGAGTAACAACAACTGCACTCAGCTCAGCCTCTTCAACCATCTTCAAGACCTCCCTCTTCAATAAACCCTACACATGGACCACCATCAAGTCACCCTTAACTACAAAATCACCGTCATGCAAATCCACACCTCCTCAAACAACAAGCTCCTACTATGGTCTCCATTAATACCAAGCCCCTTTAAGAGTTCACTCAAACTGTAATTGTTTCTCAATGATTAGTTTAAGTTACATTCCTACTATTTCTATCAAACATCCATTTACCTACCATGCAACCTAAGGGAATCAGATGTAGTTGATAAGAATAAACAATTCCTGAAAAGTACTCTATAGAAAAAACATTTAATAGTTTTAATTTTGTATTACCTTTTATGGTTTTGGAGACAGGAAGAGGAACCTTGAATAACTCGCTACCCTGTTTAATGGGAAGAATCAATTTTCAAAATGGTACATATAACATTGCATGATAAAGCATAGAAACATTAAAGGCACTTTTTACAATTCATTTAGCTAGGTCACATCAAGTGCAACACATTTGAAATATAAACAAATAAGTAAAATGAATATCTGTCAACTTCCAGGCATACACTAAGAATCATAGTTTTTTTTTATGGCATAAATATTGGTGGGATATAAGATTAAAAATTTCTTATCCTACTTATATTCTACATTTACTGGTTTACACTTAGAATGATAGGATCTGTTAATGTAACTCTAAATATAACCCACTCAAATCCCTGAAAGGCCATATTACCATTAAACTATTATTAATAACAATTAATTATTTCTACTGAGCACAATGCAACTAAATAATAAAGAAATATGCGATATAAGCTCACGTGAAACTCACCTGTGAATTGGCATTTTTGTTATATTCCTTCATTGGCACAACTCTGTTGCCTTCTTTATTTTTCTTACGTTTTTCTTTTGCACCCTTGCCTTTTTCACTATCTGGTGAAGCTGTAGCCTCTAATTTTGCTGCATCTTCAGCCCTCTTCTTGTTAACAATTGCCATCCTATAAAATATGAATTGAGTTGTTCTAGTAATTCTCAGTTGGTAAATCAATAAGAGATGCACACATTAAATCTCTAAGTTTAAGATAAAAAAATTACCACATGAAAAGTTGATGGTAAAATGTGAATTCAAAAACTTTAGATTCTATCTTATACTTTGCATGAATGAGTATGTACAAGAAAACGTTTTCTTATGTTAAAATGAATGCAATTATATTATACCTAAGCTCATGTGGTAAAGGAAACCATCCCTTTCTGCTGTGGCCAATGGGGCTAAGAGTGTGAATGGTATGAGTGAGTGTGGTATTTTATCTGGGCTACTCATAGATAGATAAATATTCTACAAATACTATATCTTAGACTGACCTGTCTTCACAGCGTTTCTTAAACTCTTCCATTGATTCAAGGTCTCCTGTTTCTTGTTCAAAATGAAGGTATGCCAAACTAATGTTTTCTACTTCATCCCAAACCCTTTCCAGGGCTCGCCGAAACAACTTACGGCAATGCTTTTCTGAACCAAAGCTCCTGTTGAAAGAAGATATAGACAGTAAGCTCCTGTACACATGGGGAATTTTGAAGTAATTCTTGCTTCAAAACTACATGAAATTACATTTATGAAGTCTCCCTCATATAAAATGGCAATCTTGGCTTCACAAAAAATAAAAAAGCCTTTTTCCTCTTTGCTTTTTGCTTACTACTGTCATATAAATTAAAGAAAACATAGTAATGTTCTCACCTCTCAAGGTTGATGAATTCTAGCCATAAGTTGGAACTTTTGAAATTATTGTTCCTTTTCATTATAATGTCATTCCATATTTCTCTTGCTTTTTCACAATCCCTCACAAACTGTGCCTCAATACGGGCCCAGAAACGCGGGATCTGACTCTCCAAGTCTCCCTCATCACCAAAATCTGACAACAAAAAGACAATGGAAGTTTAGATGAAAAATGGTAACAGTAGTTGTGTTTGAATGTTTATGTAAATTTAATGAAGAAAAGCAAACCTCTAATTCAAATATAACTGTATTCATTAATACATATTTCTTTTCTATATTAATTAGCTCCTTGAAAATATTACTCGAGGGTATTTGAGTCACATGTGTATAATGAGCATACAATGATGATGGTGAAAATGTATACATTATATTACATTTATCAATCATTGTTATTGCTTGCTGTGCTGCTTCTCTGAAGGACTCTAGCTGGTCCTCATGAGGCTGATTCCACTTGATCTGTCGCCGCAGGAAGATCAAGTAAGCCATCCACATACGGGTGGCATCGCTTCCTATCTGAAGGCCACAGCCAAGTCCCTTCTCAAGTGACTCTGAAAAATAAATAAAGAAATGAGTAAATAAACAAATAAAATATAAATAAAATGAATAAATACCTAGAAAAAACAATAATAATATTTTTCTTTACATTTACTTGCAAATGATCTGCTATGCTCACTATGTACATAGGATGAATTCTTCTAATTCATAAGTGCAAAAACAAGATCACATCAGATACCATCATGCAATTTCTATTTATACGTATAAGGTATATATGTAACATGTATGGCTCCTATCAATCATAGGTTTTGCATATAAGTATGTATAGATGCCCTCACTCAAACTATTTGAATATATATATAAGAGTGTGTGTGTGTGTGTGTGTGTGTGTGTGTGTGTGTGTGTGTGTGTGTGTGTGCGTGTATTATATATATATAGATATATATATATATATATATATATATATATATATTATATATATATATTATATATATATATATATATATATATATATATATATATATATAGTTTGATTTATGTCGTTTTCGTTTTCCGCACCCTCTTCAAGAATGCATTGCCCATGTAAATTGACATTATTAAAATGTATATGACTTTACTTTTAATCAAAGCAGCTGTAGTTTTTTCTTCTCCTTCAGTAGCAAACATTTGCAGTGCTGTAATGTGGAGCTCACAGAGTGCAGAGGACCATGGGCAGTTTCTTTGGCTTCGTTCACATACAGGCAAAACAACATAGTCCAGTCCAGGAAATTGACGCATTACAAAAGTGACATACTCCTCCCATAAATCTGTTGGTGTACAATATTCAATAGAATATGAAATAAATACGAATTATTGGTGCCTAGATCTCAATATAAAGAAACAAACTATATGGAGACTTCTGTATCACTTCTAAATATGAGGCATGGAGAAGGTCACCTTACCTGGAACAAGGCAGAAATCCAGCAATGCTCTCTCATACAAACTCTGAACAGCAGCTGGGTTGTCTGATTCCCTAGTGGCAGCAATATAATGCCGATACACTGCCAGCTTATCAGCTTCATTTTTTGACTGTAGCTAAAAAAGGGCACATTATTAGAAACTAAGTGATACAAGATGAAAAAAATAGAACAAGCCAGCCTTAGAAAAGTAATGATACAAATATCAGTAAAACAATTAACATCATTTACTAGTTCATCCTCAAATGGGATCTTGTCTTTAAGCCGTTGTTCAGTTTTCTTGATGCTTTCCTTCATCTGTGCTTCTATGTCCTCTTCAAAGAATTCTGAGGCTTCTTCCAGCAGGGTATCAAAGTCACTGTTAATTAGAGGGACACGCATCTGCCTCTTGTAGAGTGACTGGATCCTACGAAGCTGTTTCTCCATGTCAACTGTTTCCTGTTCAGATAGCACTGCTCCTGGCCTCTGTAGTCCACTGTACACCTGACCCAGAGATAGTATGACAAGTCTTAAAACATGTTATCATATTTCTTTTCTACAGAAATCAATCATACTTCAAATCACTCGTCAATATCCATGAAATGTCATTTGATCTACATTGGATTTCATAATACAAAAGAAATGCTAAGAATATTCAAACGTGCTAAAGGATTATTATAAGTACTGATCCTTTTTTATGCATATATTTATCATGAGATCTCCAAACTACTCAGACTAAAACATTTAATCATTCTTCATTATTTAAATCTATATATAATAGTGTAGCTTTGTTGCTTCATCTCTTCATTGCAATATATGGGAGGATATTTTGCACTCAATATATTGAATAAGCTTCTCAACAAAATAAACTATATAAATTGATCATCATCCTTTATTAAATCTCTTTTCTCATATATGCTGTTGATGACACAACTCAGTGCACACTAAAAGAATTAATTGCACTAATGCCTTTCTGTCCATCTGGAAACCTCACCTGTTTCTCTACGAGTATCACTACCTGCCACACCAGAACACCCTCTGCCACATGCGTCCCAACAGCAGTGAGAGCTTGTTCTCCCACCTGGCGTGTGGCCTCTATATCACCACCTCCCAGCATAAACATCACATACTCCACCCACACCTGCACACCTAGAAGGAAGTCAGTTTCAGGTTATAAAACATACTTGCAACAATCAATATTTTATGCAAGAACTATCAAGGGAAATATGTGTGTGTGGAGGTTTACCCTGGAGACCTCTACCAAGGAATTGTTGGATAAATAAACCACAGTGATCTCAAGCATATGTATACTATTAACCTGTTACCTACGACATACCTTCCAGAATGCATTAGTTATTTTGAATTAAGCGCAACATTTCTGGTATCCATTTTTACTTGGTGATATTTGGCAGTTCAAAGGTTGCTCATCTGTACCTTTTCTGCCAATCTTTAGTTTGTTTTTTGTCATCATGAAGGGTAGACATGATTTATTAGCCACAATGGCCAAAACGTATAGTCTGCATGCCAGCTTGAAATCATTGCCACAGATAAATGAAGATAAGTATTACATTCATATTTGGTGTACATCTATATTTTAATGTGTTCTTTCAAACTATAAGAGAAAAAATGCTTTTGGCAATAAAAGAAATTCCACACCTAACTTGAGATCATCGTCACAGCTAACTAAACAAAGGAAAATATTGAGGTCATATTTGGTTTACATCAATATTCTAATGTGTTCTTTTGGATTATAAGAGAAAAAATATTGAGCACCACAAGGATGTCTAGAAATTAGGGTGCCACAGCCAACAGGTTAAGATGATCATTGTGAAAATAAAATAAGCTACAATAAAAAAACCAGCTTATGCTGTCCAATACAGAAAAAGGGATTATTTATGGCTAGTAAGTACATGACTCAGGTACTCACTGGCATAATCTTTCACAGCTCGTTCAAAAAGACTAATAATATACTGCCGTTCCTCATCCGTTGTGCAAACCTTCTGCTCATCCCGAATCCATTGTAACCACAATTCTGCAAATTGAAATCAAGCAATGTTTTTATTACATTCATTAAGTGTTACTCTTTTCAGGTTCCAAATACACTAGTCTGGTACAAAAAAGATTCCATATAAACAAATATCATGCCAAAATAGTAAAACTTCCTCACCTGGTGTAAGAGGATATACCTCACTCATCTTCTCTCTGGCCTTTCTTGCTTCTTCAAGTTCAAATAATTCTTGCAGTGTTGCAATCAAGTTTACATGGCCATCATAGTACAAGGAATTTTCTTCCAACTGAAATTTAATGCATCAATTAATAAAAAAACAAAACATTAAACAATAAAAGCTCACAGAGTAGTTTGTGCTCATAGTGTTCCTTGATATGTGCTGCCCTTGGTATCTAGAGGTTTTGCCATCTGTTAGTTTGTGACTTGAGACAGTCTCCCTGCAAAGGATGCTTACCAGTTAAAACAATCCCTGGTCAAAACAGCCCTCAGTCAAAATGACTCCAAGTCAAAGCATCCCAGGTCAAATCTTTCACAGTTCAGTTAGTGGTCGGGTGTTTGAAATAAAGAAAAAGTATGTGTACACAAAATGCAATTCATTACATTCGTAGAAAATATTTAGAAAAAAGTAATTAGGAAATTAACCAAACAAGTACAAAATGACATATTAGCTCTACCAAGAAATTACTCAAAAGAGTCAATGTTTGGGGCAACCAAGCATGTCCAGCTTCTCAATACTTGGCAAGGGAGGTATGTAATATGTGTTAACATGGTGTAATTACCATGCTAACCATGTTAACACTGCTCCCTCCACCTATGCCTCAGTGCACGCTTGTCTCTCAAGGAATGTACATACGTTGGTATGTTCATTATTTGTTTTTGCTTTGATTCTGGTGTTTGTTTTGTGTTAAGATGTCTTCCAAACAAGGCAAAGATAAATGTGTGAATATAAATGTTGTTTAATTAGATTAGTTTATTATGTCATGTAAAGTACTTATATACAGTAATTATCTTGCATGAGTATTTTCAAGCAACAATCCAAACTTTCCTTTTTCAAAGTGTTAAATCAAGAACAAAGTGTATTGCTAAGGTGGTGGTGGGATAATATTAGTCATCCTGGTCTTACGTGTTGATCATTAAGGGTTGATGGCAATATTAGAATACATTCCACTATTTAAAAAATACAAAAGAGGCCTGAAAATACAGATAACATGCCTTTCAAGGGTATTATGCTTAATCTGGGTTGTCTTGATACAGGGTGCTTTAGTCACTGAAACTTGAGGCTGTTTTGGCAAAGGGCTGTTTTAACTGGATACCCAAAGGATACACTTGTACTGCATCATCTTGACAGTGGTAACTATCAGGCTAAACCAATAGCTTTCAAAATGCCTACCATCTATGAAAACATTATCCTGACAGAGGTAACTCTCAGGCTGAACTGACAGCTTCCAAAATACCTGCCATCTAAGAAAATGTTAAAGCATTCGTCAGCAATAAGGATCACTGATATACAAAAATGAACTACCCAATTATAAGACAATAACAATATATTTAATAAAAAGTTAAAAGTTTAAGCTGGGAATCCACTGAGATTTTCATTAGGTGATGAAACTACAGGCATGAACACCTGGTGGCAAAACCTCTGGCATCCCTCTATACACTTTTTGCTATTTCAATGAATGATAAATAGGATCAGAGAGAGAGAGAGAGAGAGAGAGAGAGAGAGAGAGAGAGAGAGAGAGAGAGAGAGAGAGATCCCTGTGGTCTAGATGCTCTTATTTGAAATAATGCTATATTTTCCAGTGGCATTCACTTCTACCATCTCAATGAGATGACCGTGTCTCCCTCATTCCAGCCCCACTCTATATGGTCTATGGCTAAGGAAGTAAGGTTCCCCTAAGCTACTAACCTGCTTCCTACATTCCTCCACTTTTAACCATAGTTTCTTCTGTTGTTCTTCATCCACAATATCATCAGCTTCATCAGAATCAGAATCACTGCTCAAAGTCTCTGCTGTGTCCATCTCGCTCTCATCTTCGCACTTATCCATCCTATTCCTCTCAAACGTTTACCGTGTTGACGCACAGCACCTCACCATCCACCGATGTAAACACACGCCTTGCCAGAGCTTGCCAGACGGCATACGCTTTTAAACACATCTTAACCCTTTTCAGGTCCCTTTTGAATTCCCCTTCTTTTATATTTCAACTGCTGTTGCTGTAACTCCTCAACTACTCTCTTTTCTTCTCCGATATCGATGTACGCCTATTCATTTGCTTATTTTAATATATTACATCCTCTCCTGCTGTTGCCTTCTTATTTTTGGCCTGTCTCCCTCACGTTGACATTATGCACTAATCTTTGAATTCCCGCCGTATTTTCCTTTCACATTTGCTTCTAAATTTCC
This sequence comes from Callinectes sapidus, assembly GCA_020233015.1. Lineage (NCBI taxonomy): Eukaryota > Metazoa > Arthropoda > Malacostraca > Decapoda > Portunidae > Callinectes > Callinectes sapidus. The sequence goes on from CM035204.1 coordinate 18,287,895, forward strand.
TGTGTTGTAATCCAGCCACAAAGTTCTTTATTCCCATTGGCATCTTGTTATTCTATGAAATGTATGTTTAGTTCTTAAACACGATTTATCATTATGTTTTTCTCAAATATCAAAAGGATGTGTAACAGTATCTAATGTTGGTTTATAATTCACTTTTCGATAAAACATAACCGCATTAATGACATTCTATAAGTTTAGTATGTACAGTACGTGATGCAAGTTCTACCTAGGTGAGACTCTCAGGGAGGGGGATGTCAACACAGTAATGGAAAAACTAGGTGAGCGGTGTGACCGGGCCAGACAGACCAGGAAGTAACAAGTCTGGCAGGCTAACTGGATGACACACTAGTTACAGGTTAGTGCAAAACGACTTTCAGATTTCTGTTTAACCTTGCAATCAGCTGTGTGGATAGCTGGGTTAGGGTTAGGGAGGTGAATGCATGTATGTCAATCACAGGAGGCATACACCATGTGAAGCGTAGCCCCGCCTACCCTATGGCGCCACTCATGGCGGTCATACCTCGCGAGTCTCCATGTAGAGTCCCTTCCCATACCGGTTAACTCCCACTTAGAAGCATCGACTTGTCGTAGCCACGAGTTCTTTGGGTGCCCCCTTGGCCTCCATGCTGTGTTATCCCCAAGGATATTATAAATGTTTAAGATCCTTTGTTATCCCTTTGGGACACAACCCGATAAGCAAGATGGGCTTCCGGGTAGCGTGCCACATGCCCATATAGCTGTAGTTGGCGTTGACGGACTATGCTGGTAATGGGCCTCGAGTCAGTCTCACTGAGCTATCGCTGATTTGAGTCATACCAGCGGTACCCAATGATCCTGCGAAGGTATTTAGTACTGCTGCGAAGCCCCTTATCACACACCAGGGCTTTCTGGAGCAGCTTTACCACAGCGAGGTTCGTTGCGCCCACTGCCGGGGAGATTGGTGGTAGCACAGGCAACACGAACTCCAAACACAGTTTCCACCATTAGTCTTTTATTAAGCAACAGGCTTAATAGCCCACAGACAGTGTCCCGCGACACAGTGTAGGTAGAGGTAAGCACCGGTAATCACAAGGAAGGTGCAGAGGTGTTAACAGCGAGGCGGTGGAGGGTGTTCTGCCGGAGTGGAATCCCGCCGGACCCTAGCTCGACACTTCCTCACCGGCAGGGAGGTAGAAGGGGAGAAGGGGCAGTGGTAACCACCAACTACTTCCACCCTGCAGCTACTGATCCTTTAACAATCTTGCCGGCGCTTGTAAAACCTGCCCAACTACTAGCTACACGTGTGGATAATTAAAACACACACACACACACACACACACACACACACACACACACACACACACATAATTGTACAATTGACCTTCGTAACAGTACCAAATACATCACTTCGCCTCTTCAGGTTGGTGTTCAGTGTCCATGTCTCATAAGTTCATAACCATAGAGTAAAACAAGGATCACCAGTGACTTGAAGATCTTAATCTTCATCCGTCTGCACAGGGGATGCATTTAGATTGATAAAATTCCAGCTCTGAGGTGACTTGGGCTGGGTTGAATTCATATCGATTTATTACACTGTGCTTACTCGCTGCAAGGGAGAAATGTATATCACAATCATTATTATAATCGGTATTATTATATTCTTACCATAATCAACATCGTTGCTCTTATACTCTCTCATCATATAAAACTCATCCTTAGTTTGAACACATACATGCTCGTCGCAAGTTGCTTATAATGCTGCCAGCTTTTTTAGAGATTTGTTATTTTGGGGAACAAGCTAATGCAATGCGACACGCATACGAGTGTTTGAGGGACGCCGTGGGTAATGACTTCATATATTTCAGGTGTCTTTTTAACTCCCCTTCTTGTAAATTTCAGCTGCTGGTGCTATAACTTCTCAATTACTCTTTCCTTCTTTGATATCGATGTACCGTGTTTTCGGAACGCCAACTCTCCTCATCTGCTTCTATTAACAAATGACATGCTCTCTTGTTGCCTCCAATATCTTATGCCAGATATTCCACTCGTCTCCTCACGTCAACACCATGTACTCTTTGAACTCCCTTCGTATTTTTCTCTCACCATTGCTTCCAAATCTCTTGCTGATCGTACTATAATAGAGACGTGTTGTAATCAAGTCATAGTGTCCTCTCTCTCCTCACACATCCCGTCACAGGTCTTAAATCTACAGTATTCATCACCATTGTCATAGTTACATGTACGAATATACTGCTGATAATTACGTATTGTTTTGTACCGCGATCATTATGGGTATGGCAGCAACAACAACAATAGTAGTAGTAGTAGTAGTAGTAGTAGTAGTAGTAGTAGCAGCAGCAGCAGCAGCAGCAGCAGCAGCAGCAGCAGCAGCAGCAGCAGCAGCAGCAGCAGCAGCAGCAGCAGCAGCAGCAGCAGCAGCAGTAGTAGTAGTAGTAGTAGTAGTAGTAGTAGTAGTAGTAGTAGTAATACTGCCAGCTACTATGCTTTGTTGTTGTTGGTGTTTTATCTAGTGTATTTATTGTATGCCGCATCCTGCACTGGGGCTTACAATCCAATTCTGGCCTGCTATTTGTCAGGTTTTGTGCAGGCAGGTGTGTGTGTGTGTGTGTGTGTGTGTGTGTGTGTGTGTGTGTGTGTGTGTGTGTGTGTGGGTTGTGTGTGTGTGTGTGTGTGTGTGTGAGAGAGAGAAGAAAGAGAGAGAGAGAGAGAGAGAGAGAGAGAGAGAGAGAGAGAGAGAGATAATAATGTAGAGCAGATATTATAACCTGTCCATATTATTTGCGCCACCAAAATAACATGAAGTGAATTCCCACTTGTCTGTCTATCTATGTTTTTTTTGTTTTCTTTGCTATAATTACTGGATTATTGTATTCTATTTTATGATGATGCAAAAAACAAACAAACAAACAAACAAACAAAAAACACAGAATAAAGTAAAATTAAAGAAAATTTAGTTCCGGTACTCTTCTGTATAGTAACCGAACCAACTACTTAATTTTTTTCTCTAAAACAAACAAACAAACAAAAAATGTGACTAATGTGACGCCTGTAGATATTAGACCAGCTATCCAGAGTGTTCATTCCGAGCTTTGAGTACACAAGATTTGCCTCCGTTGATAAACAGTGTCTTCTTTCTTTATCCCCCCAAAATGAGTTAATCCTAGATCCAGAACCCTGGCTTTGGTATAGAAATGTCATGGAATTCATATACTGAGGACACAAAGAAAATTCAAAGATAAGTGAAGAGATGTCGGCGGCTCGAGGTGCAGTGTGTTGGTGGGCGGCGTGGGTGTCTCAGTGAAAGCAGCGACAAGTCTTCCTGCTTATCCTCTTAATTACGTTATTTTATGTGAGGGGAAAAAACAGCTGTGTTATCGCAGCGGGGCATGGAGGGGTGGTGTGGCAGATGCTGGGGCTGGACGGGGCTGTGGGTGCATGTGGTGAGGGCAGGCAAGGAAGGCCGCGTAAATCACCGTGACCCGCCATAACCACATGAAATATGGCAGCGTCAGTCCCTGCCTACCCCCCGTCCACTCCATGCAGCGTCCCCGTCCTATCCCATCCTTTGCAGTGCTGCCAGGACCTCCCAGGACCTGCCAATTCATCAGGAGGGTTGCTAACGAGTTATTAATACTTTTTTGTTGTCCTTCACTTCACCACCGGCCTTAATTAATCTCCCCCGTCCTGGCCTTCTTCACCAGCCGTGCCTACCTTCCCCTCTGAT
>CM035204.1:18312237-18323311 GCA_020233015.1 Callinectes sapidus
AGAGAGAGAGAGAGAGAGAGAGAGAGAGAGAGAGAGAGAGAGAGAGAGAGAGAGAGAGAGAGAGAGAGAGAGAGACCAATGTACTAGCCTATTGACTCTCAAACCTCGTATTCTTCACTATAAACAAATTTTCCGACCGTTCAAATCTTTCAAACTGATTTCTTTCATAGTGAACATCACCACCATCTCTCTCTCTCTCTCTCTCTCTCTCTCTCTCTCTCTCTCTCTCTCTCTCTCATTCATTATTCTCCCCTAAGAGCCTTCAAATGTCCCCATCAGCTCGGGAACACCTGCTCGGTCCCTCATCATTTTCTCAGACGCTTTCTGGAAGGATGGGAAGAAGAAGGGAGATTAGGCTAACTTCGTGTTTTTTTGCCCTTTTTTTATTTTATTTATTATTTGTTTTGTTTACTGGTATTTTGTTCGTGTGTGTGTTTGTGTGTGTGTGTGTGTGTGTGTGTGTGTGTGTGTGTGTGTGTGTGTGTGTGTATTTGTTTTAGGTTTTTTCTTTGTGACTTTGGGAATACACGGTTTGCTTTTTGAGGGTTTTGATTGTTTCTCTCTTTTTCTTTCTTTCTTTCTTTCTTTCTTTCTTTCTCTTTCTTTCTTTCTTTCTTTCTCTCTCTCTCTCTCTCTCTCTCTCTCTCTCTCTCTCTCTCTCTCTCTCTCTCTCTCTCTCTCTCTCTCTCTCTCTCTCTCTGACAAACCACCATAGAAAGAAAGAAATTGAAATGAAAAAAAAAAGATTCTCACAAGAAAAGAATCCGGAAATAATTTGATCTGCGGCCGGTGTCCAAAAAATTTCTTTTCAACTGTCAGAATTCTTTTTTATATATTTTATTTCCGACCCATGCCTGAGGAACCGATGAATATTGGGAGCCTGTGTGTATATATGGAGATAGACGCTGCTACCTCTACTGCTGCTACTTCTACTACTACTACTGGTACTGCTACTACTACTACTACTACTACTACTACTACTACTACTACTACTACTACTACTACTACTACTCTATTCTCAAGACCTTTAGGGGTTATACTGCAGACTCTGAAGGGTATACAGCATCTTGGTTGGAGGTCCTAAATTTAATCGTATAATTGCACCAAGTGAGCTGCTACTCAAACATCTTCAGGCATTTATGGTCCGTATTTCTCACCACGACTATTTTCGAAGGCCACAGAGATGATTATAGCGGGTTTCCCAAGTGTTTCTCCCGTTGATACAGTAGAAATCTTGTTACGCTGCCTCTAGAACCATAAAAATACCCTAAAAACTCATGGAAATTGAAGTAAGGCGTTTTAAGGTAGTGAAGATGAAGCGTAGGTGTGTTTGAAGATACGAGTTTTTATGTTCCCAGGCCTATCCATCGCAGTGACGCTCCCATGACCTGAATATCGCACGCCTCAGTAACATGTGGCCTTAAACCTTTAATTTTTAGGTTAACGATGATGTTTTACGTTATCAAGAGGCTTCCACTCCTCTGCTCGTGTATCACAGTTAATTTCTACTCTGTTAGTTCAGGTGAGGTTATATTACGGTTTGGTTAGGCCACGCTAATACTCGTACATAGGTGACTTGGTGAGGTTTAGAAGATGTTTATAATTCAGCATTGGTTACTCATAAGTAGTAGTAGTAGTAGTAGAAATGATAATGATAACAATAGTAATAATAATAATAATAATAATAATAATAATAATAATAATAATAATAATAACAACAGCAACAACAGCAACAGCAGCAGCAGCAGCAACAACAACAACAACAACAACAACAACAACAACAACAACAACAACAACAACAATAATAATAATAATAATAATAATAATAATAATAATAATAATAATAGTAATAGTAATAACAATGATAATAATAGTGATAATGATAATGGTAGTGAATGTTTCGCGGCCATCCCCGCCTGTCCTGCTGATTTAGAGAGTTGACAGGAAACAGAGGGAAGGGTGCGGCTGGGCGGCGAGGGAGGGTGAGGCGGAGAAGAAAGAGCACACGCCAGCAGTTAGTGTCCCGTAAATTCCATTATATCACGGCAGCCACGTTGGAGCCTGACCCGTGTCCCGGCCTCCCCAATTGAGATAATATAGAGACTCCTCTTGTGGCGGCGAGTGGCGGTAACGAGGGTGGCGTGAGTGGCCGAGATCTTCACTCTTCCCCTCTTGCCTGCCTGCCTGTCTGCCTGTCTGCCTTCCTGCGTCATCAAGTTGTATCTTGTGCCTCACCCGAAGATTGGCTTGTGTATGTTAGATATGACGCAGAAAGACAATTGTGTCTCACTCACTAAGGTAAATACTCATTGGTGGTGCTGCTGCAATTATCCCTCAATATTAGACCAATCTGGCAGAACAGTCGGGTTTTACGTTAGATTATAAATGGACGTGAAGAGAAAGAAGAGCCGAGTCCTAAGTCCAGTTTTCCCATTAAGAGATGAATTAACACCCATTAAATAATAAAATGAAGAAGGTGGCCACTGAAGGCTGAAAGCTTAAAATGGAGTTTCGACACTAAATCACTCGGAGAAAGTAGAATAGAATTTCCTGAGCTGTGTGGAATAAATCCGAAACTTCTTTTTCGTCATTGGTATCATCTGTTTCCTTCCCCTCACGGCTGCTATGAAGACGAATTACAAGGGGTGAATAAAAATATGCTCAGCTAAATTCCGACAAGATGTGCTGCTTGTAGAGGAATTAACTTGCCTTTTATTTGTCACCAATTAATAAAAGAATAAAATAAATCACATTGAGTGGCTAGAATATTTTTTATCATTTTTATATTACTGTTATGGAGTTGTGCCAGCCTCGTTTATTATTATTTTTTTTATTAAGTGTTGCTTTCTTACTAATTTAACGAAACAAGGTGTGGCAAATTCCATTCCATTTATTGCAGTGCTCCAGTATAATCTAATTTCAGTGTTAATTCCCATTGGTAGTAACACAGAACACTGATTTACGGTGGATTTATGAGCCGCGTGATTTTGTTGATGTGGTCACGTGGTGCAAGTGAGGCAGCGAGGCGTGGCACTCTCAAAACATGACTGGCACTGTGCTACTCCTACTTCCACCAGCCTCTATCCTCCTCCATGCATCTCTTGGTGTAACTATTCCCTAGGATGGACCAATAAGCGATTCTGTCTTCCATAACCACGAGTTGGCCTCTCAGCGCACTATGGAGATGCATAACAGAAAACGGAGTAGTGACAGGATACTTGACAAATGTTTTTCTAAATGAAGAATTAGAGGAAGAATTAATATAAGCAAAGGAAGGAAGGAAGGAAGAAAGGAAGGAAGAAAGGAATGTTTTGATTATGGATACTTTTTTCTGAATGGACGGCTGTTTGTTATAGGGAAGGATAGTGTTATGTGGCGGAGGCTTGGACGAAACTTTTTTGTTGGATTGGAAAGCGCAGCATGGATTTTGTGTGTGTGTGTGTATGTGTGTGTGTGTGTGTGTGTGTGTGTGTGTGTGTGTGTTAGAGAGGGTGGATACAGACGTGTAGTAAAAGTTCAGATTTTGTGTGGTGGGACAAAGTTTATTTATCTACTTTTTGTGTGTCAGGTTGTGTTATGTGGTGGAGTCGAGGCGAGGCGAGGCGAGGCGAGGGTAGGGTTTTGTATGTTCTCCCCAATAGTTTAGTATGGTCAAGGTTTTGTTCGGTTTGTGATTTTTGTCCTTGTGGGGGCATTGGCTGGACATCACTACATGGGCCTAATACCGGGGACGGCTATCAGGCTCACCTCTATTTTAAACTACATCCACATCACCTGAAAGTAGATAAAAAGCTGCATATATTTACCGTATTACAAGTGGTGGTGGGTGCCGGTGGATGCGTTGCAGTGGTGGAGGTGGGAGGTGCGTAGCTGCTCATGAGCTCGCCAAGGTCATATCTAGTAAAAGGCTGCCTCGCTGGGGAGTGGTAAGGGAGGGTAACCAGTGATTGCTGCCAATTAACATGCTTGTGAATGCGTTCAAATTCCACAGCAGATAAGGCTTTGCTATTTCGATTTGTCAATTGGTGATTAGTAGCGTAATAATCGTGCTGGTCGATAAACTCCCCCGAACCATTGCAAACGTGAACTAATAGAGAGCAATGGAAAAAATAGAATTGGGAATGTGTATTAGACGTGACAGGGGAGCAGGGGGAAGGGAGGCCGGCTCAGAGGGCGTAGAAGGGCCGGGCAATAGTGGGGTCCTGTCGGGTCACCACTGCATCGCCCTTGTTTCAAGAAGGATCGATCCCGTATCCTGCCGGGCCACTGCCGAGGACAGTACCGCCGTAGTGGGGAGGCGCTGGCGGAGGTAGGACGCTCGTTGGTGGTTCCCTTAGGAGCGTGGGTGGGCGGCGAGCTAGCAGGGTGGGCAGCGTGATGAGTGGTGATAGGGGTAGCGGTGGAGACTCGTGGTGTGAATGCTGTGTCCCCAAATGGTCATACTTTCAATGGAAGCAGCAATTCTGCACCGTCACACAAGCACGTTCTCCTCCTCACCACCACGAGTCAGGCGTCACGTACTTGGCGTGTGCAGTGGTTGCCTCGAGGAACGAAACAGAGACTGAGAATCTCGACCCAGCTTGGTTTTCCTGGTGGTGCTCCTCACTCGACGCGCCCACGATAGCCTTTCGCACGCCTCACTGTGGGGGCTGACCTGGGGAAAGGTCGTGTATATTATGCTGCCGAACCACCATCCTGTCATCATCTCTATCATCTCTATCGTAACAACACTATTATTTTTTACACACACACACACACACACACACACACACACACACACACACACACACACACACACACACACACACACACACACACACAACAGCAACAACAACAACAACAACAACAACGACAACACAGACACACAAATAGGCAGCAATCCAAGCCTTCTGCTCCTGGCAGGAAACAGAATGACAACTCTTCGGCTTGCAGCCTTTACCTATTCACTGGCAGTGGAACACGGGCCCCGAACGAAAGCAGACAAGTCCAACAATTTGTCTCTCCCTGGTCTGGGATGCAAACCTGTTGTGAGCCGACCATGTTGACTCGAATGCTACCAGCTGAGGCACTGCTGCTACTATCACACACACACACACACACACACACACACACACACACACACACACACACACACACACACACACACACACAAAGCCAAAAAACTACAAAATACACATAAAACATAGGACTTCATGTGAAAAAAAAATCTTGCGTAACAGGTTTGGTGTCAGCTGGAGGGTGCGGGGAGAGCTTTCTTCTGTAGGCATTGCGAGCGCGGAGATTGCTTTTGAAGATGAGAATGGGTGCGGGGACGTGGTGTTAGTCTGCTTCTCGCATCTACGCAGTGCAGGGACTATGGTGGCTTCCGAAGTGGATGTGCCCAGCAGGTCCCCGCCTCTTACTGCAGCGAGGCGACGTCCTGCAGATAATGTTGTTTTTCCCACATAGTTCTTAGTGGCTGTTTTGGAACACACACACACACACACACACACACACACACACACACACACACACACACACACACTCAGACATACACGTTTTCTGAAGCGCGTGCTCTCCTTGACACGTTTTTCCTTTCGTTTTGCAGAAAAATGAGCGTCTTTTTTCTCTACAAAGTTCTCGGTTGTTAACCTTTACTTGTTGTCGCTGTCGTTTTCGAAGCCGTGTCATTGTGTCGGTCGCTGTCCCTGAACGTTTTGTCTCCTTGGCTTTTACGGGACGTTTTCGCGGCCGTCGCTTCTCGCCACCATTGTTTGGCATCGATGTTGTGCCATTTGTTATTATCTTAGGTAAGGCAGTGCAGCAAAGTAAACAGGAAAACAAATTGCAGCACCTCGCACCACGGCAGTCTATCCTTGCCAGTGAGTGTTGCATTGGAGAGGAGGAGGAGGAGGAGGAGGAGGTAGCCAGGGATGATCCTCGTGACCTAGTGACCTTTAGCTCCTCGTTGCTTTCCTCAACGCCCCGTGGGAACCTTACTGGTGCGTGAAGGGATTAATTGAGACGTTGCTCTCCCGACTCTCACCCCTCAGCCAGACAGCTCCCATCTGGCCCGCGAGACTCAGTCGAGCGTAGACGGAAAAGGAAGAGTCGACGCTTCCGTGTTCGTGAGATGTGATCAGTAAATTGAAACAGGAATGCAGTTTCCACGGCGGTGGTTGTGTGGCGCTCTGCTTGCTTGCCTGCTTGCCTCCGTGTCTCCTCCGGGCCCCGTTAACCCGCCCCGTGTAATGGATGGACTTAAAGTAGTGTGTGAGGTCATGTTTAAGCATTTTTATGTGTGCTTACGCTTGGCGGCAATTATTCCAAGGAGGGAAGGATCCTTAATGGGTAAATTTTGCGACACAATTCAACGTGTGTGTGTGTGTGTGTGTGTGTGTGTGTGTGTGCGTGTGTGTGTGCGTGTGTGTGCTGTAAGCTGTGAATATTTGTGCGAGGAGAGGTAATTGAGAATAATTTGTTGGGCTACCATTAAACTCTTTTTTTTTTTTTTTTATTTGTGTGTGTGTGTGTGTGTGTGTGTGTGTGTGTGTGTGTGTGTGTGTGTGTGTGTGTGTGTGTGTGTGTGTGTGTGTGTAGTCTGAGTTTTGTCTGACACGCTGTTTACTGCTCTAATTACCTCGGGGTGGAATTCACTACAGCATAATTGACGTGGTGGTAGTGAGGTGACGGGGGCGCGGAGGGAAGGGTGGTGTGGCTTTGAGGAGACCGGCCGCCCTTTCATCCCTCACGCCCCAGCAAGCCCTCCAAGCCCCGTCACCCATTGCTACTATGTGCGAGGCCCTAATGAGCACACAAGTGATATGTTGAAGTGACTGAAGGGCTTCTGTTCGTTTATTTAGTATATTTTTTCAGATTAACCCTTTCAGCACGGTGACACGTTTTCATATTCATTTCGGTTACTATTGGGAGTTTTTATACAGCTTCGGAAACTCATGTAGGGATTGAAACAGTACAAACTTTGGCCATTAATCTTCTGATCGGTATGCATCCCTCCTAATGTTAATAAAAGCGTCTAATCACATCAAAACCTCAAGGTAAAAAGGTGTTCCAGTGCTGAAAGGATTAATTAGATCAAATTATAGTCTTGTTTCTATTTACATGCTTTCTTTACCCAGATATTCAGCATAACGTGGAGTAGAAAGTGTTTAAAGAAGGATAATATATTTTTTTCCGATTAATAAGGTTATAGTAGATTTTTTTTTATTGATGTAAAGATCGCTGTCTCCGAAACACTCCTCTCGATGACGTGGACGAAAAAAACCCACAATAAAATGACAAAAAAAGTGTCTCTTGTAGCATTGGTTCTTATTTTCTTTGCTTACAACTTTTTTCCACACAAATATTGGAGATGGAAGAAGGAATCATTCTCCGAAAAAAAAGTAAACAAAGAAGTATAAAATCAGTATCTCTTTCCTTGTTAAGTATTGAAATTTCCCAGGCGAGTCGAGGAGATTGGTTCTTATTCCTCGCGCTCATTCCCTCACTCTCCTCACGTAACCCTCAAGAGAATAGTGACTCGTGTACTGTATAGCTCACGCAGGCGGTGGGGAAGATGAGTGGAGAGGCAAGCGTCAAGAGGCCCCACGAGTATATACTTCACTTTAACTCTTTCACTGCGATGTCCACCGTAACACAGTCCTAAAATAACGAAACCTTAACAAACATCGACGATAAAGATAAAAAAAGATGATTAAAAAGAGTGTATATTTCACAGTCTTTAGTTAGTAGAATGCTTTGAGATTGGGGAGTTAAGACGATAGATCTCAGGGTTATGGTTTGTTAATGAGGAAGACAAACTAATGTGTTAAGGCTACACAGTGTAAAAACTCCATATACATCACATCACCCACTCAGGTATCGTATCATTAAACACATTTTCATTAGAACTAGAGGACGTTAAGATGATAAGCTGGGTTTTTATTGGTGTTTTTTTTGTTTTTTCCAGTGATCGTGCAGAGTAACTGTTAAAACTTCCACCGAAAACTTTTAAACGCTTATGAACACCACGATAACCCACACCAAAGGCAATGAAACGTAACGAGATCAGACGCTGGAAAGTTTAGGGAAGAATACGATCCTGTGACGATAATTCTTGCTGTGTTCGATGCTACTACTAGCCTGCTACTTCTACTGCTACTGCTACTGCTACTGCTACTGCTACTGCCACTGCCACTGCCACTGCTACTGTTACTGCTACTGCTACTGCTACTGCTACTGCTACTGCTACTGCTACTACTACTAGTACTACTACTACTACTGGAACTACTACTACTACTACTACTACTACTACTACTACTACTACTACTACTACTACTACTACTACTACTACTGCTACTACTACGACTACTACTGCTACTACGACTACTACGAGAACTACTACTACTACTACTACTACTACTACTACTACTACTACTACTACTACTACTACTACTGCTACTACTACTACTGCTAAATGATAATGATAATAATAATGATAATAATAATAATAATCATAATAATAGTAATAATAATAATAAAAAAAGAAAATAATAATAATAATAAGAAGAAGAACTACAACAACAACAACAACAACAACAACTACTACTACTACTACTACTACTACTACTACTACTACTACTACTACTACTACTACTACTACTACTACTACTACTACTACAAGTACTACAACAACTACTACTACTAAACCTATATTACCACTACCACCACCCACCACCACCCCCACCACCACCACCACCACCACCACCACCACCATCATTAGCAGCAATAACAACAAATATAACTAAAAATAAAATAAAAGAAATCCTCGGTGATGACACGCAGCATTAGGAATCCCTGTCAGTAATAACCTGAGGAAGCGTTCAGCAAGATGAAGAGCGGCGGGAGTTCCGGACGAGCCTCGAGTTATCCCGAGAATCTTAAGAGGAAATTGAAAACAAGATCGCTAATCCTCTTATCCAAACTTTTTTCTTCCTCGCGACCAATCTTTGCTGACGTCACTCTGATCTGCGGCAGGCGATAGAAAAATATCCTATCATCTGTGTGTCTGTGTGTGTGTGTGTGTGGAGGCTGATGAATTAAATGCTTGCCTTTTCTAACCAGTCTTCCAAACACACACACACACACACACACACTCTCTCTCTCTCTCTCTCTCTCTCTCTCTCTCTCTCTCTCTCTCTCTCTCTCTCTCTCTCTCTCTCTCTCTCTCTCTCTCTCTCTCTCTTCATGTAAGAGTATCACTGGTTTAAAACAACAAAAAAGAGCAAAAGAGAAGACCCACTTAGACTCTAATTCCCAAAGAAAAAAGTGGAAAAAGAACACATCAACAAAATCACTCATCATTAACAACATATACACAAACTAACAACAGAATTTCTCTATCAATTATCCATCCCTTTTACTTTCATTCCTCCCTTAACCTTTCATCTCCCTTGCCTATTCCCTCCTTTCCTCTCTGTCTGTCTGTCCGTCTGTGCGTATGGCAGAGTCACTATTGAGTACTTATGATCCTCCCAGACACTCTAGGTTGCGAAGTGGGTTTAGCGGGAACTGGCACACTGATGGAGCAAACCTTAGGCCGTCGTAGCGTGGTTGAGGGGTTGGCGAGGCGAGGCGAGGCAAGACTGTGTTTCTGGCGATGTGTGTATTTGAAGGCATGGAATGAGAACGCAGGAAAGGAGAGGCGGAGGAGGTACAGAGGGAGGAATGGAAGGCACGGAGGAATGTCAGGATAGACTGGAGAGAAATATGAAGGGAAGCGAGTGAAGAGGGAATGGAAGGGAGAGAAGACAACTAACTGTTTTCCTCGTTTGTTTTGAGGGAAAAGATAGACGAAGGAGGAAAAAGGGAAAGAAAAAAGAGAAGAAGGGAATAGTAAATGGAAGGGAGAGAAGACAATTGTTTTCCTCGTTTGAGGGAAAAGATAGACGAAGTAGGAAAGAGGGAAGGAAAAAAAGAGGAGAAGGGAAGAGTAAATGAGGAAAAGGAAGGGAAGAGGAGGAAATGTACCGTGTAATTAATTAGTGTTTCGTGCAGGTGTGTATGAAAAGTGAGAGCAAAATGTTGGAGGGAGTGTGTCGTTGCAGGAGTGAAGCACAGGGTTAGTGGTGATGTGGGGGAGGAAGGAGGTGAGGGGAGCTGCGCCAGATTAAGACTGGGCTTTAGAGGCTGGACTGAAGGGTCTTTGTCACCTGGCGAACCTGCTGCACAGATAAAAATTAAAAGGATATTTGTGATTTTAAGTGTATATAAAAACCCTCTTTTAAATGGTTAATTGTTGGTTATGTATAGATAAACGGGTAGATAGATATTATTATTATTATTGATTATTATTATTATTATTATTATTATTATTATTATTATTATTATTATTATTATTATTATTATTATTATTATTATTATTGTTATAGTTATTATTGTTATTATTATTATTATTATTATTATTATTATTATTATTATTATTATTATTATGAGGAGGAGGAGGAGGAGGAGGAGGAGAAGTTGGTAAAAAAAACACTTGAAAGAAAGAAAGGAAGGGAAGGGGAAGCAAGACTAAGGAAGGTAAGGCAAAGCAAGGCAAGGCAAGGCAAAGCAAACCAAGGCAAGGCAAGGCAAGGCAAGGCAAGGCAAGGCAGAGGAGGGAAGAGGAGGGAAGGACCACGCCACTAAAGGAGACATTATTACAAGCACATGCACCGTTACTGAATCATGAGTGAAGTTTCCCTTTCATTAGCTCACCTCGCCCCTTGCCGCCCCTCCCGCCACACACGAGTCCTTACCGCTATTAGGAAAAATCCTTCAGAATCCTACGACGAGGGGAGGGAGGGGGGGAGGGGGGAGGGGAGCCGTCTTAAACTCCAAGGACACATGGCTGGTTCCCTCCTTAGCCACGCCCCCTCCCCGTCCTCCCTCCTCCCTCCTCCTCCTCCTCTGCTTTCCCACGGTTGTCTTAATGTGACTTAATTAACCTGCATGAAAGGGTTAAGGCTGTTTTATAATTCCCTGTAATTTGTAAAGATTGTACCACGCTCGCTACTGAAGGAGGAGGAGGAGGAGGAGGAGGAGGAGGAGGAGG
>CM035204.1:18366356-18388438 GCA_020233015.1 Callinectes sapidus
CATCTTCCTCTTCCTCTCCCTTCCTCTCGCTGTGCCTGCCTTCATCTGTCTCCACCTGGGTATGGGGGAGGAGGAGGAGGAAGGGGAGGAGGAGGAGGAGGAGGAGGACCAAGCATGCCCAGGCCAACCCTCCACCTGAATTAGTTAGCGGGCGCGGAAGAGAGAGAGAGAGAGAGAGAGAGAGAGAGAGAGAGAGAGAGAGAGAGAGAGAGAGAGAGAGAGAGAATTATATAACTTTGCTTTTTTATACACTACAAAATCTAATCTACTTAAATGTACTTTTTTTTCATTTTTACAAATTTTTGGAATATAAAACTCCCTCCTTAAGAAAAGTCATTATTGGCCAGTAAAGTGTCTGAAAACGGCCACTTCCCGCCAATATTATGTAGTTGTTATTGTTCGTGTTCAGATACTTTCACCTTCCTTCATTTCTTTGCATACGTTTTCTATAAGGACAGATTTCCCTGCAATCTTATCTTCCTTCTTTTTTTTTTTTTTTTCGTTATAAGCGTTCAAGTCTCATATCATTCGTTGTGATTTACAGTGATCTTTCTTGTCGCGTCTGAGGTCTTTCTTCTTGCTTCACAGTCGCCTCTGAGCACGCTAGCTAAAAATAGCGAAATCCATACCCATCTCTCTTTTCTTTCCTTTCTTCCCGATGTTTATTAAGATTCCGTTGTCTCTAGAGCTGTGTAGTGTTGCGTATCGCAGTGAATTCTTGCTTCACAGCCGCCTTCGACTATTATAATGGCTAAAAATTGCTACCATAACCTTTCTTTCCTTTTTTCTCAATGCTTATCAAGATTATATTGCTTCTAGTGCTGTGAGGTGTTGCTTGTCGCAGTGAATTCTTGCTTCACAGTCACCTTTGAGCTTTATACTGGCTAAAAACCAACTCTCTTTGTTACGCTTTTTTTTTCATGCTTATAAAGATTATATTGCTTCTAGTGCTGTGAGGCGTTACTTATCACAGTGAATTCTTGTATCACAGTCGCCTTTAAGCATTATACGGACTAAAAATTGTTAAATCTATAACCATTTTACTTTCTTTCCTTTTTTTATCAATGCTTATTAAGATTATATTGCTTATAGTGTTGTTACATAGCGCTGTAAAAAATTAAACTTCCAATATGGACGTTTTAATCTGATGGTGGCAATCACACGCCACTAATGCCAATCCCAAACAAATGAGTGACGGGCTGTGGTTATAGTCTAAATCTTGCCTTTTCTGTTTCCCTCGCCTTCGTCTTTGGGCATGAAGGACCCAGATCGTTACTAAAGGCATATCTACGAATTCAATGCAACTCAATCAAGAGAAAGGATGGAGAAAATAAGATAAGATAAGATAAGAAACACAAGGAAAGAACGAGAGAGAGAGAGAGAGAGAGAGAGAGAGAGAGAGAGAGAGAGAGAGAGAGAGAGAGAGAGAGAGAGAGAGAGAGAGAGAGAGAGAGAGAGAGAGAGAGAGAGTAGGGCAGCCGGGCCTTTATACATCAGTCTAATTGGATCGCTTCCTCTCGCCTAACAACACTCGCCTTATCGCTCCCACCCATGAATAAATTTTGCCTCCCTTCACTTGGAACCCAAACGAGCCTTACGACAGAAGAAAAAAGTAGATAGCTAAGTGCAGCACGAGAGTTGGATTATGAAGAGAGCGTGAGGAGGAGAGGAAAACACGCTGGCTGAATGGTGCAAACTGAATTATGCAAACTAGAGAGAGAGATCGAGAGGATTGATTCATATGCTTGGATAGAAATCGAGAAGAGGAAAATTAAAGGTGGTAAGTGAAAGGTTTGAGGTGGAATGGCTTATGAAGTGAACGTCAGGAGAAGAGGAAAAGATGGTGACTGAATGGTTTGAAATGAATTAAGGAGAACGTATGTAGAAAAAAAAGTAAAGATGCATTGCTGAAGGAAAAGAAGATTGTTGTTTATGAATTTATGGGAAGTTGGGAAGAATAGTGTGTGCATTGGGAAAAGAAGATTTGGTAAGATGATAAAGGTGTGATTGGCTTCGGAGGGAAAGACGATGTAGCTATATAGGGTGGCCAGGTGAGTGTTGTGGAGATGAGAGAGATTAACTATGAACAATACTTACCATGTCAGCTACACCCTTGTCTGTTAAAATAAATACAATAATTATGATTATGAGGGAAAAAAACAATGATGATGATGATGATGATAATAATAATAATAATAATAATAATAATAATAATAATAATAATAATAATAATAATAATAATAATAATAGATACCATTAGTCACAACAATAATAAGGTTATCAATCAAAATTGAAAAGTTTCCAATGCATAGTGTAGGTACATTGTGATAGACGGGCTGGGCGGCGGGAAGAGGGTGAAGCAGGATTGGCGGTGCTGATGGCGCTAACTCCAACCACCCACGTGTGAGGGAGCCAATGGCGTGAGAGGTGGCTGCTGCTGCTGCTGCTGCTGTCGCTGCTCTAGATCCAAGCTGACTCAGTTTTTTTGGTGTAAAACGTGAAATTTTTTTTTTCGACAAAGGCCTCCATATACCAGAGGGTATAATGTACATTAAGTAGTGAGTGTACTACTGCTACTACCGGCGGCAGCGACTGCCGCAGCAAGTCAGCCAAAACCGGTAGAGACAGAACAAGCACTCGCTAGGCAGAGGAGGAAATCCTCAAGGTGACCACTGCTTCCACTGTAAACAGAGGCAGGGACCGAGGCCCACTGGCCAGGAACATGGCCATCAAGAGGCCAGGGGAGTGTGAGGAGGTGCCTCACAAGAGGCGGAAGGTGGTGAGAGGCTGGCAGGTGACAGCCCTCACTCCCCGTCCAGGGCAGCTGAAGACAGAGCTGCCCACCCCTGCCGGCCCCTTGCCTGGCCAACACTCCTCCAGGAAGAGGCCGACAGAGGGCTCACCACACCAGCCCAAGAGGCTGAAGAAGGAGGGCGAGCAGCGCCTCTCCGGCGTAAAGAGACGGGCCTCGCCTTTACCCGACTCTCGCTTTCTGAAGAAAGCAAGACACCGAGGTGAGGAAAGAAGTGGGAACGTTAAGCCCACTTCGGAGGAGAAGCAAGTCCCCGAACGCCTTCAGCTGAAGGGGAGCAGCACTGCCGAGGAGCGTGCCCGGCATTACCTGGCACGTCTCGGCGTGCGGCTGCTGAAGGAAAAGACCGTCAGGAAGATGGTCGCTTTGGGCAACCAGAGTCTGGGGTCAGGGACCTACGGGTCCTGCTGCAAGGGCGTGGACCCTCACGTGGGCAAGGAGCTGGTCATCAAGACCTTCCGGAACAATGACCTGCGCTCCTTCGTCAGCGAGACGAGGAGCCTGCACCGCCTGCAGGGCCACGGCCTGCAGCGCCTGGTCGGGGTGTGCATGGAGACGCGGCAGCTGGTGACGCGTTTCGCCGGCCAGACCGCCGCCGACTACTTCCACTCCGGCGCGCGGTTCACACACGCCCTCCGCGTCATCCTTCAGGTGGCGCGAGCAGTCCGAAGCGTCAACGAGGCCGGCTACACGCACAATGACATCAAAGACAACAATGTGTGCGTGAAAGTGTTCCCCAGCGGCCCCAAGGCCACCCTCATCGACCTGGGCCTGGCCAAGCGAGTGGGCAGCCGCGGGTTCTACAAGACCGATAAGAACATCGCGCAACACAAGCGCAGGTACCCCTGGATTGCCCCAGAGCTGATGCGGGACACACACCCCTGCTCAGCCGCCTCAGACGTGTACTCAGTAGGGTACTTCGTCAAGTGTGTGCCAGGCTGGCAGGACCGTCCCATCTCCGGCCCTGCCATGTACCTCTTCAAGGACTGGGTGAGGAGGGCACGCCGGTCCCTCCCCGACCAACGCCCATCGCTGGACCAACTCATCCTGGTCACCAAGCAGCTGCAGGCACACTTGGCTTCACTCCAATGAGAAAAAAAAATAATAAAAAATAAATAAATAAAAAATAAAAAAAATAATAAATAAATGAAAATAAATATAAAAAACAACGAAAAATAGAAAAATAAAAAAAAACAATTTAAAAAGAGTTTTGATTTTAAGTTTCGATAAGAAGTGGTCGTCAAAATTAATGTTCTTTTCTCAGTAAGGAAAGTGAGGCAAGGCTGCCCACGAACCACCGGGACGCACGTTTGGCCCGCACCCTTGGTGGTGGTGCATGGGAGCGACGGGCGTCCCTCATGACCTGAGCTACGTACACTGGGAGCAGTGGGGCAGCCTCACCTTAACTCATTCTTTCTTTAGCCCAGAGGATTAAAAAATAAATATATAAAAAAACAATGAAAAATAGAAAAATAATATAAAAAAAAACAAATTTAAAACAAGTTTTGATTTTAAGTTTCGATTAGAAGTGGTCGTCAAAATTAATGTTCTTTTGTCAGTAAGGAAAGTGAGGCAAGGCTGCCCACGAACCACCGGGACGCACGTTTGGCCCGCACCTTCGGTGGTGGTGCATGGGAGCGACGGGCGTCCCTCATGACCTGAGCTACGTACACTGGGAGCAGTGGGGCAGCCTCACCTCAACTCATTCTTTCTTTAGCCCAGAGGATTAAAAAGCCGCGACCACCATCCAACCGCCGCCACAGGATGATGGGACGCTCGTTTTGGATAAGTAAAAGATTTGAGGTGGATTAAAAGTAATTAGACAAAAAGATACTGAGCGATTTGATACTGTGCTTAGAAAGAAAACGAGACAAACAAAATTGTTGCAAGCGTGGTCTTTGAAAATAATCATGGTGAGAGAGCAGAGTGCTTTAGAAAACAAGCCTTAGTATAGGAAATGCTGCCAACGCATCCGGAGTCACCTTTACACAACACCAACCTGGCCGTTAGTACCAGGTGGGAGGCATTCCTGTACAATCGAATACGAAATAAGAGAATAAAAGTGCCCATGATTTCCAGGCAATGATAGCTGTGGAATGGCATAAGCGATGGTGATGATAGTGCCCGGGTGGCTGGCTGGCGGAGAAGCAGACACTATAGTGGCGGTGGTGGTGGTGGTGGTGGTGCTGGCAGATTGTATAAGATTATAACTGAAGGCTATTGACGTTCATATCCCCCTCTTCCCGCCCCCCCTCTCACCTCCCTTTCCCTGCTTGACGAACTCCCTTCAATCTCCCAGCGAGGTGGGACGTGGAGGGCCTGGGACCTGGACAAGATTGGTCAGGATGAGGAAAACAGACACTCCCGTGTAGAGTAATGAAGGGAAACATTTACATAATTCCGATACAAAGAGATGAGAGACTGATAAAAGGGAAAGTGTGGAGAAGCAGTAAATGGAATAAGAGGAGTAACAAAAACTATGGAGCAGCTAAAGATATAATACAAAATGGATGCGGTGAAATAGGAAAGTAAGAAGAATAGATATACATAGCATTCATATCAATATTATCAGGAATCAATGTATTCCGTATATCTTGAAAGGAACCCCTAAGTTTCTCACCAGTGAAAGTTTACTCGCACACATGTACCTAACCTAACCTAACGTGAATAGAAAATATCAACGTATCGGTCGTTCACTACCTTAAATTAAATTAGCCACTCTACCTCAATTTCTTCTAAGCAACAGCAGGTCTACCGTTGTTTATTTTGCTTTTTTCTTTGTTATCTGACCTGACTAAAATCTGCCTTTCTTTGTTTAACCCCTTCAGTACTGGGGCACATTTTTACCACGAGTTTTTGGGTGTGATGAGACGATTTTATTAACACCAGGGAGGGTCTATGGTGATCCCAAGATTAATATAATGTGCTATTTTTAATCCCACAGTTTCTGAACCTGCATAAAATCGCCAAATAATAAGCAGAACACACAAAATAAAGCGTCCCGGACATGAAGGGGTTAAGTCCAGTAGCTTCTTGATATTCTAGCTTGTGTTATGATTAAATTATTTTTCATGAAGTTTTACTGTTGCTCTTTTAAAATCACTGAGTTGCGTAGATATGACCATTGTGTCTAGTAATGATCTCAAATTAAAAAGTCCTCAACAACATACAATCACAACTTCCAATGGAGAATTTTGTTGCGTTGCATGATCTCTCTCTCTCTCTCTCTCTCTCTCTCTCTCTCTCTCTCTCTCTCTCTCTCTCTCTCTCTCTCTCTCTCTCTCTCTCTCTCTCTCTCTCTCTCTCTCTCTCTCTCTCTCTCTCTCTCTCTCTCTCTTCTCCCCCACACACACTGGTAATTACCGACGATTCTTCTGAATGAGAAATGAAAACTTTATGACCAGCAGATCAAAAATAGACTGATCCTTATACTCGAATTTATTTTTAGGTGGAGAATACGCACGCACATGAGAGAGAGAGAGAGAGAGAGAGAGAGAGAGAGAGAGAGAGAGAGAGAGAGAGAGAGAGAGAGAGTATACGACTAACTTAATTACGAAACACAAATCATTCTCTAACACACGCATGCACCCACGCACGCACACACACACCCACGCACACACACACACACACACACACACACACACACACACACACACACACACACAACCTATGCTGCGTAAATTGGAGGAGCAAAGCATTAAACAGTCTGCTTTGCTGGTTGGGTTGCGACAAACTTACTGTATAATACTTTTGTCTCTCTTCTGTCTAACCTAGTGATGCAAAATCAACGAGTAATTTTCAGTTCTTCATTTATTTTAATAATAAACTCTTAAATACCAGGATTGTTTTTTTTTTTCAGTGTTGTTTGACTTGAATTAATTGACGAAGTACCAATCATAATACTTTGTTTCGCGTAAGGTGTTTATCTTTGGTATATTCTTATAATTATGCAGTACATATAGCATGTTAAAATGGTGAAAACAATACCTTCAAAGTTTAAATATATCAACACGAGGGATTCGCTGATAAACACAAAACAGAATCATTCGGTACCACACGATGGAACACACCAGACTGGTAACATTGGACAACACACTGAGCTGACAATATAAGAACGATACAACATTGTAATGAATCGAGATAGATGGAACGATTCACTTTACCAACGATAGACTTGAGCACACAAAGTAGTAGTAGTAGTAGTAGTAGTTTATTGACAAAATTAGAATTGGCAAATACATAAGAAAATAAACACATTTAACATTATTGTCCAACTGAAGTATAAAAAACCCATCTAATAATAATGGCTAACACTAATCACTATACGAAACAACAAAGAAAGCCGACATAATATCATAACACAATTAAGTTAAACCAAATAAACCTAAACAACATACACTTATATTATAAAGTCAAGCACAAAAGCTATACGAAGAAGTTAATAATTATTTATACATCATTAATGTACCCACACAGTTCATGCACATGATTATTTTCCTGAAGCAGTTCTCGTATCTCAGTGAATGTCAGCATGTTATAGGTGTCACGACAGCGTGCTGATAAAGGGCACTCTCTCAGCACATGACTCTCGGTCTGTACCTGCACACCATCACACTGACAGACGCGCTGTACACGTGGGGTGCGACTCCACCCTCCTACCTCCACCCGAAGGTTGTGAGACATGAGGCGGAGTCGCGTGAATGCTTGTCGCTTATAATCTGGCACAAAACTTCTTGTCCTATACACAGGATGCACTGTCATGTTGGGATTCATGTCTGTTATATATGTAGTCAGCTTCGTTGCGTCCGTTGCTTTTTCCCTAACATAATTTACTATTTTCTGCAAGCCGTTCGTGTCATCACTAGGTAAACCTGACCTTTCTAAGCATCTATATCCGGGTGTATTCGCATCTCTGCACATATTATACACACACACATACACACACACACACACACACACACACACACACACACACACACACACACACACACACACACACACAAACACACACACTATTTAAAGGCTCAAGGCATCGAGACAGGGTCAGTACGGACAGCCTCATTACCAGCTCAGTCCAAACAATGCCGTGGTCGTTCCAGAGATAACAACGATACAACTACCTTGCCCCATCTGAGGTTGCTCTAATTACTGCAGGTAACCTTAACCCTTTGAATGCTGGGCTCGTTTTCGGTTAACATATAGAGCAGTGAAAATAGCTGTTTAAACACACACACACACACACACACACACACACACACACACACACACACACACACACACACACACACTTCATACTATGTGAAGTTTCGTTTAACCCATTTAGGCTTTATTTGCTACATTTTTTCCTTAATTACTAATCATTGAGACATCTTCACTTCTTCTACACCCACATATAATCTTTAAGCTCTGTAGAAATTGTAAAATGTATTTCTTTCATATATTCGATGTTTCTGGTGCTGTTACTTGTTTTGTATCGCTGTCAAAGGTTTAAGCGTGTGTTCAGATCAACTGCAGAATAGATTGATGCTTAGTACAAATCAGGTCCTGAGTTTATGTGTTTCCTGAAGGAGACTGACTGGATTTCCTTCCCCACAGACGAGGCGCGCCGGGAGTCGGAGGACGGCAGCGATCGGCGAGGGAGGAAGTCGAAAAAATACCAAGAGGAGGAAGAGGAGGAGCAGCAGGGCAAGAAGAAGGACGATGACGAGGATGAGTGAGTGACTTGAATGCTTCTGTCAAATTCTAACGATACTCAACCTATCCCATTCCAACCTATCTTTTCTTAACCTAACTTTACCTAACGATACTTAACCTAACCCATTCCAGCCTATCCTTCCCTATAGCCTAACCTAACCTAACTTACATAACCTGATGGGAAACGTAAGAGGGCGAGGTATTACTTGGAAAATAATTAACCTGATGCGAACTTACACCATAGAAAACAAAGTAGTGGGGACTAAAAAGTTAGGATCGTGACTTGACCATTCAGTACTGGGACGCATTTTCATATTTTTGCTTATTATTTAGCGATTTTATGCAGGTTCAGAAACTCAAGTGAGGGATTAAAATAGTACAGAATCTGCCCATTAACCTACTGCCCTCCTTAGACTCTCCCTGATGTCAATAAAATCGTCAAGTCATACCCAAAACTCGTTGTCAAAATGTGTCCCAGTACTGAAGGGGTTAAACAATTTGAGAAAAGACAGTCAAGCTACCGAGGGAGTTTCAGTCAGTAAAGTCATCTGGAGGAGTCAGCAACGAGTCAGCACCAGTGGAACGCATAGGTTTAGGTTCAATAACGGCGTGGCGGACTCTGGTCTGATGCAGGGGGGCTCAGTGGGAGGGTTTGCTGTAAGCCCATTATACCGAGGCTACCAACAACACTGGCGGATCCAGACCTTTGCCTGAGTAGGAATAATGAACACACACACACACACACACAGAGAGAGAGAGAGAGAGAGAGAGAGAGAGAGAGAGAGAGAGAGAGAGAGAGAGAGAGAGAGAGAGAGAGAGAGAGAATCATCTTCCATTATACGTATACACAACACAGTACCACACGAATATCTGCAAACATTTATTATACCTTATTCCACAACCAATATAAGCCACACACTGTTCATTCTTTACCTTCTTTTACATCCTATTTCTCCATCATTACAATTAGTGAAGCATAACGTACTAAAACCAAACGACCACATAGAAGGGGCTCCAATAAAATCCCTTGTAATCCCTCGTAAGATCAATGCAAGGAAGCGAAATCCTTATGTAAGCTCTACGTAATACAACAAACGTTCAGTATTACACAATCAATTACATTCAAGTTCATATCCTCCATACACTTTGATGTTCACCAAGCTGCCCTCCACGAACCACCCTTAACACTGCCTCGAGCGTGGAGGCCTCAGCAGTGGTATTAA
Organism: Callinectes sapidus; assembly: GCA_020233015.1. Lineage (NCBI taxonomy): Eukaryota > Metazoa > Arthropoda > Malacostraca > Decapoda > Portunidae > Callinectes > Callinectes sapidus. The sequence goes on from CM035204.1 coordinate 18,376,086, forward strand.
CAAGGCGGTGTGTGGTTCGCCTCGAGTACTCTGGAAAGGCCGTGGTGTGTGTGTGTGTGTGTGTGTGTGTGTGTGTGTGTGTGTGTGTGTGTGTGTGTGTGTGTGTGTGTGTGTGTGTGTGCTGAGAGGCAGAAGAGGGTCATTTCGATAGACTGTCAGACAACAGGAAGCTGAGAAGAAGTGGGAGGAAGATGAAAGAGACTGAAGAAAGATAAGGGCGAAGACTCTTGGCAGGCGTCAGTAGATCGACATCACAGCTTTTTTTCTCTCTCTCTTTTTCCAGCGAGATGCTCAACCCGCTGGTGTACAGGGAGTCGCGGCCGGGGCGTCCTATGCGAGGTGGAATGATGCGCCGCGCCTACACGCCCGACCGAGACGCCCTCAGCCGCTCCTCCGCCTCCACCTCCCACCGCTACCGCTCCCACTCCCAGCCTCCTGAGATCAACCACAACAACCTCGCCAGACGTCACCGCAAGAAGAAGTAGCAGGCGTTCACAGCCCACACAACCTTCCGCTGCCTTTTCCTTTGTCTCGTTCGCGTTGTCTTACTTCCCGAAGACGGCCTTGTGACACACCACGGGTTTCTTTTTGCCTTGCGAGCCATTTTGTGGTGTTTTCCAGCCGCGTGCTGTCTGTCTGCCTTTGTAAGCCCTGGCTATTGATTATTTCTCCGCTTTGTGCCTCTTCTCTCCCACCTTCATTTCTTTCTTCTTATTCCCCCCTCCCCATCCTTCTACTCCTCCTCCTCCTCCTCTTCCTCCCCTTCCTCTTCCCCTTCTTCCTCTTCCTCTTCTTCCTCCTCCTCTCCTGCTTACTGCCATTTTTCATGAAGTCTTCGCCCTGTTTGTGTGACTTTCTCTCAGTCAACAACAGACCTTATTCCATACACACGTGCACATTCCTGGAACTATGAAACTACAAAAGCAGGAGATTTCGTTACTTTTTCTCTTTTTTCATCTAGGAATTTCTACCTACCAGTATTATAACTTAAATCAATGTGAAGGTTCGTGAACGTGTCAGTAAGAGTTATAGTGGCAGAGAGAGAGAGAGAGAGAGAGAGAGAGAGAGAGAGAGAGAGAGAGAGAGAGAGAGAGAGAGAGAGAGAGAGAGAGAGAGAGAGAGAGAGAGAGAGAGATGAACAACAGGAAACACGAGATTCACATTTTTTTTTCAATGTTACCTGCACGTCTCTTGATTGTTGACGTCAGCTGTTTATCTAATTTTATTGCCATTGAATATGCCTGTATAATGTGCCCCTATTTGTACTCTAGTGTAATGAGCCTCGCCAGCTCACAGTCTTCACTACACGTGTATACACATCAACGATCCGGTGTTCACTGTGCCAAGGTTACAAAGCCTACATGTACGTTAGCAACAACTGGAGCTGCGCCGCGAGGGAATATCTGATGTTACTTTTGATAGAATGCACACACACCACATTTATATGATGAAATCCATGCGTGGACAGGCCAGGAAGAATGAAGACAAAACACGTGGCTGCTGAGGGCTCGGCGTCCCCCTGGCTCCAGAGGTCATGCGCGTCTCAGCGGCTCGGAAGCAAAATATGAAATGCGATCAATTATGCAGCACTTTGCTAAATGTTAGAAAGTTATTGAATGTTCTTCAATACTCCACTATAAAGTAACATTATCTTACACATAAATGACTTTCGACAACGAAGATTTTCTGAAACCACGAAGGCAGCTGAGAAATATACTGTACTAGTCTATATTGAAGGGCGAGTGAGTCTTAATTGACACACAGCTACTTCCTGATGTCTTTTTTTTTCGCTTACTCAAACAATCGGTTCTCTCGTTAAAAGACAAGAAAATTTGTCATCTAAACTTCACCCCAAAAGACTCACCCTCTTCCACCAACCACCCCCGCCGTACTTGCTCCTCCAAGAGCGCTCGCGCGCGCGCGCACACGCACACACACACACACACACACACACACACACACACACACACACACACACACACACAGCACGGCGGGCGCGATCTATACGGACACGCCGTGAAGGCTTTTCACTTATGACCAATTAATAAACTTTCCATTTTCTGCGATACCTTTAGTTCAGCGCTAAGTATTTTAGGTGAAATGTGCAAATGATGACTTATATTCCAATGTGTGTTTAAGTGAGGTATGTTTATACGAAGGATAAACTACAAGTCACTTACTCAATGGTTGATCTCGCCCGTTCACGAGCTCGGCGCCGTGTCCGCCTCTCACCGTCCAGCGCGAGGAGTGTTTATATGTGCATGAACTACACCCGCGGCTGGCGAGGACGCACCTCTTGTTTACCACACCCACGCCATCACCAATCTGGCCTTTGGTTTGTTGCAACGAAGTGTTCCGCTTCAAAGGTTTTCATTCCACCGTCAGCCTGGCCCGACGCCGCTTTACCTCATAGCGAGCCGCCCGTGGGCAGTAAACAAGGCAACGCGTGTCCACGCCAGCACGCGGCAGGTGTGACGTCAGCAGGAACTCCATGCCTTTGGTAGTGTTTCTACGAGGTTATTTTAATACTCGCGGTAATGATGACAAAGACTAACTAACCTTCGGAAAACACATCCTCAAGCAGGAACTCGTTGGTTTCATCCCATTCGTCTCGTTAATTCCGTAGTAGCCACGTAGGTCGCACTTCCGGTATGTTGATGTTTGTGAGTAGAAACACACTCGGGGCGAGGGGCTGCTGCCAGGGGGTCGAGGGGGGACGGCGTCCCGCCACCGCGGTACATCAACCTAATACAAGGTGATAGTGAGCGGAGGTGCTTATGGCCGCCGCGCCCGCCCCGTCCCGCCTGGTCACCGCGCCCCGAGGACCACACGGTAGGTTGCAAGTCGTATCGTGATCCCATAGAAGTAGAAGGTCGTTTATGCAGACTTTTAATACATAACCTTTCAGACCAGTGAAACACTACTCATTGTTATATCAAGCAAAGAGTTTATAAATATAACTATATACCAAGAGTTGACATTGTTCTGTTATCGATATAAGACATACTGGTGTTTCCTTTCCGAGATTCTGGACACCCGAATCACATACACATATAATTGTCCTGACTGAAACATAGCCAGCAGGTGAGGGGGCAGCCCTGAGGGTCAGGGCGAGCCACGACTCGTCACGCTGAGCTCAATATGTAATCCTCAGCACCCTCAGCACAGGACTGGCTCACTGGTTCCTCCTCCTCTGAGTCAGCAGCGCTCTTCCCTCACCTGTGCTTCCCGACGGGTGCACGCAGGTGGACCTTCCTCCCAGCCACCGCACCTCCGAGGAAGGATCTAGTGGACCAATTATATTTAAAGTAAAATTGTCACGCCTGCTTGTGTGGTTATATCCCTGAGGGAGGCTCATGGGCAGGGTGGAGGCGGATGTCAGCCATCCAGGGAGGGGAGGATACACCCGGGCGTGGCTGGGCTGGCTGGGCTGGATTTGGGATGAAAGGGGGACGAGATGAAGGAATGAAAATGTTCACAAATCACAGGGTGTGGTGATGGCAAGCCACAGTGGCTGACATGACAATGATACCACTCATGTATCTTTGACACACACACACACACACACACACACACACACACACACACACACACACACACACACACACACACACACACACACACACACACACACACACATCCAGCTTTCTCAGTAAGCAGTAAGCTTAGCCCAGACAAGCCAAGCTCAGCAGCGTTACGCCGCCCATGAAAACCCTCCCCAGAGATCACAGCCTCAGCATCCTTCCCTCCTTCCCTCCTTCCCTCCCTTCCCCTCTCCATCTATCCTGCTCCCAACCCCACTCACCAGCTGCTCCACTTACTAACATATATGTCAACACACACACACACACACACACACACACACACACACACACACACACACACACACACACACGAGGGTCTCACTATGGTGTATCAAGTGTTTGGTTTGTGCTCGGTATGTGATGTTTGTGCTTCATTAAGGGCTGCCTGGCGTGTGTGGACAGTGACTCGCCTCACCTCTCTGTGTCGCCGATCAACTGAACACACAAACGCACGGATACACGGACGCAGTATCCCGAGGCCTCAACCTCTATCGATCATGTAAAAATAACCCTCGGCAACGTGATTTTAATCCGACACACAAAAATTTTTCGAACAAGGTAATTGAACCAGTCACTTCAGTAATGATGATGATGATGATGATAATAATAATGATAATAATAATAATAATAATAATAATAATAATAATAATAATAATAATAATAATAATAATAACTCCTGGAATTTTTCCCACTTGATATTCGTTCGTTTGTCTAAACTTTCAATTGCCTCAAAAAAATATAATCACATCACACGAAACACTGAAAGTTACGAATCACATTACCTGGAGCAACAAAGTGATGATCCTCCTCTAAGTCCTCCCCCTCCTCCCCTTCCTTTTCCCCCTCCTTCTAGAGCGCGGTGGTACAGGCTCCTTATGTGTGGCCTGCCGCGTACCTCTCTGCCGCCTTGCCCGACCGTTTTGTCACGTTCATTCTGTACCATAATAAATTATGACCTTGATCACCATGTTGTTATTACCCTCTTGTCACAGCGGCATGGGGGCTGTGAGGGGAACCAGGGATGACGGTGCGGTGGTGTGGTGGTGTGTGGAGACGATTGTGGTGGTGACTGGTGATGTGGTGTTGCTGCATTGTGGTATGGTGTGATGCTGTGGTGGTGTAGTGTAGGAATATTTAGGCTTGCAATTTCATGGGATTTGTTGATTTTAGCGGCATGCAGTTGAGTGTTACACCAGTCTTGGGAAAGTGACTGTCTGGAGCAGTTTGTGGAGTGGTAGGTTACGTCTGCTGAGTAAAGAAATCCTGACTGATCAATGTGTGTGTGTGTGTGTGTGTGTGTGTGTGTGTGTGTGTGTGTGTGTGTGTGTGTGTGTGTGTGTGTTAACTGAGATCCACGATTTATCAAGCTGGGTGGGCGTGCATGTGTCTCCCTGTATGCGTAGCAGGGGGTCAGGTAAGCCTATCTATGCTAAGCTTGAGTCATCTCTGGTCCACACGACTCGCCCCAGAAGAGTTGTTTATTTAGTTGTTTATAATAGAGGAAGATCAGATAGAAACGAGACAGAAAAATCGTCTTTCCTGAAGAGATTACAGTGAGGGATAAGAGAGTGAGTCCGAACGCAGGATAAAAAAAAATAAAAAATAGAAAAAAACTCGGAGTATAAAACTAAGATATTAAGACAGAGCTCGGTGGACACAATACACACAAAAGGTGAAGGGGAAGGGGAAGAGGCTGGCACTTCACTGAGGCTTAAAAGAAACTCACAAACAACAATGAATTATCGCTCTCATTTACACGAACTGTTCTCGAGAGTATAAGAGAGAAGTTACCGACAAAACTTTTTAATTTCATTGCGTTCTCGAAGTACCGTGGTGGTAATTTTATGAAGGTAAGGCAGAGATGGACGGAGCGACATGTAAAGGCTACATCCATGCCACACAATACTTTATAGATCAATGGCAAGTAAAGAAAAATTAAAATCTATTATAAAAAAACTCCATTGCATCATGCAGGTAAATGTCGATCGATGTGTCAGCTGGTTGTGTTATGGCGTTGTAACACAAAACCGCCTGACATACATATATGCATACATAAACAAGCACACAAATACACGTGCTTGCGTAAATGCATACACAGGTGTGGGCATGCATACATACATACATGCATATATATATTCGTGTACACATCAGATGAAACAGACATATCGACTGACAGACGTACTACAAATAAACAAACACAGATAGATGGATATAGATATTCGCGGATACACGGGGAAACAATATTGAAAACAACAGCTGCAGCGGCAAAAATGTTTACTGCACCACCACCACCACCACCACCACCACCACCACCACCACCACCACTACCACCACCACCACCACCACTAACTTTTGTTGGGACCCAAAAAAAAATGGACACACACACATACACACACACACACACACACACACACACACACACACACACACACACACACACACACACACACACAGCCTAGAGTCAGACGGAGCCATAAGCTTCCAACACAATTATCTTTTCCATTTCCTATATATATACGCAATGTTCACCAAGATATTTTTAGTCCGCCCCTTTCCTTTTTTTTCCTTTTTTTTTCTTTTTTCATTACACCCCGATACACATAACAATAAAATCCTTCCCGAAATAAACCCTTCTCTCCGATACGAATATTTCAAACTTGCCGCAAATTTTCCCGACACACGGCCAACATTATCCTTTGTCCCCATCAATAAAAGAACAAATGAACCAAATCTTTCCCCGGTCCGGCAGAAAAGATTCCCTGTGTCGGAGAGGCGCGGGAGAGGGAGATGGCAGGGAGGAGGACGCGAACAGACTTAGTGGGGACCAGGATTCCCTTTTGTGTGAAGAGTTGTGGGTCTGGAGGAGAGAGAGAGAGAGAGAGAGAGAGAGAGAGAGAGAGAGAGAGAGAGAGAGTCCTCATCGTACCCGTCCAAAAAAAAAATGAAATACCTAACTTTCTTCTTCTCTTGTAATAAAAATATCTAAAATTATCGTCTCTCTCTCTCTCTCTCTCTCTCTCTCTCTCTCTCTCTCTCTCTCTCTCTCTCTCTCTCTCTCTCTCTCTCTCTCTCTCTCTCTCTCTCTTTCAGTCCCTGTCCATGATAAAGTTCTCTTCGTCTCCGTCTGCACGAGTTGATGAGAAGCCTAACTTTCTCCTACTTTTATCACAGGAATCCTTTTCAATAATCTCGGCGGTGTTATCATTACTCTTATCAATATTTCTTTGAGTATAAAAGTAATGTTAAGAACCGTTTTCATCAGGACTATTTCCACATACGTTTGGTTCTCTTGACCTTTTTTTTTCTTACAGACTATAAAAGAACACTTGTTAAATTGTCAATGAAATGATGAAAACGTCCTTGGAACCGCCAGTACCTTCGACTAAAGCTTGTTAACTTTTGAAGTGCTCCGGACCTGCCGTGTGAGAGCTAAATGGTCCAATGCAGTCTCCTTATTTTCCTTCTTTATGTGTACTTATGTTGAAATTATTAGTGATAAGCCGCAGAGACGCGTGACAATGATACCCAAGATCACCACGAAGACCCAAATTGATAGGAAGGGTGATGACTTTCAAATCTTTATACAATCATTTTTTTCGTAACTCGACATAAAAGCAACCAAATGAGGAAGGTGGCTCTTTTTTACATGTAAGATGGGGGAAGCTGGCAAAAGGCAACAAAAGGTGGCTCTTTTTTAAATGTAGGAAAGGGAAGCTGGCTAGGACAACAAAAACAATGAAAATATAAACCTCACTAATTTGCCAGTTCCCTTAATGGTCCAAAGTGAATAGGTTGGGGGAACGAGTAGAACAAAACAACTCAGCATCGTCCAGACAAAAGATATCAAGTTCATCAGATACAAAATACATACATATAAGGCAGCCTCGCCCCGCTGAAGCATGGAGAGCAAAGGAGGAAGGGGACGTCCAGGAGCCCGATATATGGATCAATTCAGAAGAGTTATGACAGCCAGCCGATCCCGGAATGAGTTCATGCAGCTGGCAGCCGACACGGTGGTGGTGGCGGTGAGGCATGACCGGCATAAGGCACCACTGCACTGACATAAGGAAAGGTAACTCTGCTCTCCTGAGTCCTAAATAAAATCTTCCAGTATATATATTTTTTTTTTCTCAAAGATATTCCAATACTCTAACTTTATCTTATATTACCTTGCCTTACCCCATCTTAAGGTCTGCTAACTCACCATCACAACTTTACTTTATCTTACCTTGCTTTAACCCCCCTTAGGCCAACTAAAAATCCGACATCACAAGGACAATCCAACAGTCTAACTTTATTTATCTTAAGTTATCTTACCTTAAGGCCTACTAACCCAACATCACAAGGGCAGTCTAACACTTTAACTTTACTTTATCTTATCTTGCTTTACCTCACTTTAGGCAAACTAACTCAATCCAACATCACAAGGACAAGCCAACACTCTAACCTTATTCTATCTTATCTCGTACTGGTTTACCTCACCTTACACCAACTAACTTAACCCAACATCAAAAAGGACGGTCCAACAGTCTAACTTCACTTTATCGTATCTAATCTTGCTTTTACCTCACCTTACACCACCTTGCTTAACCTAATCTCACTAGGGCAGTCCAATAATCTAATCTTACTTTATTTTATCTTCCTTTACCTCACCTTACGCAATCTTGCTCAATCTAACCCAACTAACTCACCCTATTGTAGTTAAATTCATTAAAAAAACATCTCTAGCTGATTTATAACATTGACCTAAAGGAAGCCGAACTTGATCTCAATGCAACACAAGTCAAATCAAACCAACCCTAAAGGAATTTGATCTTGTGTAACCCGATCGATCGCAAAGGAAATTATTATAGACTATTTTCTTTTGTTTTGAGTTGAATTTCGAAAAACAAACTTTACTTGCTTGGGATTTGCGTAGAAGAGTTTGTTAAAAGGACACTTCCGGGGAAAAAAGTACAGATATCGAAAAAAGTATCGGGAACTTATAAGAGGGAAAGAAAGTAAGAGAAAGTGAAAGAAGCTACCCAATATTTGCGTGGATGTGTGTGTGTGTGTGTGTGTGTGTGTGTGTGTGTGTGTGTGTGTGTGTGTGTGTGTGTGTGTGTGTGTGTGTGTGTATGTGTGTGTGAGTGCGAATTCTAGTCCATGTTTTGTAATGTTACACTACAAAAAGTTAGATTATACATCCACAATCACGTGTTTACCGTTGGCCAACAACAACAACAACAACAACAACAACAACAACAACAACAACAACAACAACAATTCCACACACACACACACACACCACAGAAAATCTAATCAACATATACAGTCACTGGTACCTTACATTCCTTCCTTGGACATCCCCACTACCACCACCACCATCACCACCGCCACCGCCACCGCCACCGCCATCACCACCACCATAACTTCCTCTCAAGGCAATCCTGACGTTCCCTTCACGATAACTCCGTCAGCGCAATTTCCGAGGCAATCCCAACAGTTACCACGATCCCAAATGATCCTAAGTTCCCTTCCCTCTAACCCGCCAAGGGAGCAGGAAAGGGAGGACTTGGGGAAGCTTGTGGAGAATCCCAAACACTGCTTCTCCTCACCTTACCTCGCCTCGCTTCGCTTCACTTCACTCTCCATCACTTCATTCCCACTTCCTCCACTACGTCTTGTTCTTAAACGTTCTAGATATTTGACTCTTACCCTGAAACACTCCGCCCTTTCACCACGACTATTTATAAAGGCTGCATAAATGATTAAACGGGTCTTCAAGAGTTATTCTCCTACTAGTGATGAAGAAATTGTGGTAATCTGTCATTAGAACCGTAGAAAGCAGCATTAAAAACCACAACTACTTTTAAAAGGCTATGAAGATGATTAACCGAGTCTTTTTATGAATGTTTCTATAAGTGATGAAAGAATTGTGGTACTCTGTCACTAGAAACGTATAAAAACATCCTTAACAAACTGACACTTTACCACGACTACTTTTAAAGGCTACAGAGATGTTTAACAGAATTTTCAAGAGTTTTTTCTTATTAATGATGAAGGAATTGAGGTAATCTATCACTAGAACGGTAAAAAGCATCACTAAAAACCCGTGTCACTTCACCACGACTTCTTTTTAAAGGATACTGTGATCAATCATGAAGAGCATTTTCGTGAATTTCTTTTTCTATTGATGACACAGAATTACTGTTATCATTGTTCACATCATTTAACATCCTTCAAAAATCCAGTAACTTCCAAAGGAGGCTCGTGAATATAAGGAACCGAACAGCGAAATCTTTACAAATATATAATCCTTTATCAAAACACACTGGAGTGGAAGTACCTACCTGGGACCTTATTAACAGAGATTCTTTAGTATGAATCTTTTCTTAGACGAGTTTGTAGTCTTAAAATCCATCTTAACCTCTCAAAACTGGTCTTATACTTTAGCCATTATCTCATCAGCAATAAATTTGAAGCTGCCTATAATATAAATGCTTAAGTACAAGACCAATTTTGAGAGATTAAGATTAAGACTAGAAATTCGCCAAAGAAAAAGTTACACGGTTAGGAATTTCTGTTAATACGGGCCCTGGAGATTTCATATGTGCTTTCATGCTTTCAGTGACGCATAAACGAGAACACTGCACCATGAATAGGAAAAAAATGGGGCCACCGTGATACAGTGCAACCGCGTGCGCTCTGGGGACCTTGAGATCCCCAAGGGCATGGGTTCGAATCCTGGCCACGGTCCGAGGGGAGACTGGGCATCCCCTCGGGGTAACGATTTCAAAATGGGTGGGCATTCAAATAGTCAATCTCCATAAAAATCGCACACTGTATAAATAATAATAGAGAAAAATAATCCATAACAATTCTGCTCATGATGTCTGCGGCGTCTAAAAAAATATATAAAAGAAAAAAATAGCCGTTGTGAGAAGTTAGAGCGATTATAAGAGGACATGCCGGAGTCTCACCCAGCGTGCGAGACAAAGCGGCCCACTTAACCCAAGAAGGAAGAGTTATCTACCGAAACAAGCACCGACGTCTCCGATAATTCCCAGTCCTTCACTTCGGCGTTAGATGGATGGTTACGGGGAACGGAGAAGCCTCAGCCGCATCACTCCAGCTGAAGGAACCAAGAAAAATAAAAAGAAAGAATAAGGAGAGAAAAAGAAAGTAAAATAAAGGGAAAAATAAAGTAAAAGAATAAGGATATAGAAAAGAAAAGAAAGATAGTAAAGGGAAAATAAAAAGAAAAGGATAAGGAAAGATGAAAAGAAATTAATAAAAGTAAAACAAAGAAAGAAAGAAAAAACAAAACGAAAAGAAAAGAAGAAAAATAGTCGTTGTCTGCCTACCTGCCTAGCTATTCTTTCTCTTCCTGTTCCTTTTCCTTGTTTTTATTTTTATTTTTTGTTCTTCCTACTTCACAATGTTCCTGTCTCTTATCTTCTTTTTCCGTTCCATTTCTATTTCCCACTCCCTTTACTTTACATTTCCTTTTTTTTGTATTTTCTCTCTTTTTTTTATATTTCCTCTCTTCTTATTCGCCTTCCTCTTCTCCTCCTTTAGTTTTTCTACCTCCTGCATTCGTTCCCTTACCATTTTTTAATCCTCCACATGACAATTAATTCTATTTCACCATGTTTTTTGGGGGGTATTTTCTCTCGTTTTTTTATATTTCCTCTCTTCTTATTCGCCTTCCTCTTCTCCTCCCTCAGTTTCTCTACCTCCTGCATTCGTTCCCTTATCATTTTTTATCCTCAACCTGACAATTAATTCTATTTCACCATGTTTATTTTCCAGAGAGAGAGAGAGGGGGGAGGGGGAAGAGACGCCTACCCTACACCACACTCGTTCTGATAACATATAATAGCCTCCTACTGGTTCCTCTCTCGGCATCACCATCTCCTCTAGCTGACGGCCCATTTATCGCCACGCCCCCGAGACGCCCGCTACGTGACTGGTGGCAAGGGACGGAGACACCCGCGTTCTCGCTACCAAAACATATCCTTTCCCCTCCAGACCTTCATAGCGGCACTGACGGAGACACCACAGAAGTCAGGATTATTGTGGCAGGTTACTCTCTCTCTCTCTCTCTCTCTCTCTCTCTCTCTCTCTCTCTCTCTCTCTCTCTCTCTCTCTGGTTGTGAGGAGTGATTCTTGGGTAGTTGTTATTTTTTGTTATGGTTGGAGTTGTCGTTGGTCTTCTTCTTCTTCTTCTTGGTCGTCTTCTCCTTCTTCTTCTTCTTCTTCTTCTTCTTCTCGTTTTTTCTTGTTCGTTCTTCTTTTGGCAGAGCGACGCTTAGAATTGCAGGGAAATGTGTTGTTGTTGTTGTTGTTGTTGTTGTTGTTGTTGTTGTTGTTGTTGTTGTTGTTGTTATTGTTGCTGTTGTTATTGTTGTTGTTGTTGTTGTTCCTCTGCCTACCCGCATTACCAAACAAGCCATTACTGCAACACCACAGGGAGAAAATTATTCCTCCGAAACTCCCAGCGATGACTCTCTCCTTGTAGACTGTGAGTGGAAGGCAATACACCCCGCACGATAATTTCATCCCAAGTCTCTCTAACACACACAGTCACCGGGCAATGGATGGGATGTAATGAAGGAAAGACTAATTGGCACCACACCTTATCCGGCAAAGTACGAGAGTTGTTGTACTATTTCCAGAAACACACAATGAAAAATAAGGGCGAAAACTGGATACACTCCCGGAGATATATCGATGAGTAAGTTAGCAATTCACTGGTACCACATAGGCCATTTGTTGGGTTAACGG
>CM035204.1:18388808-18401487 GCA_020233015.1 Callinectes sapidus
CATAAGTTTTTGGCGTGATTAGATGACTTTGTTGACATTAAGAAGGATCTATGTATGTCAGAAATCTGTTGGCCAAAGTTTGTACGGTTTTAATCCCCACGTAAGTTTCTGAAGTTGTATAAAATCGCTAAAATGATAAACAAAATAGATATAAAAACACGTCCCAATACTGAAAGAGTTAACTAAGAAAATATGTACCAAAGAGCTAATTATTTATTTTCTCTCTATTTTCTCTAGAATGCGTCACTCAGTATGTGGAAGAACAAATTGATCAGAACCTCCCACTGGTCCTGGACTGATTGCCTCCATGCCTTCACACCGGGACGGCTCAAAGTGAACGTAAGTACCAAAGTAAAATAACCCCTTCAGTACTGGGACGTATTTTTACCTTCAATTCTGGGTACGATAAGGTGATTTTATTTACATTAGGAAGAGGCTATGATGGTCAGAAAACTAATGGCCAGAGTCTTCACTATTCTAATACCCACATAAGTTTCTCAAGCTGTTTAAAATTGTCAAATAGTAAGAAGAATTGATATGAAAATACGTCATAGTACTGAAGGGGTCAATAGCTATTTATGTATTTTTTGTGTTAATTATGATTTAAGTGTTACTGAGTTATTAATGTAAGTGCTATAGTCTAGTTGATATTTGCTGAATCGTTTTTTTTTAATTAAAGATAGGAAATATTGACAAGAGGAACAAAAACGAATGAACGAAAAAGCCCACTTAGTTGCCAGTCCCCAAGCAGAGCAGGTACTAGAGTTAGCCAAATGTCTTGAAACCTCCTCCCTCTTAAATGAGTTCAGGTCATAGGTAGATAGAAATACAGAAGCAGGTTTACTTTATTTGTAACATAACATTGAAGAGAGAAAGTAGTACGAATTAAAAGTCACGAGTGAAGTGTTCATTCATATAACTCCTTCAGTAATGGGGTGCATTTTCACATTTATTCCTCTTATTATTTGTCGATTTTATACAGCTTCAGAAACTCATGTGGGAATTGAAATAGTACCGACTTTGGCTATTAATCTTGTGACCTCCATAGACCCTTTCTAATGTCAATAAAATCATGTAATCACACCCAAAACTCAAGGGACAAATGTCTCTCAGTAGTGTAGAGGTTGCGTGAGTCAAAAAGAGAGAGCCGAAGGAAGAGCAGGAGAAAATGAAAAGGAATTCGGTGGTAATGTAAGGGAAGGAACATCAAAGCGGGTGGAGGTGTGTGGTGGGTGTGGGCAGTGGTGGACTATGAGTGGAGAATGTGGAGAAGGAAGTGGAGAAGGTAACAGATATCGCTTTCTATCTCCTGACATCTCCTGTTCTTTGGCCACGCTGTGTTTAAATTGAAAGGGATCACTTGCTATTGTACAGGATTAGAAAGGAGGATTAGAGGAAACGTAGATTGGGATTATATTCAAGGAAGGGATCAGTTAGAGATTAATATTAGAAATGAGTGGAGTGATGGTTAAGAGGAAGGCAAATGAGTGTAAAGATGGTAAGGAAACTCCCATAAGATGACATTTTGTCGAAACGTTAGAGTAAAGAGTATTCCTAACCCAGCCCAAGTTTTTCCTTACCGGTTAAGAGGAATGTTTACCTGTTGTTGCGTTGGACAGGTGAGAGGCAGGTGATAACATAAATAGACAAATAAGGGAAGCTGCAGGGAGGCAACACATACATGTTGAAGTCCCCTTATAATTTTTTTTTTTTTTTTCGTGTAAGAGGGGAAAGCTGGTTAAGGGTAAAGTAATAATGAAAAAAAGAAAAACTTATTTGCCAACCTCCTTACAGATCCGAGAGAGTAATCCAAAGGGTAGAGATAAATACGAGTATCTTGAAACCTTCTTCCTAAATAAAGTCAATCCATAGAAAGTTGGACATATAGAAGCAGGTAGGGAGTTCCAGAGTTTACCAGAGAAAGGAATGAATGAGTGAGAGTACTGGATCACTCTTGCTTTAGAGAGTTAGACAGAATAGAGGGTGAGAGGAATATGAAATCCTCTTATCATTCTCATTCATTTTTCTCATCTTCTTTAACCGCCTGTGTGGGCTAGATCATGCCATGCCAATAAAATAAATCCAGAGCTGAACAGAGCATGCCGTACCATAACAGGCTTGCTAAAATCCACACCACTACCAGCTCTGTATAGACTGTCAGGGATCCCTCCACCTAACATCCGGCGAGATGTTACAACAAAGCTGGAGCGGCAAAAACAAATGCTAGACCCCCGCCACTCACTTCACGGCCATCAAGAAATGAGGCGAAGGCTTAAATCTCGCAAATGTTTCCTAACAGTTGAGCCAGTCGATTTAAGCCAGGCTGACAACTACATGCTGGAATGTTGGTGCAATTCAGAGCAACAACAATTGAACGAAGCCCTGCCAGATCCAGCCAAATCCCTACCATCTGGGATGGACCTGAGCAGAAAGTACTGGGTAGCATTAAACAGGGCAAGATCAAAGACAGGGAAAACCAAAGACAACCTCCACAAATGGGGAATAACCACCAGCCCTGACTGTATATGTGGAGTAGTACAAACAATGGAACATCTATTAAAAGAATGTCCAATGGGACCCCACTGCTCCGACCAAGACCTTAAGGATGCAAATGAAAATGCCATCAAATGGATACAGTTCTATTGCGATAAGATATGATGATCTTCTTTAACTCTTCCTATTGACTCGGCACTAATAACCTGATTACTGGAGGCCATTCAAGCCATCTCGCTCTCTCTACCTGGAAACCAATACATTCTTATTTCTTCTTTATCTAACTTTACTAAGCTTCAACTCAGAATTTATTTTCCTCATCTTATCACTTACTCGAAGGATTTTTATGTCACCTTTATAAGAGAAGAGAAGAAAAGAGAAGAAAAGAGGAGATGAGATGAGATGAGAGGAGAGGAGAGGAAAGGAGAGGAGAGGAGAGGAGAGGAGAGGAAAGGAGAGGAGAGATATTACTTCAAAATTTCCTTCTAAGCACATCCATCTCTCTCTCGTCCATGTTACGAATTATGGAGAGAGTTGAGAAGCGAACGGAGAGTGGTGATAAAGTGAAGCTCAGTGGCAGGAAGGGAGTATAGCAGGTCGTGCCCCGCGAGTCCAGGGTTCGAGTCCCACACAGGTTCAGTTCTCCCACCACTTGCATTATTATGGCTTACCAGGGACAGATGGGCGCAGGTGCAGTGAAATTCAGGCGTCTAAGAAATGGCAGGTGAAAGATGGAGAAGATTGGTTTTGGTGGGATATATGTAAATGGTAAATTTGTCTTTTTTCTTCCATTTTTTCCCTTTTTTCCCTCTCTCGACATTGATCTCCTTATGAGAGAGAGAGAGAGAGAGAGAGAGAGAGAGAGAGAGAGAGAGAGAGAGAGAGAGAGAGAGAGAGAGAGAGAGAGAGAGACGAGAGAGAGAGAGAGAGAGAGAGAGAGAGAGAGAGAGAGAGAGAGAGAGAGAGAGAGAGAGTAAATACTTAATTATTGAGATAAGAGATAAGTAAAAAGTCATCCGGTTCTGAAAGAGAGATAAAGATTATTGCTTCCCAGACAGGGACGAGGAGTCTTCGTTCTGACCTCAGGGCACAAATGTTGCCTGTCCACTCTGTCACCTGTGTTGGAGGAGCACTACCGTGGCTAGCCCTTTAAGTTTATTGTCACTACCTTCTTGAGCCACATCCACAGTAGTATTGTCGTCTTGGACGATTGCGTTGTTGTCTCACAGACGTACTGGATTTTCTTGGAGACAACGTTTCATCATTTAAAGGCAAATTCTTTTTCTTGGGGCTTGATGCCTTGTTATGAAACCCAACTGTCTTGTTCCGCAGTCCAGTGGTCTTATTTTGAAGCTGTGTAGTTTGCTTCTGCATCTGTAGAGTTACATTGGAAAGACCAGTCATCTTGTTTTCCAAATCGACTGTCTTGTTTTGCAATTCCGATGCTTCGTTTTCTAAACCTGACATTTGTTCCTCAATGCCTACTAACATGTTTGTAAGTTGCGTCATCATGTTCTCTAAATCCACCATCTTGTTCTGTATAGCTTTAGTGCGGACCTGCAGACTCTGAGTTTGGTCCGTTAGGTCTCCTGTCTTTTTCTGGAGCTTCTCTCTCATTTCCTGTAAATCTGCAGCCTTGTTCTCAATTTCTATGGCCTCCGTGTCCAGACTCTGCATCGTTCGCCCCAGAATGACTGTGTCCGTTAGCATTGCGTCAGTTTCGTTTTCAATGCCCATCATCTTCTTTTCAAGTCCCAGCATTCTATTTTTCAATTCAATCGACTTTTCCTCTAGACTTTCGGTTCTGTTCCGTAGAAGTGCTGTGTCATTACTTAAATCATCAGTTTCTTCCTGAATACTCGCTGTTTTTTCTTCAATCGTCACCGTGGTATTTTCAATTTCCTTTATCGCGTTTTCCAGTTCCATCGTTTTGTTTTGTAGTGTTTCATATTCATTTTCCTGAGTTTCTGTTTCATTTTCAATCGTCATCGTGGCATTTTCAATTTCCATTAACGTATTTTTCAAAGACATCGTTTTGTCGTCTACACCTACATATTCATTTTTATCAGTTTCCGTTTCGTTATTAATCGCTATCGTGGTATTTTCAGTTTCCGCTAACACGTTTTCCAGAGGCTTGGTTTTGTTCTGAAAACTTTCATATTCATTTCTCTCAGTTTCTTTTTCGCTCTCGTGAGCTAAGTTCTCTGGTGATAAAATTTCTTTCTGTGGTTCTGTAATTTCCATTGTTTCATTCCTCGAAAGTATCATTTTGTCCTCTTGCTCTTTAGCTTCGAGAAATGTTTCGTTCTTATCACCATGGATTGTTGGCACGGTTCCGTTTTTCTCTTCTTTAGTTTCCAAATCTTTGCCTTTCTTTTGAACCATTTCTTCCAAGGTCTTGTTTCCTTGTTCTTTACTAATTTCAATACCTGTTCCGTTTTTATCGACAACGGGCTTGTGCACCGTTTTGTTCCCTTGTTTTACGGTTTCAACAATGGTTTCATTCTTATGAATAACGGTTTCTTCCAACGTTTTGTTCTCTTCTTTACTGATTGGTTTATCTGTTCCGTTTCCTTCCTCTTTACTAATGTTAATATCTGTTCCGTTGTTGTCACCAATGGGCTTTTGCACCGTTTGGTTTCCTCGTTCTATGGTTTCAGCAAGGGTTTCATTCTTATGGAGAACAATTCTTTCTGAGCTTTCTTTGTTTCCCTCATTACTAATTTCTTTATCCGCGCTGTTCTTGTCATTTACCAAATGTGGCATGGTTCTGTTTTCCTGTTCTTTAATATTCTCTACATCTGTAGCATTTTTATCATGAACGGTTTTTTCCACAGTTTGGTTCTCTTTTTGTTTAGTTTCAACAATGGATCCGTTCTTATCATCAACAACTTTCTCCACTGTTCTATTTTCCTGCTCTTTAGTCAACAGAACGGTTCCATTTTTATCATCTATGGTTTTTTCAATAGTTTTGTTCTCTTGCTGCTTAGTTTCATTAGCGGCACCGTTCTTATCAACAGATTTTTCCAGAGTTTTGTTATCTTGCTCTTTAATTTCAACAATGGTTTCGTTTTTATTATCAACGGCTTTTTCCGAAGTTTTGTTCTCTTGTTTTTTAGTTTCCAGAAATATTTCACTGTTTTCTACAGTTTTTTCCAAAGTCGTGTTATTTGGTTCTACATGTATGTTGTCCATGTCAGTTCCATTATGATCTTCACTATTTTCCACTCTCCAATCTTCTGAGATGGTCTTCAATCCTGTCAATGCATATGGCTCGGCCTTCCCGAACCCTTGTGACTCATCATTTACCAGGAGACCTGTAGTCTCCTCCACTGGCTCGCCCAATGGGCTCCCGTGGGCCAGCACCCCGAACACGAACATGATGAGAATGTGGTTTGTGCTGAACATTTGCTTGAATTTCCTCTCGCAGGAAAATTTATAAATCGAGAGAGAAGGAAAGTACCGGATGAGAGGACAAGTTTATCACACAGAAGATACGAGGAAACGGACAGAAAGACCATACCAGGATGATAATTACAAAGGTGAGAAAGAGGTGGAGGAGGCTGAGAGGAAGAGGGGAGACAGAGACAGAGACAGAGACAGAGACAGAGACAGAGACTGTAGAGACAGAGAGATGATAATAAATTATTTATTAAATTGTCAATGAAATGATGAAAAATCCTTGGAACCGCCAGTACTTTCGACTAAAGCTTGTTAATTTTGAAGTGCTCCGGACCTGCCGTGTGAGAGCTAAATGGTCCACTGCAGTCTCCTTATTTTCCTTCTTTATGTGTACTTATGTTGAAATTATTAGTGATGAGCAGCAGAGACGCGTGACAATGATACCCAAGATCACCACGAAGACCAAAATTGATAGGAAGGGTGATGACTTTCAAAACTTTATACAATCATTTTTTTTTTTTCGTAACTCGACATAAAAGCAACGAAATGAGGAAGGTGGCTCTTTTTTACATGTAAGAGGGTGGTAGCTGGCAAAAGGCAACAAAAACAATTAAAATATAAACCTCACTAATTTGCCAGTTCCCTTAATGATCCAAAGTGAATAGGTTGGGAGGACGAGTGGAACAAAACCCAGCATCGTCCAGACAAAAGATATAAAGTTCATCAGATACAAAATACATACATACTCGTATAAGGCAGCCTCGCCCCGCTGAAGCATGGAGAGCAAAGGAGGAAGGGGACGTCCAGGAGCCCGATATATGGATCAATTCAGAAGAGTTATGACAGCCAGCCGATCCCGGAATGAGTTCATGCAGCTGGCAGCCGACACGGTGGTGGTGGCGGTGAGGCATGACCGGCATAAGGCACCACTGCACTGACATAAGGAAAGGTAAGTCTGCTCTCCTGAGTCCTAAATAAAACCTTACAATATATATTTTTTTTTCTCTCAAAGATATTCCAACACTCTAACTTTATCTTATATTATCTTGCCTTAAGGTCTACTAACTCACCATCACAACTTTATCTTATCATGCTTTAACCCATCTTAGGCCAACTAACTAAATCCAACATCACAAGGACAATCCAACACACTAACCTTATTTATCTTAAGTCGTCTTGCTTTGCCTCACCTTAAGGCCTACTAACTCAACATCACAAGGGCAGTCTAACACTTTAACTTTACTTTATCTAATCTTGCTTTAAACCCATCTTAGGCCAACTAACGCAGCCCAACATCACAAGGACAATCCAACACTCTAACCTTATTTTATCTTATCTCATCCTGATGTACCTCACCTTACTTACACCAACTAACTTAAGCCAACATCAAAAAGGACGGTCTAACAGTCTAACTTCACTTTATCGTATCTTATCTTGCTTTTACCTCACCTTACACCACTTTGGTTAACCCAGTCTCACAAGGACAGTCAAATGATCTAATTTTACTTTATCTTATCTTCCTTTACCTCACCTTACGCAACCTTGCTCAATCTAACCCAACAAACTCACCCTATTGTAGTTAGATTCATTAAAAAAATCTCTAACTAATTTGTAACTCTGACCTAAAAAAAGCCGAACCTGATCTCAATACAACACAAGTCAAATCAAATCAACCCTAAAGGAATTTGATCTTATGTAACCCGATCGATCGCAAAGGAAGTTATTATAGACTATTTTCTTTTGTTTTGAGTTGAATTTCGAAAAACAAACTTTACTTGCTTGGGATTTGCGTAGAAGACACTTCCGGGGAAAAAGTACAGATATCGAAAAAGGTATCGGGAACTTATAAGAGGGAAAGAAAGTAAGAGAAAGTGAAAGAAGCTACCCAATATTTACGTGCATGTGTGTGTGTGTGTGTGTGTGTGTGTGTGTGTGTGTGTGTGTGTGTGTGTGTGTGTGTGTGTGAGTTCTAGTCCATGTTTAGTAATGTTACTCTACAAAAAGTTAGATTATACATCCACAATCACGTAGTTACCGTTGGGCAACAACAACAACAACAACAACAACAACAACAACAACAATTCCACACACACACCACAGAAAATCTAATCAACATATACAGTCACTGGTACCTTACATTCCTTCCTTGGACATCCCCACTACCACCACCACCATCACCACCGCCACCGCCATCACCACCACCATAACTTCCTCTCAAGGCAATCCTGACGTTCCCTTCACGATAACTCCGTCAGTGCAATTTCCGAGGCAATCCCAACAGTTACCACGATCCCAAATGATCCTAAGTTCCCTTCCCTCTAACCCGCCAAGGGAGCAGGAAAGGGAGGACTTGGGGAAGCTTGTGGAGAATCCCAAACACTGCTTCTCCTTACCTTATCTCGCCTCGCTTCGCTTCACTTCACTCTCCATCACTTCATTCCCACTTCCTCCACTACGTCTTGTTCTTAAACGTTCTGGATATTTGACTCTTATCCTGAAACACTCCGCCCTTTCACCGCGACTATTTTTAAAGGCCACATAAATTATTAAAAGGGTTTTCAAGAGTGATTCTCCTACTAATGATGAAGAAATTGTTGTAATCCGTCACTAGAACCGTAGAAAGCAACATTAAAAACCACGATTACTTTTAAAAGGCTAAGTAGATGATTAACCGAGTCTTTCTTAAGAATGTTTCTATCAGTGATGAAAGAATTGTGGTAATCTGTCACTAGAAACGTACAAAAACATCCTTAAGAAACTGACACTTTACCACGACTACTTTTAAAGGCTACATAGATGATTAACAGAATTTTCAAAAGTGTTTTCATATTAATGATGAAGGAATTGAGGTAATCTATCACTAGAACCGTAAAAAAGCATCACTAAAAACCCGTGTCACTTCACCATGACTACTTTTTGAAGGATACTAAGAATAAATATTGAGAGCATTTTCATGAATTTCTTTTTTTAAAGATGATGCAGAATTACTGTTATTATTGTTCAAATCATAAAAACATCCTTCAAAAATCCAGTAACTTCCAAAGAAGGCTTGTAAATATAAGAAACCGAACAACGAAATCTTTACAAATATATAATCCTTTATCAAAACACACTGGAATGGAAGTACCTCTACCTAGGACCATATTAACAGAGATTCTTAAGTATGAATCTTTTTCTTAGACGAGTTCCTAGTCTTAAAATCCATCTTAACCTCTCAAAATTGGTCTTATACTTTAGCCATTATCTCATCAGCAATAAATTTGAAGCTGCTGATGATACAAATGCTTAAATACAAGACCAATTTTAAGAGATTAAGATTAAGACTAGAAATTCGTCAAAGAAAAGTTACACGGTTTAGAATTTCTGTTAATACGTGCCCTGGAGATTTCATATGTGCTTTCATGTTTTCAGTGACGCATAAACGAGAACACTGCACCATGAATAGGAAAAAATGTGGCCACCGTGATACAGTGCAACAGCGTGCGCTCTAGGGACCTTGAGATCCCCAAGGTCATGGGTTCGAATCCTGGCCACGGTCCGAGGGGAGACTGGGCATCCACTCGGGTTAACGATTCCAAAATGGGTGGGCTTTCACATAGTCAATCTCCATAAAAATCGCACGTTGTATAAATAATAATAAAGAAAAATAATCCATAACAATTCGACTCGTGATGTCTGCGACGTCTAAAAAATATATAAAAGAAAAGAAAAAAATAGCCCTTGTGAGAAGTTACAGCGACTATAAGAGGACATGCCGGAGTCTCACCCAGCGTGCGAGACAAAGCGGCCCACTTAACCCAAGAAGGAAGAGTTATCTACCGAAACAAGCACCGACGTCTCCGATAATTCCCAGTCCTTCACTTCGGAGTTAGATGGATGGTTACGGGGAACGGAGAAGCCTCAGCCGCATCACTCCAGCTGAAGGAACCAAGAAAAATAAAAGAAAGAATAAGGAGAAAAAAAGAAAGTAAAAATAAAGGGAAAAATAAAGTAAAAGAATAAGGAAATAGATAAGACAAAGAAAGATAATAAAGGGAAAATAAAAAGGAAAGGATAAGGAAAGATAAAAAGAAAAGAAAAAGAAAAGTAAAACAAAGAAAGGAAAGAACAAAACGAAAAGAAAAGAAAAATAGCCGTTGTCTGCCTACCTGCCTAGCTATTCTTTCTCTTCCTGTTCCTTTTCCTTGTTTTTATTTTTATTCTTTGTTCTTCCCACTTCACAATGTTCGTGTCTCTTATCTTCTTTTTCCGTTCCATTTCTATTTCCCACTCCCTTTACTTTACATTTCCTTTTTTTTGTATTTTCTCTCGTTTTTTTTTTGTTTTCCTCTTCTTATTCGCCTTCCACCTCTCCTCCTTCAGTTTCTCTACCTCCTGCATTCGTTCCCTTATCATTTTTATCCTCCACCTGACAATTAATTCTATTTCACCATGTTTTTTTTTTTTAGAGAGAGAGAGAGAGAGAGAGAGAGAGAGAGAGAGAGAGAGAGAGAGAGAGAGAGAGAGAGAGAAAGACACCTACCCTACACCACACTCGTTCCGATAACATATAATAGTCTCCTACTGGTTCCTCTCTCGGCATCACCATCTCCTCTAGCTGACGGCCCATTTATCGCCACGCCCCCGAGACGCCCGCTACGTGACTGGTGGCAAGGGACGGAGACACCTGCGTTCTCGCTACCAAAACATATCCTTTCCCCTCCAGACCTTCATAGCGGCACTGACGGAGACACCATAGTAGTCAGGATTATTGTGGCAGGTTTATCTCTCTCTCTCTCTCTCTCTCTCTCTCTCTCTCTCTCTCTCTCTCTCTCTCTCTCTCTCTCTCTCTCTCTGGTTGTGAGGAGCGATTCTTGGGTAGTTGTTATTTTTTGTTGTGGTTGGAGTTGTCGTTGGTCTTCTTCTTCTTCTTCTTCTTCTTCTTCTTCTTCTTCTTCTTCTTCTTCTCATTCTTCTTTTCTTTTGTGCAGGGCGACGCATAGAATTGCAGGGAAATTTGTAGTTGTCATTGTTGTTGTTGTTGTTGTTGTTCCTCTGCCTAACCGCATTACCAAACAAGCCATTACTGCAACACCACCGGGAGAAAATTTTTCCTCCGAAACTCCCAGCGATGACTCTCCCTTGTATGTAGACTGTGAGCGGAAGGCAATACACCCCGCACGATAATTTCATCCCAAGTCTAACACACACAGTCACCGGGCAATGGATGGGATGTAATGAAGGAAAGACTAATTGGTACCACTTCTTATCCGGCAAAGTACGAGATTTGTTGTACTATTTCCAGAAGCACACAATGAAAAATAAGGGCGAAAACTGATACACTCCCGGAGATATATCGATGAGTAAGTTGGCAATTCACTGGTACCACATAGGCCATTTGTTGGGTTAACGGTCTCCTAAAGCCAGTGTATGGACCCTCTTATGTGATTACATCGCCGCAAGAAAAATACAGGTAATTAACTTTACTATATAATTTTTCTCTACTGTAAAAAAGTAACAGTTAATCACATTATTGTATATAATTTCTGCCTTCCCTACTTGACTATATTTACACTTGGCGATATTTCAACACAAAAGGCAATGAAACTTTCCTTCTACATTAAGATCGTCACCTTTGTGTGTGTGTGTGTGTGTGTGTCTGTTCAATGGATAGATTGGAAAGGTACGAAAAAAGGAGGGGAGAAAGGAAGGAAGTAGGGAAGGAAAGAAGGAAGGAAGGAAGGAAGGAAGGAAGGAAGGAAGAAAGGAAGGAAGTAGGGAAGGAAGGAAGGAAGGAAGGAAACAAGGAAAATATTAGATACTCTCCTCCTCTTCTTCCTCCTAGTCCTCCTCCTCCTCCATCAGATATTGTGTGTTGTGTGGTGTTCCTGAGTGACCCTCCCTTTCTACTGAACTCCAACAGTAGCAATTATTCTTACCACAGTGGAGGCTTCACTGCAAAGAGTCCATTACAGGAGAAAGGCAGGCAGCTGTTCTTGCACTACCATCATAAGCATTGTAATCACTACTGTTACTGCCTTCACTTCCAAGCGTCTTTTCTGCTCATTTTCCTCCTTTTCTTCCTCTTCCTCCTTCTTCTAGAGCAACACAATACACACTTTTAAACACAGGTTGCGCAAGTACGTCGCATCAACTCCCCAAACTACCCACTTTGTGTCTGCATTGACTTTTCTAGCGTATTAGATAGCAGAGTTTCTCCTTCAACCTTTCCTATCACTTTCTTACTTCCTCCATCCGTGTTTCCCTTTTTCTCTTCCTTCCACGAGTGCCATTGTTCTTAGAATCTGTAGTGATACTAAAGTCACACAGACAGCCTCGTTAGGTCTAGGAGGGCTGTTGCTGTCTGTTTTTTCCTTTGTATACATTTGTATTCCTGTTTATTCTCGTGTTCCTTCACCGTGACCGGTGAGGCACGAGACTGACACAAATCCTTCCTTCTTTAGTTAAAAATCTATAAAACTTACCATTCTGCCTCTAGAACAGTAAAAACATCTAAAAATCAAGAAAAAAAAAAACACCATTTGTGCATATGTAAATTATGCCATCTGAAATAGTGGAGGTGAAGCACAGACGCTTTTGTGAATACGAGGCATGTTGTATTAAAATGTAGCGTGCCTGTCTCGGAGCAACCAGTAATCACAAACACTGAGCAGGTAGAGAGTGTGCTGGAAATGACTTAGCGTGAAGATTAGACAAAATAGATGAGTATGTGAAAGTGTCGGAGGAAAAGAGTGTGCTGGAATGAGGCAATGATATATATATATATATATATATATATATATAT
>CM035204.1:18465359-18485899 GCA_020233015.1 Callinectes sapidus
ATATATATCTATATATATCTATATATATATATATATATATATATATATATATATATATATATATATATATATATATATATCCACCTAGAATCACTCCTTAAGAGAAGAGATTGGAACTATTCCAGATTGTGTCTGATTGTGTCCAAGGACGGATCACAACAACTTAACAATGATTAAAAACTATACAATATAATGTATTTCTAAAAATTATAGTTACATAGCTAATAACAATTTTATGACTATGTTCAGCTATCAACCATACTGTTTTTTCTACTGAGTTTGATAGTGGTTATGAAAGTTTCAGCATAAAATATAGTGCATGTAAATTGATAAGATAATTTTCTTACTAAACCAAATACTCACCTAACCAAACCGAAGTTAACTTAATCAAATGCTAACCTAACCAATCCAAACTAAATCAAACCTAACCGAACTACTTAACCTAACCAAACAAAATGTCACATTGAAAAAGCCCCCCAAAAATAAACTAGAAACTTGATGGCAACCTTATTCATAAATTGCTACATAGATAGGGTTCAAAATAGCCAGAAGGAGCTATACCCGATGAGACAGATTAGAAATGTCTAACTCATTAGTAAGCTAAACTTAACTAATTAAAATTTATGTGCACATGAATATGATAGTTCTTACCAAACCCACTCTAACCTAACCTAACCAAAAATTAAATTCAAGTACACATCAAATCATAAGATAGGTACTTATCTTACTGAACCAAATACTAACCTAACCAACCCAAACTAAATCAAATTTAATCTAACTGCTTAACCTAACCAATGTCACATTGAGAAGCCCAAAAAGAAAATAGACTTTAGAAACTCAATAATAATAATAATAATAATAATAATAATAATAATAATAATAATAATAATAATAATAATAATAATAATAACGAAAATAATAATAATGTATTTACCTATTATATCGTGATTGAGGTCCAGGCAGTGGAGGGATACCCACTGGGTCCGCGTCGCAGTGAGGGTCGTAGATACCTATTAGCGCTACAATTTTTAATTGTCTCCGATTTCTTGTGGCAAAGGGGTGTCTTAGCTAATCTGGAAACCGATGTGCAGAAACAAATACGACATGAATTGCTGCACAAGTGTACTTAAAATTAAAAACATAACTCTTTATGTTATTATTTATACTTACTAGTGTATGATAAGGCTTTGTTAATTCAATTACATGATAAAACTGAAAATAGGTAATTATTTTTTTTCAAAGTAAGTACGTGCGGTAAAAATAAACTAATGCTGATTTTGGTTTATGCATTTTATCTGGGATTATTGAAAAACAGCAGATAATACTGTCACCTCCTATATATGAAGCTAATCAGTGAAATAAAAGCAACAGCATCGCTGGCGGACGTACGACGAACTGAAATAAGCTCGCCCCTCCTGTCTCTCCGCCGTCTAAGCTCCGCCCTTTTCTTCTTCCTCTAGTGACTTTTGATGGTTGTCTCTGTTGATCGTCACCTCTACTTCTGTCTTGATTTACTTAAAGGTTTTATCAGTTCCCTTCAGTTTTAGTCATTGTAGAAGCAGAAGGCATACACAAGGACATTATTATTAGGAAGGTAATGTGTCTGAATAAATTAGTGATGTTCTATAGGATTTTGTGTCGCAAATTTCCGCGGGCCAAACCACACATTCCTCTTTCTTCCTGTGAGAAACTGTTTTAGTGATGGAGCAGCATCATAATGATGTATCTGCATCAGAAACGAGATCCAAAATCAAGTGAAACAAATAAAAACACCAAATCTAAATATAAGGGACACTCGTGTCGGTCTGTGGCTCCTCTGGCTCGCCTGTGGGGCCCATGGGGATGAAGTTAGGTTAACCGAGAATCATCTCCACAGTGGGCTATATACCATCCCGCCTTTATGGAATGATCTTTTGGGTGTCATATTGTCTCACATTACTTATGTCTTCTTGGAAAACCTTAGTTACACCGAATTTTATGTTTATCTGAGTGAGTTACACCACCTCCCGAGTTGGTGCAGTTCTGGGCCCGGATTTACACGCTAGCCACATTTGAGAGTTGTAGAGAGCTTTCTGAATACCAATGTGAGCCTGAAAGTTGTAACCTAGAGATATATATACCCTTTGAATAGTGTAAAGTGCTTTCTGAATCTGGGCCTCGGTTAGAAAGACTCTAGTAAGAGTGTGAACAAAACTAAGATCTGTTGAGAGACCAACATGCCAAATTTTACATGTGCCGTGGCAGACTGCACGTCTGGTTCAAGAAAAGGAAGAGAAAGACAGGCCAAGTAACTGATAAGGTCAAAGGATATGCGAGATTTCCGAGCGGAAAAACGGAAGCTAAAAGATAATTATGTTGTTTAGGCTTGTTTGTTGCCGCCAGCCGAGGATAGTTGTCGTACCGGAAACGATACGTCTTTGTTAGAACGTCCATTGAAGTCAGTAGAAAATGACAGATTACTTGCCTTGATACAATCATAGGTGGTTTTATGAATATCATCTGAAATTATGAATGAAGGCTCAAACAATGTCATATGCCATCCATTATCATGAAATAAATTTATTTAAATTTCAGAAGCATTAATGTGCAACGACACACACACCTTTGTAAGTTTTTTAAAGCTTGCCCCAAAGAGTACTTATTTTTCAACAATAATTACAAAATCTGGTGGTGTCTGACATCAAAACCCTCACTGCGACGCGGCTAAATTAGCCTCGTCGCAGTGACATCCTCCTGGCACATATCCTCCAACAAACATTTCTTCCTGTTCTTTCGGTACCAGACTACTTACGTGTGTCCCATCAATGGCACCTACGATGTGAGGGAAATTGGCAATGGCCAAGAATTCTTCTTTATTTTTGTCAGCTGTGTCTGTAATGACGGGAAAGTCTATAAATCTCTTGAGAGCATTGGGATCTGCAAGGGCATCTATGGTTCTGCTGATGTTGAACTGGGAAGGGCCAAGATCATCACTGCTACACTGATGCATTTTCCCAGAGGCAAGATAAAGCAGTGTTATGATGACCTTCATGTCTGGGGTGAGCGGGTTTGACCGACTGGTCTCACTGCACATTGTTTCCCTCACAAGATTGGTACCATATAAGATACCTTCCCGGTCAAATGTGTACCTCTTGATGAGCTCATTATCATTAAGCTCATTTAAGTCATCCCTTCTACGGTGATTTCTTCTTGGTTGGTGTGGTGGATGCTCTTATATCGCAGTCATGTTGATTGTTTACATTCAGTTCTGTCATTCATAGTGCTGGTAAAACAGGGTAGACCCACTCTTAGCGCTATGGACGACACTATGGTCGACGGAAAGCAAGTTAAGGCCAACAGCGAGCAAGTTAGGGCCGACGGCGATCCTATAGCCGCTTTATCAAATGCTCTCTTCTCTTTTCATCCCGAAATTTCTCTCTTCGTGTATTTTAGGTCAAACTTGCCCCCTTTGATGAGCGCGAAAGGAGCTTGGTGGCAATACGGAAGAGGCATGATAGAAGAGGTGGCCACCCCAGCCTCTTCGTCAACTCCTTTCCTTTATTTTATACGTTTTACCATCTTAATATATTGGAGGGTGTATAGAAGGACAGAACAGACCTTTCTAGAAATCACTTTTCTTATGTGTTTTCCTTCTTTTAAAAGACTGCATTGTTCGTGCATTATTCACCACCCGTCTCGACAATACTCCTCACTTTGCATCACGTGCTCCTCACTTCTTATCACGTTAATACTACCCAGCTAAGCATCGACATTCTTTTGTACAATACTTTTTAAAATTATGTTAGATATAGTACTATGAAATGCATCTAGATATGAAATGATATGCGTATTTTTTTTTTTTTTTTTTTTTTTTCCGAAATGAGGGATAGGAATAAATTTCTCTTCTTTCTATGTAAACCACGCCAAATTATGAATCGGTTGGGCAGCAACCAGTTCTACTAATAGGTCGCGCTCGACCCCATTTATGGGCGAATATCTACGTGAGCAGTGTTGAATGTCCATCTTCTAGGGAGCCTGAAACAAAATTGAACCACTATACCGGGGTCCGGGCGGCGGGCTTGATTTTGGTGGGGCTACAGGCAACAGGCTACCAAATGAAGCGATACCATAGCATTTTCTGTTAAACCTGCTGTATACCACTATTTCATACATCATTGATCTTTATTTTTAAGCAATGAATACTTATCAATACGAAAATTTGATGAAAAGTTTTAGTTCTCTAGTTTTAAATGTCTCTGTGATTTCCATGATTACCAACTGCTAAACGAGAGGTCACTCCCAAGATAATCATAGGCAAAAGGCTTATTAATACCATGGAAGGATAAGACTTCCCCTAAGGACTCACGAAGGGAGAGATCGGTTGTCATTTGATAATGTGGCAGTCGGCAGCTTCGTGGATCCAACAGCTGGCCAGGATTCCCCCATCCCTTCACTATTCTCGACTGCTGCTTCCCTCTAGTGTCAACTGACAGCATGAACATTTTCCTCAATTTCGCCAATTCCATCACTTTATCCTTGATTATAATATCCTTGATACGGCCCCTGTCACTGTAAGGCACTGTAGCACTGTAGAAGGGCTGTAGTGACAAAATGAAGCTGGTGGTGGGTGGCGTGGGGAAACCGGTAGGTTGCACCATCACATATCACCAAAACTAATTACTCACTGCGCCATGTTAGTGCTGTTTAAGCTAGCACCGTCCTATAGGTTCTTCTGGTAATAGAGGTGAGCACAACAAACACAGGATGTACGTTTTGTAGATGTATTGGCTTAAAGGAGGAGGCAATAGACACGTGCCGAAACGATAATTACTCCTAGGGAGGTCTAAAGCAATGGAACAGAGGGTGCTGTGAGCTTATCATCAAAACCAGTTGTGACCTCACTGAACGTTTCCCTTTGTGTCTCGTAACACAAAGGGATAGTCACAGCCTGCCCTCTAAAGACAATCTCTTCCTCCACACAAAACTACATGAACCTAGTTACACATACATCCTTCACTCAAAATTTTTTCTAAAAATGGCGACTCCTACACCAGTTTCGGAGTCCCCCTCTGGGGAGGAGACCATAAATGTCCCCAGGTCGGACTGCTCTTCTGATATCGACTTTAATTAAGTGTCTTGACACCCCACTCACATTCTCTATCAACTTCTTCAACATCCGCGGTCTTCGATCTAATTTTCAATCTGTAGAACACCACCTCTCCTCCACTAAACCTCATCTTCTTTTCCTCACTGAAACACAGGTGTCTGAGTCAACTGACAGTAACCCATTTTCTGTTCTCGACTTCTCTCCTACTTTCTCCATCCTCATTTTCGTTCCAAAGCTGGATGTTGAATCTATGTCCGCATCGACTTAACTTGCTCTCGTGCCCACGCTCTTGAATCTTCTGAGTTTTCCACCATTTGGCTTCGACCTAAGAGTCACTCTCTAACTAAATTTTTCTGTGCTGTATATCTCTCACCTAACTCCTCTGACTATAGAAAATTCTTTGATTACCTAACTTCTAAAATGGAGCACATTCTGACTCTCTTCCCTTTTGCGGAGATCTCCATTCTTGGAGACTTTAATGTTCACCACCAGCTTTGGCTTTGCTCTCCCTTCACTGACCATCCTGGTGAACTTTTCTATAACTTTGCTATCCTACATGACTTAGAGCAACTGGTGCAACACCCTATTGGTATTCCTGACCGTCTTGGAGATACGTGCAACATTTCTGACCTTTTCCTAACCTCTAATCCTTCTGCTTATGCTGTCACCCTTTCTTCTCCGTTGAGTTCCTCCGATCACAATCTCATATCTGTATCTTCTCCTATCCCTCCAATTCCTCCTCAGGGTCCTCCAAAGCGGAGGTGCCTTTGGCATTTTACCTCTGCTAGTTGGGGAGACCTGAGGAGGTATTATGCTGATTTTCCTTGGAATGATTACTGCTTCCGTGACAGAGACCGTCTCTGTGTGCTGAGCGCATAACAGAGGTGATAGTGTCTGGCATGGAGGCGTACATTATTCATTCTTTTTCTCAACCTTAACCTTCCAAACCCTGGTTTAAAAGAGATTACTCTTGTGCTATCCATGATAGAGAGGTGGCCCACAAAAGGTACTTGAGCCTTCCATCACCTGAGTCTCACGTGCTTTATATTTCTGCCCGAAATCATGCAAGTCTGTTCTTCAGCTTGCCAAAAACTTTCAATGAACTCCTTCATTCAAAATCTTTCCAGATATAACTCACCTCGAGATTTCTGGCATCTAGCCAAAAACATCAACAACTTTACTACTTTAGTTCAACCAGATAGCACCAATGCCATCTCATCTATCTCTGAAGCTGAACTCTTCGCTCAAACGTTTCCTAATAACTCTACCTTGGATGATTCCGGGCTTGTTCTTCCTTCTCCTCCCCCCTCTGACTACTTCATGCTACCTATTAAAATCCTTCGAAATTATGTTTTCCATGCCCTCGCTGTCCTAAACCCTCGGAAGGCTTATGGACCTGATGGGGTCCCTTCTATTATTCTCCGAAACTGTGCCTCCGTGCTTGGACCTTGCCTAGTCAAACTCTTTCAACTCTGTCTATCTACATCTACCTTTCCTTCTTGCTGTAAGTTTGCTTACATTCAGCCTGTTCCTAAAAACAGTCCTGTTTTGTTGAGGCGGCCGGAGAGGCCGCCTGAGCGTGTGTGGGGCCCTTTAAACCTTCACCACACAAGCTGCTCAGCTCGTGATTTCTTCAAGATGTCTTCATCCAGTGATGAATGTGGTGACTCACCTGCCTCTATGGTGACTCAAGCCGACGCTGCCATGGATATGTGGAGTGCTGAGCCCCAGAAGAAGAGGAAAGGAGCTGTTTCTCAGTGGGGAAAAAATGTGGCCAAGAAGAGGGCGACTCCGGTCAGGAGTACGTCAGTGACAAAGGCAAACGTATTGTTGCTGCTAAGACTGTCGGTCCTGCCTGTAACTGCCCTAAGAAGTGCTTCGATCGAGTCGGTGTGGACAAGGTGAAATGCATTTTCGACGAGTACTGGAACAAATAGGGTCGTATGGGTTATCCCCCTTTCGCGTAAGGGGCCTCATATTTACTCTGAGGTAGCTAACACCATTAAAAATAAGAAGAAACAATACATAACAAGAAAACTATGCAGTCAAAATAAACTTTTTATGGGCAACAGAAACTGGAATAGAATTAATAATAAGAACTTTAGATAGATAAGTAAATTAATAGAATTATGTAAAAATATGTTAACTAATATCCTCAAAATACATGAAGATATAAGAAATAAACACCATGAGAATGAAAATGAACTATTTCTGTGATCAAAACAAGTAAAAAATAAAAACGGCGTCATATTCAGTCATTCCGAGGAGAGAGAGACATACCGTTATAAACGGTCCACATCTTCGTTATCGCACTTTGATCAGGTCATTTAATGGCGCCATATAATTGCAGAGAGATTGAGCAATGAATGGTGGCAAGTTGACGGCAATAGGACGTGTGATTGTTGAAATAATTGCAGGAACATAGGGTGAGATTAATGATGAAGGTAAATGTTTATGCGAGAGGGAGTGACTATAATAATTTTGTTCTTAAATGATGATAATGATGATCATAATAAGTAAATGTAAAAGCAATATTATTATTATTATTATTATTATTATTATTATTATTATTATTATTATTATTATGAGAACTACTGCTACTACTACTAACTACCACTACTACTACTACTACTACTGCTACTACTACTACTACTACTACTACTACTACTACTACTACTACTAGAGAGAGAGAGAGAGAGAGAGAGAGAGAGAGAGAGAGAGAGAGAGAGAGAGAGAGAGAGAGAGAGAGAGAGAGCACGTAGTGGGCGAATGTTCGTGAGTGATAACTTGTTTTGTCCATTACACACACACACACACACACACACACACACACACACACACAGTTCAGGAAAAAAAAGTCATCATTAGGGCTGAGTTAACAATCCTAAATAATAATGATAATTACAACAATAGTAATAATAATAATAATAATAATAATAATAATAATAATAATAAGAAGAAGAAGAAGAAGAAGAAGAAGAAGAAGAAGGGCTACTCGCCATAAAATAATGCGTACCTCATCATCAAGAGATCCAACATGGT
The DNA here is from genome assembly GCA_020233015.1 of Callinectes sapidus. NCBI lineage: Eukaryota > Metazoa > Arthropoda > Malacostraca > Decapoda > Portunidae > Callinectes > Callinectes sapidus. The sequence goes on from CM035204.1 coordinate 18,473,488, forward strand.
GAGCCTGATAACGTAGCAGTGGTATAGCAACATCTGAAACTTACAAAGATCTGACAAGTAATGGCAGGGTTGTTGAGGTGGTTGATGCCGTTGCGGTGGTGCTCGAGAAGTAATGAGAACTTCTAAATCTGATTGCTTTTTTTTCTTTTCTTTTCAAATCACACAGAAAACAATGATATAAAAATTAGAACCTTGTCCATTTTATTAGCTTGTTTAATTTTTACATGGTCCACAACCAATACATTTAATGACTTGTTTATTATTAGTTTCCTACTCATTGACGATATCATCCATGAAAAACTGAAAGGTTATAACTATTTCCGATTTCCTTTTGTAGCTCACCTCAGCTTGGTAATGTCCTCTAGCCAGGTTGCTGAAGGTTGCCAGGCAGTCACTCCCTGAGATAAGATAGTGATAAAAGTTTCCCTTTCTTACGTTGGTGATCGTGATGACAACTTTTTTCTGCATATATGTTTCCTATTTCCTACTCCCAGCCAGGTTGTACATATCAGTCACACCTCTGACATACTCTTTCTTCAGTGTACGTATCCTGCCAACGAATCTCTAATTTCCCATGACAACTCTTTTTAAGAGGGAGGTTTCTAAAACATTTGTTCCTGACTTCCGGCTGACTCTATTGATCTTTCAGGAGAATGACAATTAGTAGGCTTTTTATTTTCATTATTTTTGTTGCCCTTGGGCAGCTTCCCCTCTTACATAAAAAAAAGACTAACAATGCATAGATTGACGAGCAGCACAACGATGAAGTGTAGCCTCCTTGCCTCATAGAAAGCCTACAAATGTTTGGTCTGATGTTAAACAAAATATTTCCCCGCCAATTTTTGCGTCACTTGAGAAAAAAGTGTGCATGTGAATCAAGCAGGTGATCTGTGGTAAGAGCAGTATATAAATGCTCAGCAAAATTAAGTTCATATTTTACTTCTGAACCGGTGTTGTACTGGGACAACAGAACTGATGGAAAGAAGGCGCCATTCAAGACTCCTCAGCAGCATGATGACGTGAGACAATTTGATACGCCCCCAACAGAAGCAACATTAATTAAAGTGCTACAAGACTCCGACATGACAGATACATAAATACGTGTAATTTATTGGTCACAATGGGCTATTTATGAAATCGGCGGCCACCAGACGTCACTGGCCGGTTAAGAGATAGCTGAGCCAAGCAAGATATTAACTATCGCGATTTTTCTGTATTTAACCAAGCAGCTGTGTGGCATCGTATCATTATGTTCAAATGAAGTACAAGTGAAGTAATATAATAGCATTACACTGGAGATCGTTTACCGTGATGTATCTTGAGAAACCAGGGCCAAAATGTTAAACATCTGGTAATTCCATTTCACATTGTTCTTACGATTATGAATAAGATTAAACTAATATTGTGCTGTTCACCCGTTTAGCATAATCAGTGTGCACTCTTCAGCTAGAAAAGTACTCGTTTAGAGTGTATCAGTCTCTATTTTGACGAATATCAAAGTGAGGCAAATCTGGCCACTTAAGATTCAGGAGACTGTCCATAATCCAAGACCAGCAGCAAGGTGTGTTTACAAGTTGACGTGTTTCAAGCTGGAGGGCGGGAGGGCTCTGGGAACGCAGGACCACACGGGGTGTGTGGAAGTGGGGATACTGAAGCATGATCTGTGGGAATGACAGCAGACAGCGCCGTGATGGTCCTCCTCGGATGAAATCAAGACAAACACGAGTCATATCTGATCTCAGATGACTGGCGGTCTCTGAGCTCTGATATCCGCTGTTGAACTATTCAATATTATTAACATTAAATATCCGCCAATAGAGAAGTTGACACTTAAAACCTATATTTATTTTCCATACTCTAATGTGAATCAAATATCTAGAGAGGCCTGCAAGTGCTCATCTTGCATTTTTATTGTTTATAAACGCCAAAAAGGTGAGATAAGAGTGCCAGTTTGTCGACTTTGGCTTCACATCTCAGGAAAATACATTAAGAAGAGAAATGTTTTCTCTCATGCTATATTTTTCTTGCGAAGCTTTTTCATTACCCAACTCGTGCATGAAGTTACTTTGACACGTAACTGCTTTTATACCCATAGGTAAATCACGGTAAGAATGAAGTCATTTTTGGCTCGGTTATCGCTTAACTTGTAGAGCCATCTGGTGGCTGAGGTTCATAAATAGCCCATTCCGTAGCATTGATGAAGACTTCTGCTTTACTTTACAGTCAACCTGGTGACTCACCTCTCTTGCTGCAGGTGACGGTGACACTCTTCAATGTCTCTCCACTGTCATGAACCACACGAACGATGAACTCCTGTACTCTGGGTTCCCTGTCCCACATTACAACTGCCGTGCCTGGTGCCACCTTGTGAACCCTCACATGCACATCTGCGGCAGAGAGATTGATTAAGCTGTGTTTTATAAGAGAGAGAGAGAGAGAGAGAGAGAGAGAGAGAGAGAGAGAGAGAGAGAGAGAGAGAGAGAGAGAGAGAGAGAGAGAGAGAGAGAGAGACCGTAATAGATAAGAAAAGGATTTGCAAGTACTTTTGTTCTACAGTTCTACAGACCTTGGCGCTGTGACTCACCGGTAAGAGAGACGAGGCTGGATGTGGCTGTGTGGCGGAAGGTGAGGAGAAGAAACATGTCAGAGACCGGTCCTTGTTCCTCAGGGTCTACCAGGACTTGAAGACCACTCAATGAACACACACTTCTACATGACGTGGCTCGCACAAAGAGAAGACTCGTTAGTACATACCTAATGCTTCCAAAGGAAGCATGTTAGCATATTTATGGAAAACTATTGGCTTTTGAGATGGCAAAAGTACACATATACAGTATGCAAAGGTATCTATAGATTAACATTGTTCACACACATACACACCCCAGCGGATCACATTTAGCTTGTATCGTCTTGAGAACCTGGCTGTGGTCGTGGCCGTTTATTATTAGAACTTCGTAGTCTCCTTTCACACTCTCCGCTTCCATTGCAGTTTGTGCCCCGTTCTCCAATGTCCCTGTGTTCCTGCTGCCTTGTGCATTTTCCTGCAATGCACTGCCCAACTCCATCACCAGAGTTTTGGTCCTCAGCCCATCCTCCTCACCTTCACTGCTCAACACCACTTTGTCAATGATCAAGCCTGGCAGGAGAGAAAAACGAGACATTTTATTTCTAATCATCTATATAATGATGCAAATGTTATTTGACAATTTGTTATAGAATCATGCCAGTGATTCCTCGCGTTTATTGTTTAGACATCCATCTGGCCGAATATTTTGATTTCTTAAGGGCGCCAAAGGAAGATGAATGGAATGGACTCAGTCTGTGATCAACTTGTTAATGGTGAGTCATTAGGGATATTCAAAAGAAATTTAAACAGATTCATGAATGAAAATTAAGACGTTTCATACAGGAGCTGCTACATGCAGGCTACTTTTATTTTCGTATTTTGTTATGTTCTTATGAATGTGTAAGCCTTAATATACGCAGTGCATAAAACTTGCGCGTGTCACATCCCAGCTGATGAAATACTCACTGCGCCACTTCCTTGATGCTGCTGGCGGAGTGTGGGACGAGGAGACAACATTATCTGTTATATCCATGACTTCCACAGAGATTGAACCTGAAGAGGGAACATTTATGAGATAATAGACACATAGGCCAGACGGGCAGGTGAATGGTCTTGAAATATCCAGTGCTGCCATGATGGAGGCAGAGGGAGTTTTAGTACATGTGGTATAAAGGGCAACGCATTTCCTCCACCGCATAAATTTGACAAAATCATCATTGTCTTCTTCATGATCATCGTCGTCATTATCGTTATCGTCATCATCATCAACATCATCTTCCTTGTCAAGATCGTGATAGCACTGCTTTATCTTCGCCAAAGTCTCGTTATTCATCACTCCACACACGCTCTTTTGTGTTTCACTCATGCTCTCTAACAAAAATTCACTCACAGTTTCTCCGAATAATTCCTCGATCCTTCCTTTCACCGGTTCTTCAATCAATGCTTGCTGACTTTCTTCAGTCTCCCTGTCACTAGCTGCCGGTAACTCCCCGGCGCTTTCTGCTGCCTGATCACTATAACGTTCTGTCTTTCTAACACTCTCTTTTAATTCTTCTGTCTCAGTTTTCACCATCCCAATAACTTCGACCTCTCCTCCAGTTTGGGTAGCCTTCTCCAGAGTCTGAGGGTAATGCCAAAGTTGGATCTGGTATGTCCTGTCAGGTCGCGCAGACCACTGGACCTCCACTACGCCCTCACCGAGTTGAATTACCGTGGGAGTCACATCTGCAAGATGGTAGGAGTCAAGTAACTGGAAAAAAACATACGATAGTTCGCAAAGAACCAAGCCATAATTCATACCAAATATACCATTAAGATAATTGACATTATACCACTTAACCACAGTCGCAATTTGATTTTGGATTCCATTTCATTCACTCTTCAAATTCTGATACCCGCTTTTTGACTATACATTGTTTAAGAACTGCGATCAGATTTTTTTTCTTTTCTTTTCTTTTCTTTTCAAGCCCTTTGGTTACCAGAGACCAGAGTCCCTTTTACGGATAAAGAAAGACAGAAAGAAAAAGAACTACCGCGGAGCAAGGTTGTAAATGTAATTAATAACATGAAAGCATACGAATACCTGGTATAAAGACAGACTCCATGAGACCAGCATGAATATCCCTGGTGACTCTGTCGTGGCCCGTGATCACGATGGATATAGGGTTTGGGTATATCACTTCCATTCCGGGACATGGCGGCAGGCAGTAGGCCACCGAACCATCTATTAGGGAGGTTTGAAGGCTGAGGTCCTCGTTGCAAGTGGCCTGTGTCTTTGCAGATCCAAATGTATACGTGACTGAGTACTGCAAGGACAAGTCAGGCGCCATCCCTCCCATCCTTGTGAAGCAAGCGTAGATGCCCTGGGTGGGAATGTAACCCACTCGGCCGAGAACCAGGACTGTCGAGTTACAGGCACAAGCAACATACAGTCATGTTAGAAGTCGTATTATACTCTTACACGCTTACTCCTACTATGTTTTGCTTCTGTCTCATGTCAACTGGTCTGTAACTGGCAAATCGAAAACCCTAACCTAACATGAAAATATAAAGAGCAGTGGAAATTTCAGAGAACTAAGGTTCTCAAGATTATATACATATATTTATCATGTCGAGATCTTATTAATTTTTCAATACAAACGTAATTAAAAAAGATAAATAAAATAATACAGTTAAAAGCCCTCTTGCTTCAACTAAAGCCTCTTGAAACTAGTATGATGTATTGTACAGTGTTTCAGAATATTCGGAGTGTTGTATAAAACATGATTTTTTATTACAAGTGTAGCTACAGTATAACGTCATTCTATTAGCCCAACATTTAATTTAATCAACATCACGTATATGTATAGTGTTTTCTTCTGATACACTGTAATATACACACACAGTCTTCATGAAAAGTTCTTTTGATATTGTATATGAAAAATACTCAGCCTTACAGTTCTTAATGCTAACGCTCACCTTCCATCATGTTGTCTGACTCTGTGTGGGAACAAGATAAAAAAAAATATCAGATACCTCTCTCTCTCTCTCTCTCTCTCTCTCTCTCTCTCTCTCTCTCTCTCTCTCTCTCTCTCTCTCTCTCTCTCTCTCTCTCTCTCTCTCTCATGCACACAGATAAATAATTGCTATTTATCTATTTACAAAATATTTTTCTTTGTCATCTAATGAAAAAATAATGCCATGGAAAAAAAAAACATGAATGAATGGGATAAAAACATATAAATAACCGTTCATAAAATCTCAATGTAATGGAGTGCAGACTTTCCTATCCCTGTATCTGCTCAATTGTGTTTCCCTCTCATTTACACACAAATAAGAATTCCAAAGAGATTTTCAATAATAACATAATTAGTGATCTAGAATGACAACGAAATTTGCAATCTATGGCTACTAAATTCTGGACGAGTAGAAATCCCACGCGGAATACCAGTACTCACTGACTGGTGACCCACGAGAAAAGCTGGGAGTCCCTTAGCATGTAACATCGCCTCATGCATTCTCCCTGCGACCTAACAAACAATCAAATTATCTTTAGTTTCCTAGGAAGTGAACTGGTGATTAACAGGTAAATACCGGATGATGGGATTGCAGGAAGTCGCGGCAATACCACGAAGAACACCAATGTTAGAAGGTGGTGAAGGAGTATGTACGTATTCATGGCTCCTGCTGTCTTCTCCTAAGAAAGCACTGCTATGTGGTGGCGGCGTCCTAGTGCTTATCTGCTGTTTTAGATCTGACACTTATCACCGCCAACAGGCGACTGGCTGAGCCTGTACCTCTCAGACCGGCTGCAGTATCATCACCTCTATCTTCTTTATCAACGTATACGTGCGTATTCACCAAGAATACACACATACATAGCTAGCCATTGTGTGTTTAGGGGGGGGGGGGGGCGGGAGACAGGGTCTTATAGAAATCTGCCTAATGATGTTACTCCACGACTAAGTAAAGGCAAATTAATGTACCATTCATGTGAATTTTTATATATTCGGAAGCAGAGTCTGGCTATCATTGTCGCATTAAAACTCAGCCTCCAGGATCATGATTGTAAACCCGCATTTCTTTATAAATTTAATAGATTTAGTGTTTATATTTGGTGTATTCACTGTGAGTGCGTGAGTGTGGGCGCACGCTCGTGTAATTCACTCAAGAGAATCCATGAATTCACTGTCGCGGTCGCCTGCTGGTCACCCAGCCAGCCTTTTCCCTATGGAGCGAGCTCAGAGCTCATAGACCGATCTTCGGGTAGGGCTAAAACCACATCACACTCTACACACCGGGACAGCGAGGCCACAACCCCTCGACTAACATCCCGTACCTACTTACTGGTGTGTGGGTGAACAGGGGCCAGATACAGGCATGCCTATTTGCCTCGCCGCGCCCGGGACTCGTCGGTTGAGAGCAAGGATCCTTGTGGTTGTGAGCCAAGTAAACTAACCACTACACTACACGGTGTGTTATTCACCACTGTCGCCTGCTGGTCACCCAGCCATCCTTTTCCCTACGGAGCGAGCTCAGGGCTCATGGACCGATCTTCGGGTAGGGCTGAATCACCGGGACAGCGAGACTACAATCCCTCGACTTACATCCCGTGTCTATTTGCTGCTGGGTGAACAGGGGCTAGATACGCATTAAGAAGCCTGCCCATTTGCCTCGCCACGCCCGGGACTCTAACCTGGGCCCTCTCGGTTATGAGCCGAGCGTGTTAACCACCACACTACGTGTGTGTGTGTGTGTGTGATATTCACCACGGTCGCCTGCTGATGACCTTGACTATTATAGAAAAATAATAGATAAATGAATACTTGTTCTTGATTTGTAATAACAAATGGACGTTAAATACTGTTAGCAACACAACAACAACAACAGCAACAGCAACAACAATAATAATAATAATAATAATAATAATAATAATAATAATAATAATAATAATAATAATAATAATAATGATAATAATAATAATAATAATAATAACAATAAATAGTCAGGTGAACTTAATATAATGTAAAGCAGATGTGGCGAGAAATATCAAAACATAGACGGCTGTGGAAAGTGTGGAACAACCAAGGATTCTATGATTATAATATCCTTGGGAACAACAGTGACGTTTGAAATGCTACCGTGTGCCAAGATGGCCATCTCCGAGGTAAACACAATACCACTTACTCTCCTATTTCCCACCGCCAAGTGTTTCATCTCACACACTTGCCGCTCAGCCTGGAACAACACACTCAGAGGCATCCTACATATCACATCAATGGGCCAGTATTGGACCAACTCATCCTCGCAGCTCTGAATACGTCAATGGTCCTGAATCTTAGATGTCGCCGTCGCCCGTCTCCGCCCGGGCCACACAACACTAACGGCTTAAACAACAGTGAATGGCTTACGATTTCCCCCTGACCCATTCTGCCTCTGGTGTAAGACTGTTCCTGAAACCATCGAACACTTCATGCTCCACTGCCTGCGTTTCTTCCTGAGGAGGACTAGGGCGCATAAGAACCACAACGTCTTCGCAACCCTAACGAGAACAACAAATGCTACTGTGTCTATGGTTATTGTTTACTTTCAAGACTACCACGCTGCTACAGTGGTGAATAAGGACTTCCAGGATAAGGAAGAAGGCAAACTGTGAAGGTTAGCGAGACTTAAAAAGTGTATGAATATTTGGTGTGACTGACAGCTTGTGTTTGTGTGTGTGTGTGTTATTCACCGTGGCTTTCGTGCTAGGTAGGGTTACATTTAGTTCATTATTTTTAAGTTAGCCATTCATTTAGAGAGCAATCTATTACATACATAATACCCTAACTGGTCGATTTGCCCCAGTGATAGATAATACACCCCATATCATTTCGCCCCAGAAGTTAGGGTGAATTAGCCGTGTTGCAGTGAGAGTTGATACCATACACCACCAGCTTTTGTAATTCTTGCTGAAAAATGAATACTTTTGGAGGCAAGGCTTACAAGCTTACGAAGGCGTATCATTGCACATTAATGCGTCTGAAATTTAAGTCTATTAATTTCATGAAAACCGATGGCATATAATATTGTTTAAGCCTCTATTCATGATTTCGGATGATATTCATAAAACCGCCCATAATTGTATCAAGGCAGGTAGTTTGCCATTCTACTGACTTCAAAGGATGCACACTAATATATAATTTCATTTGAATGTATTTAAGAATAGGCAAATGCATGTAATGCATAAAAAATGTAATGTTATATTGGAGACAATGTTTCTGGTACGATAACTACCCTTGGCTGGCGGCCGTGGTACAGTGGAACCACTTGTGCTTTGGGGATCTTGGGATCCCCGAGCGCACAGGTTCGAATCCTGGCCATGGTCTGAATGGAGATTGGGCATCCACTCAGGATTAACGGTTCCCAAATGGGTGGGCTTCCAGATAGGTGGTCTCCTTTAGCCCATTGCCTCCTGTAAAAAAGCCCACATTGTTTAAATAAAGAAATTAAAAATACCACGCATATAGTGATAGAAAGCAGGAGAGGTCACAAAAAGAAGAAGCTACCCTCTAATTTTCGCCTTCTTCTTCTTCTACCCTTCAAATTTGCAGGGTGTGGACTTTTTAAAAGTAAAGACAGTCCACTACTCCAAGCAATTCCTGATGGCATTGTTAGTTGAAGTTGCTGTGGCAAGGGGTTATTAGAAGTAAAATGCCTCTATAGTGATAAATACAAATTTCTTAGTGGCAGGGAAGTAACTCTGTCTAATACTTACCATGTAACCATTGGGGAAAATAACAGCATTGCACTGAAGAAGTCCTCTCCTTAGTATACACAACTTCAAATTCATTTAGGTGTTTCTGGGATGGATTGGTGTGATTTTGTCATTTTTGTTTACACAAAAAAATCCCCATTTAACAGGGCAGAGGATATATTTTGACAAAGCTTTCTTTTAAAGCAGTAAAGAAATTAGCTTATCTTTATGGTTATGTAAATAAAGCTTGGGTGTTAGGGACCCATATGTTAATATCTGTCTACCCCAACACTCTCTACAACTTAAGATATACAAATAATACAAATGCAACTAGCACAAAGAAAAATAAATACGTTTACATACCATATGCAAATCCAACACTGTACAAACCACTTTATACAAAACAACCATACAAGGCAGAAACAAACATGCAATCATTATGAAGAACTCTCAAATATTACTTGCCGCCTCTGGAGTTACTTTTGATTTCAGGAGATTTGGCAGGACAAATTTATAATAAAATTCCAAGGAAGATGAGTAAAGTCAGGTGAAGTGCATCCATTGCCCCTTTTACCACTGTTATTTACCTGTTAGCACCTTGGTTTCATTGCAAAGTGGCTCTCTATGGGATCTGTTCTAGGTGTGGCAGATTCTGGAATTCCTATGAGTGAGGTGCCACAACCTAGCAACATTGGAAGAAAACCTCTGCCAGATGTCATAGAATCTATACAAATCATTGGACACATGAGTGCATGAAAAGTTTTATAATTACCCATTTTGTTGGTGGTAAGAATAGTACTGACATGACAGGATTGATTCCCCCTGAGATTTTAAGTCATTCATGTTTTTCTGTAATCTATTTCTTTGTTTAAACTCTTCTTTTACATCACCTTTGAGGTAAAAGTCAAGGTGCATATTTTCCCCTTATATAGAGGTTTTCCCTGGTCAGGAGAGTGCAATATTATGACCTCTACTTAGTTCATCCTCTAAGAAATATGTAATTATTCACACATCATAATTAGGTTTTCTCTCGGCTTTGAAGAACACATGGGTGACCCCCAGTGAGGGAAACACCCCCTGAGAGGCTGACCCCCCTCTTTCTGACTTGAGAGATTCCAGCTGCTCTTCATCCATGTGACCATGCCATAAAGCTCTGGTATCAAATGTTGTGATATTTTTTTAAAACACAGACTATTATTTCAAAACACGAGCCATTCGTAGCTCTGCGTGGTTTGATAGGCCAAATTATCCACACCGAATACTTTAATTTCAATTAAAAAGTAAGATGAACTGACATTTCAATGACAAACTGTGTGATGTGGCAGTATAGCTATGTGTACTCAGGCTACCCTAAACTTTCTTCCGAGAATGAAACGACTATAGTAATTCACCCACTAATCACAGACTTGGGGCAAACAAAAAAAAACGAGTTGGGCCATAGTGACTCAAATATTGAGCAGTTGGGGTGAATCAACTACTGATGAAGTCAATTTGCCCTAACTTCTGGGGCGAAACGACATTTGGTATATCGTCACTGGGGTGAATTGACTGTAAGTCCATAATACACATGACTTGAAGTGTGAGAGAATAAAGCAGTTCTGTATATCACCCCAGTCCCTCAGCTGATCCTTACACAACCCCACCCTACATCCTCTCTTTGGTCTAACTAGCTCTGTGCTGACGTCACTTCCAGCTTCATGGTATGTGGCTGTACTGACACTTTTGATTATTGTCCCATTTTTCTCATTTGTATCATCTTCAAGATCTTTAAACACACCATACACAAACACATTAAACAATGTATTATCCAATTTGCAACATGAATTCTACCCAACTCATTGTTCCCCATCATAACATTACATCTCGGAACATGCATATAAAACACCCTAGACAGGTTTCCTTCTCTCTTTACATGACCTTTTTTTCTATCTAACATCTTGTCAAAGACCAGATACCCATTGGTGTGATATATGCTAGACTTGCTACTCCTGTGCATTGTTGATATTGAGATCAAACTTTGTCCTCATATTTTCTGGGTGTGATTACTTATTTTTGTATCAATCCATTACCTGATACATGTTTGTACTGGTATTACTCCTATTTATTCATCTATATTTACATTTTTTTTAGATGTTTTACGTTTTCGTAAGGGATTTCAAGAAAGGAGGGCTGAAGCATAGCAGGTAGTGAGGGATGATGCATCTCCCACTGCTATTGGTGCAAGACTTAGTATTGAAGACCAAGTCACCTTGGCCTAAGTTGACCTGGCTTGGTGAGGTGAGGCTAACATAATAACTAGAATTTTTAAACTCTAAAATTTTAGTTTCAGAATTGAAAAAAAAACTTTTGATTTTGTGAATATTTTGGCTTCCCTGTCTTCACATCTAACACTGATATACTAAGTGTTATACTATGGCACCATCAGGATGGAGGGCGAGTTTGCAGCATCTCGCAGCATCTGGTTGGGGAGGTGGACTTGTCATCTGGCTCCTGCTCCAAGGTGGCCAAACTCACACCTTTCACCAAAACCACTGCTGCCATCAATGCTACCTCAGATGGTCAGTGTCTTTCATGGGCCTGTATTTCAAAATGCTTTGCTCTTTCAATATGACTGAAGGCAATAAGGATTACTGTTTCCCTTGTTAATGTAGAAATCACATTGATCTGTCACTAAAATCATAGAAATACCTTTAAAAACAGCGTACTTTCAATCAGAGCCTTTTAAAAGTGGTCAGGATGCAAGTAGAAGTGCCTTTTCTCTTTGGAGATAAAGATAATAATACCTTGCAGGTATGTTATGTCATGTTAATGTCAATCACTCCATTATGATGATGCTTGCTTATGTGTCATATTTACATTTTGTATAAGTAGTTGCCAATTGACCATGTATTCTGTCTTGAGTCTAGCTAAACACTGCCAGATATCATCCTTTAGTATATATTGCTCCTCCTACCATCTTTGTTCCCACCAATCACATATATGATCCATAACATGTTCCACTCTCTATCCAGAGTGAGGACATCTCCACCTTCCCTTCCCTTGTCCTGCCTATCCCCCTATCCCTCTCCTTATCCAATACACTGATACCAGTGAGAGACAGTAAGATAGTATAGGGAATTTCTCCTGCCTGG
>CM035204.1:18485999-18488499 GCA_020233015.1 Callinectes sapidus
CTCTCTCTCTCTCTCTCTCTCTCTCTCTCTCTCTCTCTCTCTTTGTGTGTGTGTGGGCTGATGTGATGAATGTCAACACAGATGAATGTTGTATTACTGAAGAATACACATAGTAGTATACATTACTTCCTTTTAGGTTGATAGGTAGGTGGATTGAGAGAGAGAGAAAAAAAATGTTTTTGTATCAGAAATTACTTAAGTTACTGACATTCCTTTATATTCCTTTATGTATGTAGCTGACTAATTTGATAATTTGGCAGGTGTGTTCGTGTGTGGCATCTTGAGTTCAGGAAACCTGTTCTTCTGGCACACTGTTACCAATCAGGTGCAGCAGGCAAAGGGGATTCCTGAGTTGGTTACATTAACCTCTTTGCCAACAGGTGACTTGCTTTTTTCTTAAGTTTGAAGTATATTTTTTGCTTGGTATTAAAATGTTTAATTATTTCAGTTGTTATATTTCATGTCTATTTCATATTAGATGTATTTACTTTAATCTAATTTCTTAATTTGGTTTTGACAATTATTGTCATATTTCTATAAATTTCATTTCATTTCAGGGTCTAATGTTATGAGGGATTTTTTAAAGCAGTTAGTTCCACAGAGCTTTGGTAGCAATGTCACCTCAGATACAGCAGAACATTCCACCCACCCTGTGCTTGCACACCACACACCAAAGATATTTGCATCTCCCAGCTGCTCTAAGGTTGTGGTGGTGCTGGAGGCCTCTCAGGTGAGTCATCTACACATTATATTATACTGCACATGCTCATATCACCTGGGCCACATCACTCACCCACCGCCACACAGAGCAAAACTTCTCTGCTCCTCCTGTTTGTAACCCCATTGAAAAATTTCCAGGGTAGTTTACATTTGTATCATGTCTCAACTTCTTTTTTTCTTTTATGATTATTAAAGTATTATACATAGTTTGCTGTCTCTGCCCATTATTAGCTAGAGAATGGTAGGGAGTGATTTTAGGATGGAGATTGAAGTCCATCTCTAGTTTTGTTATGATAATATGAAAAAGTCATCCAGAATGGATATCTTTTCACTTTAAATAGTTATTCAGTTGTTTTAATTCTGTGCATCATCTACATGGAATGTTTCCCTAGATTATAATAATGATTTGAGTGTTAGGTCATGTAAAATCAGTGTTGCCCAAATTGAGTAGATTTTTTTTTAATGATAGAAATTATCTGGATGATTATTCTTTATTATTCTAGACATTTTTTTCCATCAAGATAAAGATTCTTTTAATAATGAAAACAGAATGAGAAAAGTTTTCACCTTACAATGCTTCTTTTATGTTTAAAAAGAAATGCAAATTCTTAGATATTATATTAGAGGAACACATATATGGGTTTCAGAACTACAAATGTTTGCAGGTATATGTGTGGGAAAGGTCATCTGGGTCACAAGTAGAGGAGAATCATTTGTCCCAGCATGTCCCAGGCAGCTGGTCTGTGGCTCACTGTCCAAGTCATGTTTCCTTACCCAGTGTACACTCCAAAGAAACTCAGATCTCATGCTGCTTTATGTATAAAGAGGTGAGTGAAAATATTTCTATTGAGTTAAACTTATTTAAGTAAAGAGAGGACTTTTTGATTGGTTACAAATCTTGGTTAAGTTATCATTGTTGTGTTCACTTTGTGGTGAAAAAATAGGGCAAATTTTTGTAACCAAGCCAAATAATGTGACAATGAAAGTACGGGTACCTCTGATTTTACATTTGTTCATTTTACGTGTTTTGCAATTTACACGGGGTCCCTATATCCCCCCAAAAATATATAGTTTAGGTACATTTCCTTTTGCTTATATGTGATATCTCATTGAGTGGCCAATAGATGTCTCATGTGAGTTTTTTATATAACCCAAACGAGTTACACAATCATACATGCTTACAGTATATATATATATATATATATATATATATATATATATATATATATATATATATATATATATATATATATATGCAGTATATCCCCACTATTTGCAAGGGTGTTATGTTCCTTCCCCTTCCCACGAATACTGAAAATTCGCGAATAATTAATGCAATTTGAAAACACCTATGTATGATAATATATACACTAAAATATGCTTTCCAAACACATTCTAAAGACAGTCATACTCATTCACACAGTAATAATGTAGTAATATGTAGTAATGATAAATTAAAAACAGTAATAATGTAATATAACATGTACATAGTAAATAAGTCACGCATGAAGATGCTTGTGACGTCACGTGGTCTGCAGCCAATCAGCAGGAAGGAGAAATGAAAGCTCGTAACTGACATTGTTATTTTTAAATTATTACCAGTTATACTGTATTATCTCTCTTTTCTACTTTTTTTTCTATATTAACTGACATTGTTATTTTAAAATTATTTACCAGTTATTCTGTATCATCTCTCTTCTTTTTTTTGTTAGCCTAATCAGCAACTGATTGTTATTATCGCGCAGGTGGTGAGCTGATGTAAACAAGACACTGAGTCGCC
>CM035204.1:18498499-18510209 GCA_020233015.1 Callinectes sapidus
CGCCTACAAACACCTGGACCTTGGTCTTGGCCCAAGAAACCTAAAGTCCTAAGGGCTTCACCTCCTCGTGCAGTGCCTCTAGAGCCATTACCAGAACCTCCAGTGACTCATCGAAGATTGCTGCATCATCAGCAAAAACAAGATCTATAATCTCGGTGTTGCTGACAGATGCTCCACAATGACTTTGTTCCACAACTCTGCCTAGTACCCAATCCATGCATGTGTTGAAAAGTGATGGAGCAAGCACTTAGCCCTGCTTCACACCTGTGTTCACAGGGAAGAAGCTGGACACGCCTCCTCCACACTTCATAACACTTACAGTCCCAGAGTACAGGCCAGTTAATAGACCAATAATCCTTGCAGGAATCCCACGGAGACGCAGAAGATCCCAGAGTGTCTCTCGATGCACTGAGTCAAACGCCTTCTTGAGATCAACGTAGGCTGCAAGCATTCTTTGTCGAAACTCACGTTGGCGCTCCACCAGTATGCGAAGCGCTAGGATACGGTCAGTTGTTGACTTACCGGGTGTGAACCCTGACTGTTCAGGTCTCTGATGCTTCAACAGGTGAGTGCTGATTTGTGTCAGCAGCAAATGGGCAAGTACCTTGCCTGGTACGCTGAGCAGTGTTATTCCACGGTAGTTGTTGCAGTCTTGACGGTCCCCTTTCCCCTTCCAGATAGGGACGACCAACCCCTTCCAGTCAGGGGGAATGGTACCTGAATGCCATACAGCAGTCAAGACAGTATGCAACCCACGGATCATGGCTTCACCCCCAGCTTTGAGCAGCTCCGCACTGATGTTGCAGATGCCAGCTGCCTTTCCACCCCTCAACTTTGCCACAGCCTCTTTGACATCACCAATGGAGGGTGCAGTTTCATCAATGGGTGGATCAGCATTCAGTGTCTGCAACCCTGCAGTCTCGAGCTGTCCACTTGGAGGATCCACCGTGAACAGCTGCTCAAAGTACTCAGCCCAATGAGCTATCTGCCCATCTGCGTCCGATATGAGGCAACAATCTGCTGTTCGGATAGCACTCACCTGAGAAGTAGACTTGGAGCGGAGTTTCTTCAGAGCTCAATAGGCAGGTCTGAGGTCATTAGCATTTAAATGACTCGACTTCCTCAGCGAGACCCCTGACATACCTCTCCTTGTCTCTTCTCAGGAGAGTTCTAGTCCTATGTGACAGCCCTGTACTGGTCATGGTCCCCAGCAAGTCTGGCAGCGCGACTCTCCTCAATACTTTACAGCGTCTCTACCGAAGTGAAGCCACTCCTTGACCTCGGGCCCTCTCCAATGCATTTACTGGCAACCTCAAGGCTCTCACGTTTGAAGGTATCCCATAGTTCTCCAGAGTCCTCAAGGGTGTTGAGCACTCCAAACCAATTGGAGACTCTTGTAGTGTGCATCTTAATCTAGTTTGTGTGCCCTCAACTTCCACCATTCTCTTCTCACGTTCTCTCATATTTCAAGGGCAACTCTCTTAACACATTTATTTTCTCTACCAAGAAACACCGATTATTTCTACTCTACACCTTCTTTTCACAAACAAACACATACATCGGCTGTGTCTCTTTTACATACACATCTTTCACACACACAGAAGACATACACGCACTCTATGTATATATGTATATATAATTTGTAAATGTGAATTGTTGGGTGCGTTGCAGCGCACAATGACCTGCGAGTTTGTTTGCTGAATAAACAGAGAGTGGCAGTTTAACTGTCGTTTCCGTTCCCTTAAGAGAAGGCAATATCGCCCATAAGTCATTATGGGTTTGGAACCATAACGGGAAATAAACCTCTCGGGCTAGTAGTCTCTTAACGGACTAAACACGGCGTATCAGTCCAGGATACGTTTGTGGACTACTAGCCCTTACAGAGAGAGGCACCAGGGCTGGGCCGCTAAGACCGTCACTTGTGTCGGTTTTACTCTCACTGCATACTGTTGTGCACATGTCAAGTCCTTCAGTTTCTCAAGATGAAACACAGTGTGGTTGCAGTAGCTGGGGGTTGAGTGTAGTACTTTTTATTTAAAATAAATTGGAACAGATTTAATATTTTTACATTAATTTTACTGGTTAAAAATGCTTTTTAATTTGAATTTTTGCAATTCGAACAGCCAAAAAGAACGAATTAAGTTTGAATCAAGAGTAGTAAATGGTATTGAAAAGCTGGACAAGCAAAACCTGGTGATGACGGAAGAAGAAACTAGATAGATGAGAGGACACTCAAAGAAGATGAAAAGAATTGGTGTCTAAAGGACACAAAAAAGCACAGTTTTCCCACATAGAATTGTGAACTCCTGGAACGGGTTAAAAGAGGAGATTGTTACAGCAACCAATATACATAAATTCAAGGAAATATTAGATATATGGAGATTTGAGCCCCACTCGAACCCTGTATAATACAACTAGGTAAATACACACACACATCCACCCACCCACACACACACACACACACACACACACACACACACACACACACACACACACACACACACACACACACATACTTACTTATATATATTGAAATAGGAATTTACACAATTTATTGGCTTCTTGACAGGGTGAGCTCCTTCTGTCACAAATACCAAATGTTTACTGACAGAGTGGTGAGTCAGAGCTGGCTTCAGTGTCATGTTTATAAAGGTGTACCAATTTTGAGGCTCCTGAATCAAAGGGTGGTCTTATACAACAGGGATTAAACAAAACCTATAAGCCTGTGGTAAACATTAAGCCCTACTGCAACACACACACACACCTACACACCCACACACAGCGTAGTTTTAGTTAGCACGCTCGGCTCACAACCGAGAGGGCCCGGGTTCGAATCCTGGGCACAGTGAGGCAAATGGGCAAGGCTCTTATATGTATTTAGTCCATGTTCACCTAGCAACAAATAGGTAAAGGATGTAAGTCGAAGGGTTGTGGCCTCACTGTCTCTGAGTGTAGTGTGTGATGTGGTTTCAACCCTACCCGAAGATCGGTCTCTGAGCTCTGAGCTCGCTTCGTAGGGAAAAGGCTGGCTGGGTGACCACCAGGTGACCATGGTGAATAACACAGATGTGTGTGTGTGTGTATATATATATATATATATATATATATATATATATATATATATATATATATATATATATATATATATATATATATATACAGTGGGGTCTTCGAAAAATGCGGAAGTAAATGAATAACGGTGGGTGGCCAGCGACGCTGCCGCCAGCCACCCAGCTGGGCTGTCCCACTGACCCGCCCCACGCCCTGCACCGCTTGCACACGCGCCACGGTGTGGCTAATTATAGAAACAGATGGCCAGCCATTTTTTTCGTTTTTGTCCCGTTCAACATCCTCCTCTGGCTGAATCTCCCCCTTACCCCTGTAAGGTGGTGGAGAATGGGGGTGGGGGGAGGGGTGAGGGGGACATCCAGTGCACAGAATTTCAGCACCAGTATGGATGAGTGTTACCTTTAACGTTTTGTCTACTAATCCCTCTCATGCCCTTCATCCTCTTCTTCATCCTCCTCCTCCACACACACACACACACACACACACACACACACACACACACACACACACACACACACACACACGAATATCTGGTGAAAAAAGGGAAATGTCATTTTTGTTTTCTGGGTGAATTAGGCAAAGTTAGGGCAAAAAAGTGAGAAAAAGCAGAGTTTTCGATTTTCTTTCGTAAGAACGAGTAACGTGGTATTGAGTAACGCGGTGTGTTTCCAGTACCATTTTGCGCGTTACTCGAATACCTACTGTATATACACAGGTACCTCTCGTTTTACGTTTGTTCGTTTTATGTTTTCGAATTTACATAGGGTCCAAAATCCCTCCCAAAATATATCATTTATTTACCTTTCTTTTCACTTCTATGCGATATTTTGTTGAGTGGCCAACAGATGTTTCACGTGAGCTCCTTTATGCAATCCAAACAACAACAGTTACACAATCACACATGCGTACAATACACACACACACACACACACACACACACACACACACACACACACACACATATATATATATATATATATATATATATATATATATATATATATATATATATATATATATATATATATATTTTTTTTTTTTTTTTTTTTTTTTTTTTAATGTAAAAGAGAGGCAGCCAAGGGCAACAAAAATATAACAAAAAAGCCCCCGTAGTGCCAGTCCCTGTAAAGTTCAGATTCAGTAGCCAAAAGGACGGGATAATTGTCTTGATACCTCTCTCTCTTGAAAGAGTTCAAGTCATAGGCAGGTGGAAATATAGAAGCAGGGAGAAAGTTCCAGAGTTTACCAGAGAAAGGGATGAAAGACTGAGAATACTGGTTAACTCTTGCATTAGAGAGGTGGGTAGAATAGGGATGAGAGGAAGAAGCAAGTCTTGTAAAGCGAGGCTGCAGCAGCAGGGGAGGCATGCTGTTACCAAGATCAGAAGAGCAGTTAGCATGAAAATAGCAGTAAAAGAGAGCAAGAGAGACAATATTGTGGCAATGAGAAAGGGGCTGAAGACAGACAGTCAGAGGAGAGGAGTTGATAAGACGAACAGCTTTTTATTCCACCCTGTTCAATAGAGCTGTATGAGTGGAGCCTCCCCAAACATGTGAAGCATACTCCGTACATAGGCAGATGAGACCCCTTGTATAGAGTTAGCAGTTGAGGAGGTGAGTAACACTGGCGGAGACAGCTCAGAACAAACACCTAACTTCATAGAAGCTGTTTTAGCTAGAGAGGAGATGTGAAGTTTCCAGTTTAGATTACAAGTAAAGGATAGACCAAGAATGTTCATTGTAGGAGAAGGGGACAGTTGAGTGTCATTGAAGAAGAGGGGATAGTTATTTGGAAGGCTGTGTCGAGTTGATAGGTGGAGGAATTGAGTTTTTGAGGCATTGAACAACATTAAGTTTGCCTTGCCCCAATCAGAAATTTTAGAGAGATCAGAAGTTAGGCATTCTGAGGCTTCCCTGCATGAGCTGTGTACTTCCTGAAGGGTTGGTCGTCTATGGAAAGACGTGGAAAAGTGCAAGGTGGTATCATCAGCATAGGAGTGGATAGGACAAGAAGTTCGGTTTAGAAGATCATTGATGAATAATAGGAAGAGAGTGGGTGATAGGACAGACCCTTGAGGAACACCACTGTTGATAGATTTAGGGGAAGAACAGTGACCGTCTACCAGAGCAGCAATAGAATGATCAGAAAGGAAACTTGAGATGAAGTTGCAGAGAGAAGTATATGTAGAAGCTATAGGAGGGTAGTTTGGAAATTAAAGCTTTGTGCCAGACTCTATCAAAAATTTTTGATATGTCTAGGGCTACAGCAAAAGTTTCACCAAAATCTCCAAAAGAGGATGACCAAGACTCAGTAAGGAAAGCCAGAAGATCATCAGTAGAGCGGCCTTGACGGAAGCCATACTGGCGATCAGATAGAAGATTGTGAAGTGATAGGTGTTTAAGAATCTTCTTGTTGAGAATACATTTAAAACTTTGGATAAGCAGTAGATTAAAGCAATAGGACGGTAGTTTGAAGGATTAGAATGGTCACCCTTTTTAGGAACAGGCTGAATGTAGGCAAACTTTCAGCAAGAAGGAAAGGTAGATGTAGATAGACAGAGTTGAAAGAGTTTGACTAGGCAAAGTGCAAGCGTGGAGGCACAGTTTTGGAGAACAATAGGAGGGACTCCATCAGGTCCATAAGCCTTCCGAGGGTTTAGGCCAGCGAGGGCATGGAAAGCATCATTACGAAGGATTTTAATAGGTAGCATGAAGTAGTCAGAGGGGGGAGGAGAAGGAGGAACAAGCCCTTAATCGTCCAAGGTAGAGTTTTTAGCAAAGGTTTGAGCAAAGACTTCAGCTTTAGAGATAGATGAGATGGTATTGATGCCATCAGGTTGAACTAAAGGAGGGAAAGATGAAGAAGTAAAGTTGTTGGAGATGTTTTTGGCTAGATGCCAGAAGTCTCGAGGTGAGTTATATCAGGAAAGTTTTTGACACTTTCTATGAATGAAGGAGTTTTTGGCAAGTTGAAAAACAGACTTGGCATGATTTCGGGCAGAAATACAAAGCGGATGAGACTCAGGTGATGGAAGGCTCAAGTACCTTTTGTGGGCCACCTCTCTATCATGGATAGCACGAGAGCAGGCTGTGTTAAACCAGGGTTTGGAAGGTTTAGGTCGAGATAAAATAATGAGGAATGTACACCTCCATGCCAGACACTATTACCTCTGTTATGCACTCAGCACACAGAGACGGTCTCTGTCATGAAAGCAGTAATCATTCCAAGGAAAATCAGCATAATACCTCCTCAGGTCTCCCCAACTAGCAGAGGCAAAATGCCAAAGGCACCTCTGCTTTGGAAGATCCTGAGGAGGGATTGGAGAGATAGGACAAGATACAGATATGAGATTGTGATCGGAGGAACCCAACGGAGAAGAAAGGGTGACAGACGTAGTAAACATAGCCTCCTACTATTTTACAGTTCTCTCTCTCTCTCTCTCTCTCTCTCTCTCTCTCTCTCTCTCTCTCTCTCTCTCTCTCTCTCTCTCTCTCTCTCTCTCTCTCTCTCTCTCATTTCTAAATAAATAAGTGAAACAAAAATACTCTCTTCTGCTTGGTTCACAATAAATATAGTACAGAAATATTAGTTTCGTGTAAGCCTCAATAATATACACACCATACTATACAGCTGTGTGTGTGTGTGTGTGTGTGTGTGTGATGCACGGTGAGGGCCAGCCACCCTTGGCTCTTCACATCTGACAGCGTTACCAGCCTCTTGTGAAGGAGCACTTGTTCCCATAATCTTGTTCACTTCATTCCTTTTATGCAAAAACAACTTCAATACTACTAAATTATACCTTCCTTTTACCATACATGGGACTCAAACTCTAATATCTATGAGTGGAGCGCAATGTCGATTATATAAAATAAGAATATAGTAGTTTTGTTGTTTCCCTTTATAAGTATGATATGAATAACCAAATTCATATTAGGAGGATAAAAATTACTTAAAGAAAGGTTATTAAAATTTTTAAAAAATAATTTCAAAGAAATACGAATTAAAGAAACTTTATGATGCATGTTAAAAAGTGCACTCCAGAAGGCCTACAGCAGTTTACCACTAAGCCACCCAGAAGGCGTACAGCAGCTTTCAGGTTAATATTAAAATGTACCCTATTGCAGGTATAACCATATTTTACTCTCTCATGTATACTGTATGTGCCTATTGTACCATATTGTAGCCTATGAGTATGTGTGCAAGACAATATAGGCTGTTTACTGTATAGTACAGAACTGTATTGTACTCAATTTTCAATGTCCGGACATTTTCACTCTCCAGACATGGCCCAGTCTGTATTAGTCCAAAGAAAAAAGGGCTGACTGTATATATATATATATATATATATATATATCTATATAGATATATATATTTATTATTATATATATATATCTATACATATCTATATATCTATATATATATAGATTATCTATATATATATCTATATATATCTATATCTATTATTATTCTTATATATATATATATATATATATACAGTACTAGTCAAAAATATGCGACCACCCACCTACGACCACAACCTCAAACAATGTCACAATAGAAATAAAATAAAAAAACAATGTTTTCCTGTAGTATTAGTACTTTGTTGGTCCACCCTTCCTCTTAATGACACTTTTCAGTCGATTTGGAAGAGATAGAGCCAAGTTCCTGAGGGTATCTGCCTGTATGTTCTCCCAACACTCACGTATTTCAACCTCTAGCCGTGGAACCGAACTCACGTCTTTTCCTTGTAAATCCTTCTTTATGATGGCCCAAAGATTTTCTATTGGGTTTATATCAGGGCTGTTACCTGGCCAGTCATCAATAAAGGGTACCTCACAGTCTCTGAGCCACTGTGTCACAGATTTGGCAGTGTGGGCTGGTGCACCATCCTGCTGGAATACTTTGGCACTGCACATGTCAAAACACTCTGGCAAATGGTCAGCCAAGAGCTCTAAATACACATTTGCATTTACTTTGAGGTTCTTAGGAAGTACCACTAACTTGCCAAGTCCAAGGCCAGAAAAGCAGCCCCAAACCATAAGTGAATCTGGGTGTTTCACTGTGCTTTCAAGATAGCGGGGGTCGAGAGGATCACTGCCACGTCGGCGGTACACTCTGGCATTCCTGTTACATGTCACATTAAAAGTGGCCTCATCTGACCATAACACTGACAGCCAATCGTCATCATCCCACTGTCCGTATTTACGAGCAAATTTAATTCGCTTGCCCTTCTGCAACTTGCTAAGGAGAGGCTTCTTAGTAGGCTTGTGACTCTTGTAGCCTAACTCATACAAGCGACGTGACACTGTTCGTACAGACACCTCTTGGAAGGCCCCAGCATTTTCTTCTTTCAACTTCCTTGCTGTGGTCGAAGCTGTGGCCTCTATGGTTCGTTTTAAAATGTTTGTAGCACGTTTGGAGATCTTTCGTGGACGGCCAGAGCGAGGTTTCTTCTTTGGGAGTTTGTCACTGCCACCCTCACGAAACAGACGTGAGTACTTCTTAACACTAGTACGCCCCACACCAGTAAGCCGGCAGATTTCAGTTATTGAATGGCCTGCCACCTTCAGACCAACAATCTGAGCAACTGTCTCACTAGTCAAATCCTTAGAATTCGACATAGTATGGTGATAATGCACTCAAACCACAAAAAAACTTACGTGAAGCAGGGTCGATTATGGGAGCAACACACAACAAACAATCTCTCCATGTGATAGCCAGAGGCACACTGACGACTTCCTGCTAGCTCAAGCTTGTAGTGATGGGATGGTCTGATGTCGTGTACTTCTGTCTAATATCACTTCACCCTCATAAACACCATCCTATTTTTCGCCATAAATACACGACCACGTAGGAAGGTGGTCGCATATTTTTGACGAGTACTGTATATATATATATATATATATAAATATATAAATATATATATGTATATATATATATATATATATATATATATATATATATATATATATATATATGTGTGTGTGTGTATTTACCTAGTTGTATTATACAGAGTTTGAATGGGGCTCATAGTGTCCTGTCTCCATATCTCCATATATGCAACATTTCCTTGAATTTATGTACATTGGTTGCTGTAACAATCTCCTCTTTTAATCCATTCTGGGTGTCCAGAATTCTATATGGAAAACTAGTTTTTTGTGTCCTCTAGACATCGACTCTTTCTGATCTTTCTTTTGTGTCCTCTCATTTGTTTAGTTTCTTCTTCCATCATCACCAAGTTTGGTGTGTCCAG
The DNA here is from genome assembly GCA_020233015.1 of Callinectes sapidus. Taxonomy (NCBI): domain Eukaryota; kingdom Metazoa; phylum Arthropoda; class Malacostraca; order Decapoda; family Portunidae; genus Callinectes; species Callinectes sapidus. The sequence goes on from CM035204.1 coordinate 18,507,822, forward strand.
CTTTTCCATACCATTTACTACTTTATATAGAGTTATTAGATCTTCTCTCTCTCTTCTATCTTGTAGAGTTGGCAGACCCATTTTTTTTAATCTGTCTTCATATGTCAGCTCTCTTAATTCTGGTACCATTTTTGTGGCTACTCTTTGGATCCTTTCTAGTTTCTTTATATCCTTTTTTGCATTTGGTGACCACACCACTGCTGCATATTCCAACTTTGCATGTACCATACTGGTTAGAATTTTTTTCATCATATCCTTATCCATATAGTGGAAAGCCACCCTGATGTTGGTTAACATTCTATATGTTGACCCAAATAGTTGATTTATATGCCGCTCTGGGCTCAGTGTATCCTGTATCACCACCCCTAGGTCTTTTTCTTCTTTTGTCCTCGGTATATCCTCCTGTCCCATCTTGTAACTCCATTTTGGCCTTCTTTTACTCTTGCCTAGCTCCATCACATGACATTTTTTTGTGTTAAACTCTAGTTTCTACCTCTTACTCCATTCATCAATCTTGTCTATGTCACTTTGTAGCTCTCAACAGTCCTCAGTGTTTTTAATAACTCATTATTTTAGCGTCATCCGCAAACAGATTCATATAGCTGGTCACGCTGCACTGCATATCATTTACATATACCTGGAACATTAGGGGTGCTAGGACTGACCCCTGTGGTACTCCACTTGTTACTTTCCTCCAACTTGAAGTTGCTTTCCTGATCACGGTTCTCATTTCTCTATCTTTCAAATAATCCTGCATCCATTCTAATAGTTTCCCTTGCAGTCCACCTATGTGCTTCAGTTTCCATAATAGTCTTTTGTGTGGAACTGTATCGAATGCTTTTTTGATATCTAGGTAGACAGCATTCATCCACTCATCTCTGTTTTCAATTCCTCCAATTATCCTTGTATAGAAACTTAATAGATTTGTGACACATGATTTCCCTTGTCTGAATCCAAATTGCCTATTAGATATAACTCTATTGTCTTCCAAATATCTCACCCATTTCTCTTTAATTAATATCTCACATATTTCGCTTACAACACTTGTTAATGAAACAGGTGGGGTCAGTCTTCTTGCTTCTTTTGTAGATGGGCACTATGTTGGCCCTCTTCCACTCTTGTGGTGCCCTCCCCTCCTCTATTGAGGTGGTAATCACTCCCCAAATTGGCTGTATTAATTACTCTTTACATTCTTTTAGTGTCCAACCTGACACTCAATCGGGTCCCATTGCTTTTCTTACATCCAGATTTCCCAACAATCTGCCAACATCTTGCTTTTGTACCACAACATCCTTGAGTCTGTCCTGTGCCTCTGTCGTGTTTGGTTCTATAAATGCCCCCTCTACTGTGAATACTGATTTGAAGCTCTCATTCATAACTTCACTAAGCTCTTCTGCTGTTTGGTATATTCTTTCTCCCCTTACAGTACTATTTTATCTATGGTTTCTTTACACTTCATCTTTGCATTAATATACTTATAGAAGAGTTTGGGTTCATTTCCATATTTCTCTATCACATCCTTTTCGGAAGCTATTTCTTCCTCTCTTCTTATCCTGACCTACTCATTCCTTGCTTCATTGTATCTCTCTCTATTATTTGTATTCCTTTGTTTCTTCAGTTTCCTCCAAGTTTTACTTTTACTCGCTTCGCTTCTGCACATCTGGCATTGTACCATGAGTGTTTGCTGTTCTTTATTTTGTATTGAGGTATGTATCTTTCCACACCTTCATGATACTTGCTCAGGAATATTTCATATTTCTCTTGTGCTGTTTTGCCATCCATGATCGCTCTCCAATCTATTGTTCCAAAAAATCTCCTTAAGTCTTCAAAGTTGGCCCCTTGCATAATTTAACCTTTCATTTTTATAATCTTCTAAATGCATCCTCCATGTAAATCAAGAGGTACCTGTATGTACAAAATTTATTGGCTCCAAGACAAGGTGATATTTACGGGTGTTTACTGTGTTGGCGACTCGTTGTCTTGTTTACATCAGCGCACCACCCGTACAATAATAATAATCAGTTACCAATTAGACTAACAGAAACTTTGGTGTCGGTAAATACTTTATGTTAACCTAACCAATCATAGCCTTCACAGCTAATTTCATTATGAAATACTTGACAAGGTGGTAATGAGAATTACAAACAAAGCATATTGTGTTATGGCTCCAAAGTGTCCAGTGAGGCTCCAGCAATAAATCTCATCACGAATAGGAAATGATGAATATTCCTGTCATGTGGAGCTCAGTTTTACTTCGAATTGTACACATTAAGGTCCGTGAATTTTGCCATGATAATAAGGTAATTGAGTGAGGGCATCGATATATATATATATATATATATATATATATATATATATATATATATATATATATATATATATATATAT
>CM035204.1:18510309-18521080 GCA_020233015.1 Callinectes sapidus
ATATATATATATATATATGTGTGTGTGTGTGTGTGTGTGTGTCTGTGTGTGTGTATGTGTGTGTGTGTGTGTGTATGTATGTGTGTGTGTGTGTGTGTGTGTGTGTGTGTGTGATATGTGTGATAACTTGCTACCATACATTCTAATATGAATATAATCATCATAGAAAACTTGAAATAAAGAAAATTAGCAATAAAACAAAAAAAAATGAAGTGATCTCATAATGAACTATTTACCAAAATTCTTGCAGAAAATCAAAACAAATAAAAAATATATAAAAAATATCCAATTGGGCATAACTGCATAGTAAGCAAACAGGCTACTTATAGCCTATATGAGTAGCATGTTTTTATAATCTTTATGTATTCAGATATGAAATTAGAACACAAAATAACAAAATTTCAAAACACTAGGCTATATTAAGACACCATCTATTCACAGTAACATGATATTGCAAGTATTGACATCAGTAAAAGGAAAAAAAAACTTTCTTCATACTGACTCCACGTGGAGTGAGTGCCCAGTCTCCGCTCATTGGCTGGCGTACAGCCAATGGCAATGCCACATGACCGGCTGTCGCTCTGGAGTCGCGGCGACAGGTAAGGGAATTTCCTGTCACCGGCGAGTCGCTGCTGCACCGCAGTCGCAGAAGTATATATATATCCATCTTGGATTTGACTGCCATGCACACACCAAATAAAAAAAATTTTAAAAACCTGTTGAGCGATAGAAGTCGCCCGTGTGAACAGGGCCCTAGTATGTTGGCTTGAATTTACAAACACTGATGGAGTTGACTCAGATTTCTTGGATTCAAGTGCTGCTTTTCACATGTGTTAACTAGTACTTTGAAATAGCTTATTTGTTCTCTTAAATCTTGCAACCAGAGTTTTTACTCGTAGAATTGATTCACATTGTATTGATATTGCCATTCTAATTGCTCTCCAGGTTTGAGGAATCATAAATGTTTGGATATCTCTACTTTTATTTCTGTATTTTTTACTGTTTTTTTCTCTCAAAGATTTAAAATGTTCAAGAAAAAGAGAGCTACTAATTCTATGAGTGTAACCTTTACAGATCAGTTTGTGGGACAGAAGGGTGGTGGTGGCAACAGAAAAGGCTGGAAGTCAAGAAGGGACTCCAGGTGATGGGGAACTAATGGTGAGTAAAGGCATTCATGTGTGCACATGGGGTGATCACTTACGTAATCAATTATGATTGCTTCATATTTTTACGATTACTAAGTGGTACCTTGGATTGTGAGCCTAATATGTTTCAGAGACGAGCTTGTTATCCAAAATGCTTTTTAAAAAAAAACATGACTAGCAACACAATACAAGCTGATTGGCTGCTTGACTTATCAGTCCTATGGAGTGTATTTTAACATGTCTCAATAAAGACTCACTTGCCGTGCTCCAGTCTGCAACTTTACACCAGACAGAACTTGCTCACAGTCCAATATATAATTTGTTGTCCAATTGAAAAATAAGCAGTTGGAATCCAAATCACTTGAGTACTATCAAGTTACTGGCAATCCAAAATTTTACTGCACTAAGATTACGATTACATGGAATTAATTATGGTTACAATTAAATTATGTATTAATCATGGTTTAAAATATTATTATGGGAAGGCCTGAAAGGTGAATTTGCAAATTTTATATACATGTACAGTCAACTCTCAACTTAAAGCAATTTTTCTACCTATAATTCCAACAAAATTATCTTGATTGTTTTTCACAAGAATTACATATTGTGTTGTTAGTGAGTTTGGTAATCCTTTTATATTTTGGTCACTATTAGCTAAAGCTTATGGTAAATCAAAATGTGCAGTGCATTAAAGTTTGGATGTCTTCTTGCAATTTTCAAAATGCTTTGCGCTATGTACATACCGTCGAGACAAACATTGTCCTCAAAACATTACCTGCCTAAAAATTAATATTTGACAAAACTTCTGAGTGTTTCCAGACTTAGAGAGTGAGAAACAGTTAAAACTTAGGTGTTTATAAAAAACACCTAAAATTCTCCAAATGAGTCTTAATTAAATAGAAGCTTGCAACCTTGTTCGAAACATCTATCGTGAGATTTTCTGACCCAGATACAAACTTTATTTAACATGTTGACTATATTAACCCAAGTGGTAGTCTTTCCTCACAGACATTGCCAAATTTCTCTTATTGCAACATATTGTTGCCAGCCATTTCAGCCAGAGAAGGTGTATAGCTCTGTCTGTACTAGAGTTCACATGTAGACATAAGAAATGGTATTGTACAAATGTGGTACAAATCATCATCAGCAAAGACATCTTGTTGGCAGATGTATTGGGCCACATTTGTACCACAACTCTGTGGTTTCATATTGTACCAATATGTCAGTGCAACTCAGACACATTATTGTGGCACATAATGATATACATTTGGCACATGTATTTATTACTTGCAGTTATTGCTTACAATAGAGAAGTAGGGAGAGAGAGAGGGAAGGGAAGGGAGCAAATGAAGAGGGATGGATAGGAGGGGGGAAGCTGTATGTAGGGTGGCCAGGAGAGTGGTGGGGGGTCCTGACAACTTACCACTATCACCGGTGTCATCCTCCAGACCTAAAACTGGCACCACTACACACATCCTCCCACAACCTCCCCCATCCTGCACTCTAATGCCCACCCTGCTTACAGTTCCCCTGTCCTATCCAACACTTTTCATTCCTTTCCTTCCCTCCCTCTCTCCGTCCTTCTCTGTTTGACTAACCCTCTTCTTAGCTATAGTGCTTACAGTTATAGTTACACTGCTAAAGTTTTGCAGTTATTACTTAATATAATATGATACAATATTAGTATATTTTTATAGTGTTTAGAATTATAGTTACATTGCTAAAGTTTTGCAGTTATTTCTATCTCTTACCGTCATTACTGAGAAGAATGTTTGATCAGGTACAGCATTAGCTATCATTCAGGGTAAATCTCTTGCACATAAATGAAAACAAGATTGCAAGGAACAAGACTTGAAGAGTCATCACTTTCTGTGCCCAATGCGAGGGAAAGCCTCATATCTGTATAATATGCCCCACAGAAAGAGACAAAACTATCTAAAATATCTAGTTCAAACACTTCAAATGATGCTGGAATGCCAAAGAAAATGTATTTTTAGTTTACTTTCATGTTTTTAGTTTTTTCTATGAGGAAATCAGATTTTTGTATGTGAAGAGTGCATATTTCATTTTATTTTTATAAAATATTGGAATAATAGTCAGCCTTTCTATATAATTTTTCATTACCTTTATCTTTTTTTCTACAACAAAAAATATTATTGTATTATATAATCATTATATGTACTCCAAAATTTGTTTTGAAAAGTTGGTAAAATAATTGTGTTGGGTCATATAGTATATGTATATACCAACATGTTCATGAACAATGTACATATATGTACCAATATGTAGTCAACCTGTCAGCTCATTTTCTATGTTTTTTGAGTTTGGGGCATTTCCTGATGTTTCTCCTGAATGAAATAAGTAAATTGTAGCTGTAGGAAGAAGGAGTGTGTGTGTGTGTGTGTGTGTGTGTGTGTGTAATACTTTACACAAATTTTCTGAAGGGTTAGTAACAGGCTTGCAAAATGTGGAGGAGAAAAACCTCAGGTAACTTGGAATTTTTGAGGTGTTATTAGTAACAGGCTTGTTGAATGAGGGGGGAAAAAAAATCCCTCAGGTAACCTGGATTTTCAGATAACTTGAATTGGCCTTCCCTCCAATTGATCCGACTTGTGTGCAGGGCTACTGTGATGAATTAGAATTACAGATTATTATTGCTCTATGTCTGCTCATATGATGTTTCTTCAAGAAGAGTCTAACCCTAGAGAAAAGAACAAAATGCAAGATCTTTTCAGTTCAGACTCGGGTCCTCAGAATAGCTCCCTTTCGACTCCATGCACTGAGATTATTTATCTTTATGTCAGCAGATATATTTCTGGAAGTCCAGCTTTGGAATTGCCATTGTGTTCTGCATTCTCTTTCCATTTTATTGTTTTAACCTAAATGGGATAATTCAGCTTCCATAAAAGAGATATCTCAAAATAATGGACTCTTTTCTAATGTAGATTATTATAATTGCAGCAGATAGATCAAGTACTGAAGCCCCTGATGGCAGCCTGGACCCTCATTGGTTCCCACAGTGGAGCTCACACGATGGAATGGAGGAAGAGGGCAAGTGAAGTTGTGGTGGTGATGATACGCCTGGTGGCTACACTGCTGCGTATTACTACCCATGATGATCACCTTCAGCACCAGCTGCAGGTCCTCCTTGTACTGCATTTCTACCATCAGTTTGTGAGGGTGAGACTAACATTTCCATGGTTTATGTCTGTCTTTTCATTCCACATTTGTAAAACCTTATTACTAAATTGTTGAAAGAAAAGGATGGTTTACAAGAAGAGAATTAGAAAAGGTACCAGATTAATGATTCAGACACAGGAGACAGTGGATTGGCTTGACCACATTAAGATGTGTGCTATGGATGAAACTCCTGGCCTTTGCTGTTTGTGGATTTAAATGTTCCTCTTTGTGTGTGTGTGGTTATGGTCTAGCTTCTGCCAGATGGATATCTATAATTTTATATTACTGGTTTACTCATGTTTCATCTTTCAGGTTCTCTGTTTGTGGCCAGACTCATTCTACATGCTGAGGCCTACCTTGAAGCTCACTCATAGGCTCCTCCACATTGTGCTTGCTTGTGAAAGGCATGCAGGAGAGAGGAGCATGGTGAGCACTCTCCTTATACTTTCTCAGACTCTGTCCTCATTGGAACACTCACTCACTCAGGCATTTAAACTCAGATCAGTGCTGCTCCTGCAAGCTCCTTCCAAGGCTAGGAAAGTTCATGTTGATGGAGATGTTGAAGGTGATGATCTTGTGTTATCTTCTGCTGATGATGAAATGGACCACCATGAAATTAACAGCACTATTTCTCTTAGAATGAAGAACATTTGGCAGTGCTTATATAGCAATGCAAAGAAGGTCTACTCTCAGATGGCAGGAAAGAAGTTTGATCAAGAAAGTTATCAGAAGTCTTTGTTGGTATTGAACATTTTGCAGAATAAACTTCAGAATATTGGTTGTGATTTGGAACAAAAAATTATGAAACTTGGAAAGTGTCGTCGGTTGTATCTCGATGGCTTATACCTCAAGGCCATACAATCCTGGAAGATGGAGATCATTGCATGTCTGGCAAAGGGCCATGGTAAGAAAAAAGTAGCTCAAGACCTTCATTCCATTCTTTATGCCTCTTTTGCGCATGAAAGATTCTTGGGAATCTCAGGCTTTATAAACTGGTTGAATGATTTACTTAGGTCTCTCTTGTGTCCAAAGAAACATTCTAGTCATCTAAATAGTCTGCAGATGTCTGCTACCAAAGCTAAAAGTGATAAAGTGGAGCTGCCCTTTGACTACTTTAAGGGAAACCAAACACCAAGGGTGGAAGGAACAAATGAAACAACTACCAAAGAAGACAGTGAGAAAATCAAAGTATCTATGATGAAAAAATTATGTGAGGAAGTTAATTGTGACAATGGAGCGTATACATTCTCCCCATTGGAGGGGACATCTAGTCAAAAACATGTAGAAGTAATAAGTGTGCCATGGATCATCAGTGCAACACGCCAGGTTATGGGGAGTTTGGGGCGTCTTTTAGCCTTGGAGACCCTTGGGTGCTGCCCTGATGTGCCTCTGCCTCACAGGCCACATGTTATTCCCCCACTGTGGACTTTCACAACACAGCTCCAAGGTAGGAAAAGTTCCCAAAGCACCAATACTCACTGTGAAGCTGTTCTTTAATAATTACTCGCAGAGGAACCTCAATTACTTGGCATTAAGAAGGCTGTATAATTTGGTTGACTGATTAGTTTTGTTGCTTTGTGCTTTGTATTGTCTTGTATGTGCCATTTATTTTTCTGTAATTCTCATATTAACTTTGATTCTGGTATGTGTGAGGAATTATGATGCAACACATGCAATCAAACTATCCTATCTACAAGAAGTTTAAATAATTGTTGTTTTAGATTTCTGAATTGTTAACAACGATGGAACCCTGGTTACTGAACAAATTTCTAAACTTTTACTTGCTTTGGTTACTGTACCATAATTTGACTCTGGAACCAAGCCACCAATTTCAAATATCAAAAGACAAAACAAGAGCTGCTGTTTATTATTAATTTGTAGTTTTTGTATTTCCCTTGTTTTGATATATTTAGAGCAGAAACATAGAGCGTAAAACAGTAATTTGAACAAGATCCCATTGAAGAGCCTTGATGCACACAGTTTTCAGTGGTTAGGAGTAATTCCAAGCCACATGTGCCTATCAATGACCCCTCAATGCCATCACTACTGCCCAACTTCATTTTCTTAATGACTTTTCCCTTCTGCAATTTGCAGCATTTTGGTGGTAAGTGGGCTACTTCTGTCTGTGTTGCTCTAGGTCTTCCCCCGACATTTTGTTGACAAGGAGAATAGTGAATACCTGCATGGTCTAAATAGTATCTTTTGATGAGGTGTGTCACCAAGTCAATTCAACACACCCTTACTAGGTAAACATTTTCTGAGCTAGAGATGTGATGCAGCTTTCTTAGCAAGGAAGTATCTGTCATAAGCTGCTAAGATATGGTGGACAGGGAATGGATTAATCCATTTTACATTGATTCCTGTAGGGAAACCAGCTTTGTCTTCTATCATTTCAGATTTCAAGTGGGATTCAGTGGTGAATTAAATTCGAGAATTGAGGTTTCACTGTGCTTGATAAATGTACCTTTTCATATGTAAAACATGAATAGTGTATAGATCACACACTTATAAACACAGATCTTATAAAGGATCAATCTTTTATTATAAATGCACCTTAAGGAAAAGTTCAGCCATCATCAACCAAGAGAAGAGCAGTAGTAACTGGGGAATGGCCTGTGGATGCTGCAGCTGAGGCTCTGGTGCTTGCTGGCTGCTGGGTGGATCTTGCCATCTTTGCTTCATGGCTGAATGATACCAAGACAGCTCTCATGGCTGGGATATTAGCCAGCTTTAGTGATAACAAGTGAGAATATCCTGCCTTTGTAGTTTTGATAATCTGAATATTGATCAAAGTATAGCTTCCATATATGGCAGGAATCAGCTTGTACAGCCCTATTTAAGAGAATGGAGTCTAAAGCTTTTCCTATCAAAGTTTCAATATAAGTTTAAGATTCTTTAAACAATCAGTGGTTGAATGAATAGACATTGCACAAAGGACTTCCATCCATGGCTTCAGTATTTTGTTTATCTGTCAATCTGACAGATTTGTGCTAATTGAGCGATAGTGTTCAAATAAGAAGAGGTGGAACTTCTTTTACTATGGTCACTCTCCTCAGGATTTTCACAAAGGGACTAAATAAAAGATATTAGTTAATGCCAGAAGTGTATGGTTAATTTTATTTAGAATTATGTATCATGTTTTTGCCATCCTTTGAGATTTTTTTTACTGAAGATCCCAATTCTCATATTCTGTTCTCAAACTTTCAGAGTACCTGTACCAAACATTGTCCTCCCATTGTATCAAATCAAGGCTTTGTTGTGTGAACCCATCAACTCCACTGTGACAGAGTTTCATGGTCACCAAGAGCTGCTACAATTGGCAGCAATGATCAACTTGGAGATTCTGCCTGTCATTCTTGAAGAATGTTTGGCCAAGATAAAGGAGCTAATACCACTTTTTGAAACTTTTGTGCCTTCCCAGATACACTTGCCTGCTCCACCTGTGTTCTGTCCTCTTGGTCCACAGGATGGTGAGGAGCTAATCTTTCATGGAGCTCCTGATAGCAGGTTATTTTCTTTTACACTTATGGCATCAGTAACCATCCTATAGTGCAACAATGTTTAATTTGGCATAGAATGGCATAAAAAGTTTATCATATCATAACATAACATAACATAACAAGGCATAGAATGGCATTACATGGCATGGCATCGCATAATATGTATGTTATTGAATTTGTTTTACCTTCTCTTTTTCCAGTCAGAGTGAGTGGAGGCTGAGACAGGAGGTGGGTGGTTGGGTGAGGCTGATATGCCAGGTCACAAGTGCAGCTGGCATTGCATACCCTATGCTTCTCTCTTTGCAGCAGAAATACAGCAAGGTAGGACACTTATGTAACACTCCGTTTCACTCTAATAATTGATTGATAAATTGTACTCCACAATTTTTCCTTTTCTAATTTATCAGAATTGTAATGAGTAATTGCCATTTACTCAGTCATGTTAGTGAGGTGCTTCACAGGTAGACTGCCTATATATTTAAATTAGTACATTTCTGTACCATGTATCAATATTAATGTAAATATTCTGGCCATTGCACTGCTAACTCTACAAACTGCTTGACACAGTTGTCCCTGATGGGTAGTGGAGACCTGAGTACCTTGGTGGAGGCACTGGGTTGTCATCAGGAGTGCTGGCAGCCTCATGGGCCAGAGTGGAAGAGAATCACTTGGCTGTGGCACCAGGTAGTCACCCTTGTGTGGGTTCTCTACTCCAGAGACAGATTATCCCTGGTGATTCGCAATCTTGTGAGGAATGCAGCAACTGTACAAGTAAGACTTTGCTGTGCATTGACTTTAGTTTACTAAGGATTACTTGTATTATTCAATATCATAGTTTGTTATATTTTTTTGTAAAAATTTGTCTATATATACTACTAAACATTTACACATCATTTCAGAACCAAGATCTCCAAGAAACATGCATTTTAGAAATTCTGTCATGGGTTCATGAACTGAATACTTTATGTGGACATGACTCATGGAGGACTGAGCTTTTAGCCTGTGCTATGAATGCTGCCAGTGAGGCTCCTCTAGTTCCTGCTGTTGCTGTTGCCCTGGCCAGGGTTGTTCCTCAGCCATCACTGATACCATCATTGATGAAAGACAAGGCAGAGAGGTTGTTTATCTCTTGGAGAAGCACAAACATAGCAATCAGTGAAGTCCAGCCTTACTTTGAAATAAAAGAGAATGAGATTGAAGGTACTTCTTCACCAGGTGTGCTTACATTATTTTCTTTTTATGAAGATAGATGTGCAGAAATTCTTGAACATTTGTCATTTGAAGAAGAAAAAATGGAAACTTTAAGTTTTATAAGTAGATGGTCAACAAAAGTCTCTAATGGGATCCAAGAGGAATTTGAAAAGTTCCTATTTCTTTTTGTTGAATTAACATTCATGCGTGATGTTCAGAAATTCCCTCAACACGTTTCATCAATCCCTCTACTTGTTCAATTTAGTGATGTACTAAGGAAAAGAGAGTTTGAGGGAATAAAACTAAAGAACAGATTATACCATGATGATATTGAAAGCATTACCAGCTCTGTTAAACACCATAATCTGAAGTCTTCCAGTGTTAATAGAATGAACACCAGAAGTTCTGTAAGCTTGCCAGAGAAGAAAGGTCTTTTCAGGAGCTTAGATTACTCCAAAATGTTGGCCAAAGGAAGTGAGGCCATTTTTATTTACTATGGAAAAAAAAATGAGACAACCACTCAAATAAATACTACTTCTTTTAATAAGGTTTTACATGATTTTGGAAAAGAAAATCCATTAAAACCAAAGATTTCAAGTCCATCAAGGAGAAAGCTGCCTAATCTCTATTTGCCTGGAAGGTCACGATCTTTGACAAGACAGAAGAAGAGGCCTGTGTCAGTTCCTAGACCCAGAAGTCTTTCTGTCATGGGCAGCAGAGGGACAAGAAAGCAGCAATCATCCAGGGAGTATACAGAACCTCTACACTGGAGCACATCTCAGAATTGCAACATTGGTATTAATGACTTAGTTTTTCAAAAGCTCCTACATCTTCCTCAGTGGCTCGGGTATAACATAAAGCAAGTAGAGGCTGATGACACTCTTAAGTTGCTTCACTGGATGGTGAGCCAAGAAAGACTGTTTGATCTCCCAGTAGTGGAAAATGACTCTGATTTGAGAAATCTGGCAAGGAAAATAGAGCTTACTTTAGATGATGTGATGTTGTCTCTAATGTGGAATGATTTGCCCAAATATCTGTCTCACTTGAAAAAGGAGAAAAGTTATCCTAGAATGGAACACAAAGAAATAAAGAAGAAAAAGGAAAAAGAAAGGCAGAGGAAAGAATCCATACATATGGTTCCGTACAATAAACATGTAGCTTCTGATGATCACAGTACAGTTAATCAGAGGGAACCATTGCAAGCTATTTCTTCACCATGTCTAACAAAGCAGGGGAATACTAACTCCATAAATGCATCCATTAAAGGTAAAGAATGCATGTCTGAAGATTCAAATAGGGACAAACTAAGGGATTATCAGTTGTGTGCTGAAGGCACAAGTACTTCTTATCTTAAGGAAAGAGATCAAGTTGAAAAGACAGATCATAAAGATAATGTGCTAAATGACAGCAAGCCTCAAGATTGCCTCTCTTCTCCACATGATTTGCATGAAGCAAAATTAAATAGTTTGGCTGATTCAGCTGATGTTGAGAATTATAGTAAAGACAGCATCATAGATTCTAATGAAGATGAAGACAGGCAAGAAAGGGAAAGAGGCTCCAGAGAAAATTCAGATGCAACTGACACTCCATGTGAAGACCCAGGTGTATACCAGCACAATCACTCATCTACTAGTCAAGTAACCAACCTCTCTTCCATGATCTTCAAGAAAAGGAGGAAAAATTCAGAAATGTTACCAGTTTCTTTTCAGGCAAAAGAGTTAGAACAGGAAGCTACAAATCCTGACATCAGAACTA
>CM035204.1:18524688-18536441 GCA_020233015.1 Callinectes sapidus
CTATATATATATATATATATACACATATATATATATATATATTGTACGCACATGTGATTGTGTAACTGCTGTTGTTTAGGTTGCATAAAAGAACTCACGTGAGACATCTGTTGGTCACTCAATGAAATATCACATACAAGTGAAAAGAAACGTACCTATATTATATATTTGTGGGATATTTTGGACCCCGCGTAAATTCGAAAACACGTATAACAAACAAGTGTAAAACGAGAGGTACCTGTGTGTGTGTATATATATATATATATATATATATATATATATATATATATATATATATATATATATATATATATATATATATATATATATATATATGTATGTATATAGTCTTGCAGTGATTGTATTTATTGGAAAGTTTTTTTTAATAATAAGAATATTGTCTGTCATTGCTGTTACTAATTGTTGGTAAATACTATAAAAGTCATTTAAAAGGTAATCATCTCCATCTTTAAGGATAAGGAAGTAGACACCTGTTAAAAAGATCAGTTCAGGGGGAAAAAGTTTTTTTTATCTTATTGACTCCTCTCCTCTAACTGACTGCCTTCAGCCTCTTTCTCACCACTGTAATGTTCCATCTCTTGGTATCTTCTACCTCTTTTCATGCCAACTGCTATTCTGATCTTGCCAACTGCATGCCTTCCCTCCTCCCTCCAGTCATGCTGCACAAGACTGTCTTCTCTCTCTAATTCTCTTCACATCTCAAATACTAGAGTTAACCAACTATCAATCATTCATTTCTTTCTCTGATAAACTCTGGAACTACCTACCTGCCTCTATATTTTAATCTTCCTATGACTTAAATTAATCTAAGAGGGATGTTTCAAGACAGTTATCCCTTTCTTCTGGTTAGCTCTCAGACTGACAACTAAGAAGGCCTCTTTTTATTTTAACTTTTTGTTGCACTTGGCCAGTTTTCTCCTCTTACACAAGAATATAAATAAATAGAATTCCTGAGCTTGTGAGCCATTAGTATCATGTATTTTGATGTGTTATTAATGATTTTAAATGGTATATTTTGTCCAGACTCAGACTGCAACTCTCCAGACAGTGGATGTATCTGTGTGGACTGACTCTATTGTGTCTGGCAAGAGTGAGTCTGTTCAAGTTGGATCACCACTTCCCCTTCCACCACCACCATTACCACAACAAGCATCGCCACCACAAAGCACTGTTTTGACACCCTGTCATAATTCTCAGCCTCCTTCAGAAACTGGTTCTGCTCAATATTTTCTGCATACTTTTGACACTCCAAGTGAGACTGTTAAAAAAGAACTGAAAGACTTGGAGATAAACAGAACTGCCCTTTCATTTGGTGTAGGGAAGGATGATCAGTATGCAGTTCAAGGTCTTTTCAATATTGGTGAGAAAAGAAAAACTACGGAATTCCCTAAACAAATCAGAAACAATGATTACAATGAAGAAAGTTCATTGATTAAACAAACAACAGATCAGATCTTGGATGTATATACAAGAAATGATAAAAGAGAAGACAGACCTTCCAACCATACTTTGCAAAACCTTCATAAGGGTGAAGAATTGTACACAGTAGCACCTACTTCTTCAATATCAGTTTCTGCAGATTTGCATGTTAAAAGTGGACCAATGGACAAGCTTTATGAGGAATTCTGTAGTGGTAGGATATCTTTTGAAGATTTTTACCAGAGGAGCTCCAACATTCCACAAGATGAAAGGAAAGAAGAACCATTACAGAAGATAGACAAGAGAGAAAATATTCTGATGCTAGAGCAACAAGTTCTTGAGGCAGCACAGAGCATCAGTGAGTCACAACATTTAGTGGAAAAAGTAAAATATCTTATCCAAGAGCCAGAAGGAATAGCAATTGATATACATACATCAAAAGACTGTAAGTTAGATGAAAAATTTCCAAGTCATAGTCATCAGCAGCAGAATACCATGGTTATGGCCAAGATTTCAAAAGAAGTTGAATGTCAAGAATCTTTATCTGTATATAAAAGTCATGGAAAAGCAGACTCTCTTGTATGGGTTCCAGAGTCTACTGACTTTGAGAATGTAACAAGTGCTATGATTAAAGAAATGATACAGTGTGAAAATAACACCCAGTCAAGTGAAGCTAGGAAAGCCTCAAAACAAAAATTACACGATGACACTATACTAAAACTCAAAAATATAGATAATACAACTCTGACTAAGAGAAATATACTACCAAGGATAAAAGTTGGTGAAATGTCTGAACACAAGAGTTGTGAGTTGCTACAGAACAGAGTGGATGTAGGCACAACACTGTCAGATCTGCTGCTAACAGAAGATAGAAAGAACCTGCTTTCATCAAGGACTGACTCACAAGAACTCCATCTCAGTTCACCATTTATCAAGTAAGGGATCTGCTGTTTATGAATATATTTGCAAAATTTACTTATTTTCTCAGATAGATTATAAGGAAATGTATGGAGACCTGGAAAATTGTAATTTCTTTATATTTTGCCTGAATATCTGTAGGGATTTGATGAAATCATGAAGGATTTGTTGATGATGAGACTTCAAGGTGGAAAATATCTAAGCCAAAATAAATCAGATATTACTACTAGGTATGCTGCATTTAAGATGAAGCTGATATTAAAATAACCGAAGGAATAAATTCCCTTGCCCTTTGTTAATACAATATATATATATATATATATATATATATATATATATATATATATATATATATATATATATATATATATATATTATATATATATATTCCATTATCTTATGTCAGGTAACCCACCTACTGATGGTTGCAAGTAGATTTTTTTTTTCCATTTAAGAGGGAAAAGCTGGCCAAGGGCAACAAAATCAATGAAAACAAAAAGCCCACTATTAATGCCAGTCCCCTGAAAGAATAAAAGGTAGTTGAAAGTCAAGGACAAATGTCTTGAAACCTTACTCATAAATAAAGTCATCATAAGAAGTTGGAAATACAGAGGCAGGCAGGGAGTTCCAGAGTTCACCAGAGAAAGGAATGAATGATTAGGAGTGTTGGTTAACTCTTGCATTAGAGTGTTGGACAGAATAGGGGTGAGAGGAAGAAGAAAATCTTGTACAGCGAAGCTGCAGGAGGACGGAAGGCATGCATTTAGCAAGATCAATAAAGCAGTCAGCATGAATATAGTGATAGATGATAGCAAGAGATGCAACATTCCACCAAAAAGAGGCTGGGAACAGTCAGTCAATTATCTTTTATCTTTAGTGCATAAGTACCTTTCTGAGAATTATAGATTTCACAATAATTGCCTGAAAGTTTGCTTAGCTATATTCTTACAAGCTCTGGTTATGTCTCAGGTCACCAGATAGCTCCTGCATTTCATCCTTTGGCAATCTGCTTGGAGAAAACACTTTATTTCTTGACCATGAAGAAAAGATGCAGCAGAGGAGGAAAGAAGTTCAAGTTTGGATCAAGAAACAGAGGCAAAAACGTCAAGAACAAGCAAAACAAGCAAAGGCAAATCTTTCGGCAACTTTCACCAAACCACATCTTGTAAATCAGACTCTGGCTACTTCTAGGGTAAGTGTTCTTTCTGTTTTGTAGTTGATAGGTCCGTCTCTGTTAAGGAGTCATTTGTCATTCTATCTCTTCAGTTTTTATAATATTTTTTTGTTAGTAATATTGATATATTTTTATTCATTTATTATTTTTTCATGTAAGAGGGGGGAACTAGTCAAGAACAGTAGACATTGTAATAGAAAAATGCTCAGTTAGGTGCCGTTGTGAAACCCCCCTCAGGTCATAGGTGGTGGAAACACAAAAGCAGGCAAAAAGTTACAGAGTTTACTTGAGAAAGGTATGAATAAATGAGAGCAACTGTATTACAGAGGTGGAGGAATAACAGTGAGATCAGGAAGAAAGTTTTGTGTAACAGGCCATAAGAGGAGGGGAGGCATGCTGTTAGCAAGATTAGAAAAGCAGTTAGCATAAAAATAACCGTTGATAATAGCAAGAGATGCAACACTGTGGCAGTGAGAAAGGCTGAAGATAATCAGAGAAGAGGAGTCGATAACACAAAAATCTCTCAATTTTACCTTATCTAATAAAATTGTGTGAATGGAACCCTGTATAAACATCTTCATGTTTATAAAGAGTTGGTAGCTTAGAAGGTAAGAAAAAACTGGTGACAAAAACAAAGAATGCTGAACTTCATAGAAATTATTTTGACCAGAGAAGAGACATCAAATTTCCATTTTAGATTACAAGTAGAGACAGACCGAGGATGTTCAGTCTAAAAGAGGGACACAGTTGAATGTTATTGGAAAAGAAGGGTTAATTATCTACAACTGTGTCAAGTTAATAAATCAAGGAATTGAGTTTTTTGAGGAATTGAATAATACTAAATTTGCTCTACAGAGATTTTATAGACAACAGAAGTTAAGTTTTCTGTGGCTTCCTTGCATGATCTGTTTTACCTTGAAGGGTTGGTTGTCTGAAAAGACACACACACACATACATATCTGTATTATGTCATTATATAGATACATTTGATTTCATCAATTTGAATAAAAAATTAGTTAGTTAATCAAGTGAAATGTATACATCAAGTTTAACTATTAAATATGGCTTGGTGTGGGTGAAGATTTGAACCATTGCGAGTGTGCAAAAATGAAGTATATAGACTTTTCTGGTGTGGTCATCCTTTGTAAGTTCTTGGGAGCATGTGTCAGTGTAGATTAGGTTAAATAATTTTATAATTCAGCTCGCTGCAATTACAATTTTTCCTCTCATTTTGTCTGCAGGGTCATTCACCCATGACAAATCCAGCAATCCTCAATATTACTCCTGAGAATTTAGGATTAACTGGGAGGCAGTTACAAGAAAGAAGGAAAGTTAGAGAGGTGAAGCGAGCCAGACAAAGAGAAACTAACCTAAAAAAGCGTGAAGCAGATATTGTGAAACTCCTTAATGACCATGAGGAAGAAGCAACCATCTATGGAAGTGATGTGAAACCAAAGCTTGTATGTGAATCTTCATCAACATTAACTAAGCTTAGTAAACTACAAGAGCTTAAGAGTAATTTTAACAGGAAGAGTTATCTTGATAAAAAATTGCATGGCAGCTCAGAACCTGTGTCTGTAAGTGGCTTTGTTCCTCATAAAAAAACAGAACTGAATAGATATTTAAAAGATGATACAGAAGTGTGGAGGAGGAGGCAACTTAACAAGTTTAGTTCAACCCCTAGTCAGCACTCTTCTGAACAAAGAGGAAAATATTGTGTTGAAGGAAGTATTGAAGACAACAGAAGTCTACAAATGGAATTTTGCTACTTGAAAAAATGTTTAGATAGCAAGAATAAGAAAAAACACAAAATTGTTATCAGAACAAAAGAAAAACAGGAAGCATCAATGGATAAAGCATATTCCTCCACCCTCCAAAAGGAGGTAGGCATAACTGGTAAATATATTCCTTCCCATTCAAAACTTATAATAAGCAGGAAAGGTGAAGCCTCAAGTAGCGAGAGCAGAGACTTTGATTCACAACATCCTATTCCACTGAATGCAACACATACCCTACCATTAGATCGCATATCTGAGGTAGCATCAAATGTATCAGAGACTTCATCACAGGATCATCAAGAGGGTGATGGGGACACAATATTGGTTTCTGCTGGGGAGGACACCAGCACAGATTCTTCATGGAATGTTCCTAAGGAGATAAAAAATCTGCTTTACAGTAGTCATTGAATGTTGTGTTGCTTGTCACTCAAGAAAAGACTGCAAAAATGTTCACTGAGTTGGAGTGTAATGCTTTATAAGAAGATTATTGTCTTGTATAATTTTTGTGCCTGTAATGCTTATTTGAGGCCTTTTAATATATACAATATAAAGATTCAGTCATGTTCACCACTATCAGTTTCTTCTTCAGCAATAGCATCACTCACTCTCCTGCTTTGTTTGCATAATTTTCATCCATATGTTGTATTTTACCTTTATGCTCTATAATGCTTAGTTATGAGCCAGTTTTATATTTGTAATCCCTATAGTATCAAGCTATTGTTCTCTTAGGTAATCTTCAATTTCCCTGACTGATGATCTTAGCTCATTTACATTTGTATATGCCACTCTTAATTAATAATCTTTTCTTGGTCTTTTCTTATGTACCCTTTCCTTAATTTCATCCACTTTTTTCCAATAAAACCTTTTTCTCCTCCTAAAGCCTGAGTTCCTTTTTTCCTTAGCTTTTTTTCTTACTTCCTTACTGGCCTCACTTCTAAAAGCAGTGTGACAGTTCTTACCAACATGCCTTTCTTGAAAGTATAAATGTCAAAAGGATTGTAGAGTATTGAGGAATGTTTGTTTCAAGTAAAAGTAGAGAAAAGTATATTTATTTCAAAAGTAATCAGTAATGAACCTTAAGTGCTATTAACATTATGTAAATATAAGAGAGAACATAATATTTTTTTTGTAACAGCCTATTACATTTTTTTTTCATACTTCCTGGCAGTCAGGAAAAGCAAGCTGAAAATGCAGTTTTTGTTGCAAGATCTTGAGTATATCTAGAGCTGATCATGTATTTAAAGATACATTCCACAAACAATAGATGTATATGGATGTATAGCACATGTGAACAGAACCTCAACAGTAAATTTGCTGGCAGTGATAGAGAGTAGTTTATTGACACAATGTGTTTACAGAAATATAGCAACTTTTCCAACCAAATAATATGTTAAGCAATAAATGGCAATTGAATGTCAAAACTGAAATATTTTGTTTAAATAAAACCATACACGTTCAGAATTAACATGAAGACTGTTGACAACTCTCCCATTAGTTGGAACAGTTGTGAAAAGTGTAAACCAACACAACATGACAGCGAATCAAAACTGGGAAAAATTGTTGTACAATAAAAATACTAAAACAAATAGAAAATAAATGTAATGCAGCAAAACCAATACAGCCTCAATACTTAAGAATTGAAATCTTAAAACTATAGTATGCAACACTACATCAAATTAATATACTTACACAATAGCAAGATTTAAAAGTGCTCTTTAATATTAATTGTCAGTTGAAGCTCTGTCTTGGTACATTGAAATATCAATTGTTATAGTTTTGATGATCAAGTGAATCATTAGAGAAAAGTTTTTGGCTTTGGTTTGTTTCCAGGTAAACTTATGTACAAGTTTTCCTTTTAAAGTCTTTATATTCATTAAAGCGACTGTTTAACTGGCTTTCAATCTTTCCCCATAATTCTTCTGTGAATTCTTTTACTTCTTTCATAGAATTCTGCATATTTGATATATATTCTTCCTTTTTTTTAGCATTTTTATAGCCCTCAAGATCATTCACCTGTTTCAGTCGATATTGAACACTAGTTACTATGTTGAAAACCTTGAGGAAATTTGAAAATGCTTTTGGTTCACACACAAGCCAAAAAAGATATATGATTGAATCAGTTTCCATTTCTTTGGGATCCATATCACAGATATTTTGTTTTGGTTTCACATCATTATTTAGAAACCTGGAAAAATTGAAACCTAAGATTACAGTCACATAATTAATTGCCTAGTCAATATACCTAACTAAAAAGTGAACGTTTATTCATTTCACCATTTTCAAATACATTACAACAATAATGACAATAATAATAAAAAAAAAAAAATAAATAAATAATAATAATAATAATAATAATAATAATAATAATAATAATAATAATAATGATAATTATAATAATAATAATGACAATGATGGTGATACTACTACTACTATTAATAATAATAATAATAATAATAATAATAATAATAATAATAGTATTAATGATGATGACAATAATAATAATAATGATAATAATAATAATAATAATAGTATTAATGATGACAATAACAATAATAATGATGATAATAATAATAATCATTATCATTATTATTATTATTATTATTATTATTATTATTATTATTATTATTATTATCATTAATGTGTGAATAATAATGATAATAATAATAATAGCAACAACAATAATAATAATAATAATAATAATAATAATAGTAATAATAATGATAATGAAAATAAAAATAATAAAGTAATAATAAAGTGAAATATTAATATCAAAAGAAATCATATCCAAAGATAAAAGATCAACAAAAACATGTACAGTACATAGTACACAAGCACATGATACATATTTCATACCTGAAAAAATCCCTTTGACCCTGTTCCGGAAGTTGTTGAAATGAAAGCAATTCATGCCACTTCTCCATTTCTACAGTCTAGAAAGTAAGCCAAAGTTAGTGCCTTTTTGTAATAGTTGAGTTAAAGCAGATGAATACACCCACCATTTATCTGCAGCTTCATACTTACCAGTGGTATTACATCCTGGAGTTTGAAATGACCATTTCCTTTCCATATATTTTAATTAATTTTCGCTCTTTTTTTTATAGGGAAAACAATTTCTCAGAACAAAATACTGTAAAAGGAAATTAAAAAAAAAATCACTGGAAATAAAGACAGAGAGATGAGAGAAGTGTGTGTGTGTGTGTGTATATATATATATATATATATATATATATATATATATATATATATATATATATATATATATATATATATATATATATATATATAACTGAATTTCCCCTCTTTTTGTTTCCATTTTTTTTTTTTTTTTTTTTTTCTTTCAGTACCCATGCTCCCAGAAATTGTTTCTTCCCGTAGATAATAGGTGTGAAATAAATAAATAAACAAATAGTGTAATTCCTTAGCTACCACTGGTATGAATCTGTGGACAACTGGTGACTGGCGGCTTTCACGCCCGCCTCACATAAGTGCAAGGAAGCCCCAAGACATTTCGCAATAGTCATAGGTGGACAAAGAAAAATTCTTTGAAGTGGTTATAATATAGGAATTTTCTACTATTGATCTGCTTCATACAGGTTTATTGTTTTTGTTATTGACCAATGTCCTTTTTTTCAGTATTATTATATTATGTACCTTGTTGCCCTGTACCTTAACCCCTTTAGTACTGGGACCAATTTTACCATGAGTTTTTGGTATGAATAGATTATTTTATGGACTTTAGGAATGGTCTATGGAGGTCACAAGAGGCCGGAGTCTGGACTACTTTAATCCCCACACGAGTTTCTGAAGGTGTATAAAATCATCAGGTAATAAGCACGAAAAGAAGTCAAAATACTGAAGTCGCTGCGCACAACAGCTGCCTTTTACTGCTTCCATTAGCGTAATGTGAATTCCTAGAATAGACTGGAGGAATAGGTTATGGAATTTGGTGTAAGGAGAAATTAAACTTCCCGAGACATCAATTGCAGGAGTTAGAAAAATACAAAGGAAACTGAAAAATCCTTGCTCTTTTTGAAGCAGCTTAACCTTCATTAAATGTGGAATGAAGAGACGAAGTCAATCGTATATCGTTATAAGATGACTTGAAGGATATGGCAATATTCAACCCTCCAGTAATTATTGCTCTTTGATCGTGTTAATTTCATAAGATTTACTACTAATAATTGAAATTATATCAATTCAAGTTCTGAAATTGCATTGATGAAGGAAATGCTACTTATGTGAATATTCTAAGAAGAACGTACCTTTCCACATTTCTTGTCTGCCATTGTGGAAATTCCTATGATGTTTTCAAGTTCGAGGCTCAGTGACTGTTTCTTGCAGAGTGACATCTCAACTCCACCTCCTGCTTTAAAAAGGGGCACTCGCTGTACTGAAGAAAAACTGCCAGATTCACCAGCCATTTTAATTTCGCACATAAAATGGTTAGCTAGGAAAACAAAAACAAAAAATGTTTGCATTACTTGTGTATCATAAAACTAACCATTAAGGTATTGGAACATTTCTAACCACTATCATCAAGCAGAGAGCAAATATAATATAGCAAAACGAATCGGTAAATATTATGCACATTGTCTTAATTGGGTATTGAATGTGTCACTTTGAGACGAACACTTTTGTTCCTTAGTTTATCAATTCAAGTAGATAACATACCCATGCATGAATCCTAATTGTATACAGACACAGACTTGCTGATGAACATGACTATGCCTACGCGTCCGAATGACATGACGAAATATTTACTAGAAAGACTGACTTAATTTAGGGATGGAATAGGATATATATATATATATATATATATATATATATATATATCTATATATAATATCCGTTCCATCCCTAAATTAAGTCGTCTTTCTAGTATATAGTAGTATAATATATATCTATAATATATATATCAACTAATAATATATATATATATATATATATATATATATATATATATATCCTGAATCGACAATATCTAAGCAAGATAAAATAGAGCAACAGAGAGTTGAGGAATGGAATGATGAACTGTGATGTGGCAATATTGGGGACGGGACGTAACTCAATCGGCCAGTTAAGATAATGGCGGGTATACATAGTAAGGCTACGGAAGATTGTGTAGTCCGTCGTCTAACGCCACAAAGAGAATGTCGTTCTCCAAGATTTTGAGAGACCGTTGGTAGAGATAAGATTTCCTTGGGTGTTTTGGAGAGCGTGACGGAGAAGGTGATATAGTGATTGCAGAGACAAGAAGGAAAAGAAGAGGACAGAAGCAAATAGTTTGTTTTCCCTCTGGTAAATTTTTGTGCTTGGTGATAGTCTAGTTGGGTATTGGGATAGTGTATTTTGCACCGGAGATAAGATTTAGGCGTACATGGCTGCCAGTGGCAGGTAAAGGGAAGATAGGATAAAAATGATAAGCACGTGTTTGGATAATGGTAGGATCAAATGTGTATGTCTTTGTTAAAGGAGCTTTTTAGGAGGTTGGGAGAGGTGTTAGATGATGTAAAGGATAATGGAGGGCTCCTTGTATAACGTGGTGTCTTGCGAAGGGAGTTTGTGTTGGGTTGCTGTCTAGAGATATTTCAGTGAATGGGAGGCTTTCACCTCATTCTAAGAGTAATGGATGGACATTGATCAACAACTGTGATCACTTCTACGGCAAATACACATTGTTAAAATGGCGGGGATGGAGTAGATTTATTACGCCAAGGCTAGAGTACTCGAGTGGGAAGTAACTGCATTTCAGCATTTTTTTTTTTTTTTTTTCACTAGGTAAGAGGGAAAAGAGACTATGAGGAAGGAACGGTAGAAAAATCATTCAAATCCAGGAGAGAAACTAGCCAACAGTGGAAATATCTTAAATAAAATAGATTTACTAAATACCAGAAAAGATAAGTATAGAAGTTTGATGTCATTATGTTAGCAGAAATTTGTTTATATATCTTATGATATTTCATTCACAGGCTTTGGTAGAGGAGAAAGGAAGGGTGTTGCGCTTTATGTATACAAACATTGCAATGTTAACAATACCATACAGATGTGACATTAGCCTACACACACACACACACGTGTGTGTGTGTGTGTGTGTGTGTGTAATTCACTGTCGCGGTCGCCTGCTGGTTACCCAGCCAGCCTTTACCCTACGGAGCGAGCTCAGAGCTCATAGACCGATCTTCGGGTAGGGCTGAAACCACATCACACACTATACACCGGGACAGCGAGGCCACAACCCCTCGACTTACATCCTGTACCTACTTGCTGCTAGGTGAACAGGGGCTAGATACACATTAAGAGGCTTGGCTATTTGCCTCGCCGCGCCCGGGATTCGAACCAGGGCCCTCTCAGTTGTGAGCCGAGCGTGCTAACCACTACACTACGCGGTGTGTGTGTGTGTGTGTGTGTGTGTGTATGTGTGTGTGTGTGTATATATATATATA
>CM035204.1:18589650-18600645 GCA_020233015.1 Callinectes sapidus
AATAATAATAATAATAATAATCACAATAATAATAATAATAATATTTACAATAATAATAATAATAATAATAATAATAATAATAATAATAATAATAATAATAATAATGATAATAATAATAATAATAATAATAATAATAATAATAATAATAATAATAATAATAATAATAATAACAGTAATAATAAAGAAAGAAATACAATTTTTCTGAACAGAAGGTACTATAAACAGATAATGAAACAAAAGACAACCGTAACCAGTAGTACACTATAATGATCATTTACCAAAACTTTTCCATTATTAACTTTGTAAACAAAGATAAATTTGTGAGAATGTTTACAATTATATTTTGCAACAATTCAACAAACTTGAAAATGATTGGTCTATGTGTGCACTGTAGTACATACATATCTCTCCACCTGATAAGTTCTTCATTTGAACATTTAAATAACAAATGAAATTCATCCGCTATTGTATTCTCATTACACAAATAACATATCCGCTCTTTTTCTGTTTACACCTGTGTATCTGCCTACATTTACTGGTCACCTATCATTGCATGTTCTGAATCTAGTTAACAGGATACGACTATTTTTTGTTAATTTGGTTAGGTAAGTTTCTAATTCATATACACCACTAAATGTATTATAATTTTTACATATGACATTTGTTGACGAGTTGTGATACCAAGTACTGATTCACTGATCCATCAGTTTTCTTTCCACTGCCTTCTTAAACAACACTGTGTTGGTTACATATTGTGCTAGCCAAATTCCTGACATACCACGTCCATATAACAAATTCTTTGCAGATGCTATCCAAGCAGAAGTATATAACCTTAATCTACCCAGATATAACAGACACTGATGCATTACATAATATAATTTTGAGTGCTTACCGATCAATCAACCGAGCCTAAAAGCATAACATCTTACACTTGATATAAATGAAGGTGAGGGCGCCCACATCTACAGGGAGAAGAGAAGAAGGGGGGGGGGGACTTGAACAGGCATTAAGGAATGACGAGGATGTAAGTGTTACTGCGGGGAAGCGGGAAGAGATGAGGGGGAGACACTGCGGGTGTTAAGTTATATTTAGACTGCGAGGAGGAAACTGAGACGGGATGGAAGAGGGAGGAGGAACTGAGCTGCCTCCTGTTGGGGACATAAACAAACTTCTGGTGTTGTTATGGGTGATGGTGGTGGTGATGGACAAACGCCATGAAGGGAAGACTCGCCTGACGAAGCGGTGTGTGTGTGTGTGTGTGTGTGTGTGTGTGTGTGTGTGTGTGTGAAAGGTTCTACTTTGGAATAAATAGGAACCATACCAGATGCATGACTCATTATGTGAACACACACACACACACACACACACACACACACACACACACACACCGCTTCGTCAGGCGAGTCTTCCCTTCATGGTATTTGTCCTTCACCACCACCATCACCCATAACAACACCAGAAGTTTGTTTATGTCCCCAACAGGAGGCAGTTCAGTTCCTCCTCCCTCTTCCATCCCGTCTCAGTTTCCTCCTCGCAGTCTAAATATAACTCAACTCCCACAGTGTCTCCCCCTCATCGCTTCCCGCTTCCCCGCAGTAACACTCACATCCTCGTCATTCCTTAGGGCCTGCTCAAGTCTTCCCTTCTCCTTGTAGGTGTGGGTGCCCTCACCTGCATTTGCGCTCGTGTCTCAAGCTGCATGGCGCTGTAAAGTTTTTGCGTGGTGTTTTTGTATTCTTTTGTTTATTTCTTCAGTTTGTAAATGTGATTGATCGTTAAGTGTGTGCAATACGATGTTTGCTCTGAAAGAGAGGTTGAAAATTATTTACAGTGAATAGATCGGTACGAATTAGAACTCCCCTTAAAGTAAAATGTAATCCTGATGATTATCGTGATGAATGCAACAAAATCGACAATGCTAGAGATGATGATGATGATGATGATGATGATGATGATGATGATGATGATGTTGATGATGATGAGGATAATGATGATGATGATGATGATGATTATTATTATGATGATGATGATGATGATGTTGATGATGATGAGGATAATGATGATGATGATGATGATGATGATGATGATGATGATGATGATGATGATGATGATGATGATATGTACATCACCGTAGCAAAATGTCTTTATTACACCACCACCATCGCAGTAATGCAAATGGGTCGCGTCTCGGTGGAGATCCAGTTAGCGCAGTGCTTAGCGAGGCGCAGCGGACCAGCACTTCCACCTCACTCATCTCTGTGGCCTCCTTCGTCTTTAAGCTGCGGTTGAGTCACGCATGCGCCGACACCTACGTTTGACTTGAATGTTGAGATGTAGGTGTCTCGAGGCGTTAGAGGCGAACGCAGAGTGAACGAAAGAAGAGAGGAGGGTGTGTAGTTGCTGAGACACTGATATCGGAAGTTGGGTCTTCGTTATGAATCACAAGTAGCATTTACAGCCACTCTTATCCCACTCCCTACCATGTTCAGGTTCCTCCTCCAAGCCGTGGTTCTTTCCACTGTGGTTGTTGCCTGCACTGCCTTTACCCGCCGAGGGTATAGCGTGAGTGAGGCGTCTTCCGTGGTGGCTGATCTAAACCTCTTTGATCAACCTCACCTTATCGAGACGAGGGATGAAGTAACAGATTTGTCAGTGAAGGAAGATGTGAATGGGGAGGTAGAGAAGGCTAAAGAGAGAGAACTAGAAATAGAAAAGAATGAAATGAAGAGGAATAAAATCGAAGTGAAAGTGAATGAAGAAGTGAAATGGAAGGACCAAGAGTTTCCTTTCTTGGATGTCACGTCGCTTGGTGCTTCCCTGACGTCTCTCCGCCGCTTCCTGCATCACGCCAGGAGACTCAGGTGTGGTCCTTTAACTCACTGCTTGTTTTGCTGTCTGTCAAACAGTTTAGTATATGGAACATAACACAAAGATTAGAACAATATAACAATCTGACTTTGTCTTCATAAATCTGTCCATCTGTCATAGTTTCTACTGGTGTTAGTTTATGCATTACCGCCATGATAGGATGATGTAGTATCATGTTACCTCCCACTGTGTTTTTGCTGTAGGAAACGGGCGGAGAGAGTTAAGAGAGACTTTGAAGTTGATGCCTTATCTCTGCATCACCTCAGCCTTCACCTGGAGAACACCACAAGTCTGCATCGCGTCTCCCACCTTGACCAGGTACTTCGTTTCAATGTCATTTTCATTTGTTTAATCACATCCACAGATTTCCCCATTGAATTTGCTGCCAAATTGTGTCCACTGATTGCATTTAAAGGTAACTTAACACTTACGTCTCCTAAATCCCCAAGGAAGTGCAACTGGACCACAGGGAGAGAGGAGTGCCGGGAGCAGCAGCAGCGTCCAGTGGCCGTGTTTTGGGAGGCTATGATGACTGTGGTGCGTGTAGCATTGAGTGGTCTGCGCTGCTCAGAATTATCTTTTGAGTCTCATATTTGGGGTTAGATTTTTTTAGTTCAATATCGTTCTAAGGTAGCTTTTGTGTTAGTGATTGACTCCTTGGCTATTGCTGATGCTTCTTCTTTCCATTCCTCCCTTCCTCATTCCCCCCTTCTTCCCTCTCTCCTTCCCTCTCTGTCTGTCTCCTTTCACTCAACTCGACTCCGACTTACACCCATTCTCTCTCTCTCTCTCTCTCTCTCTCTCTCTCTCTCTCTCTCTCTCTCTCTCTCTCTCCCAGCAGGAGGCAGTCAGGCGTTGAGCGTATTCAACTTTCTCACCTTCATGGTCTACTCGCTATCTCTCGTAATGACGGTGGTCGGCCTCGCCCAGGGTTCTATGGCGGACACCTTCCTCGGCCAGATCATCAACGGTGCTATCATAAACCAGAGATCCTTCAGTGCGGTAAGTCCAAGATTGCCAGCTGTGGTCCCTGAAGCCCCTGAGATACTGCGTCTTGTCCCCCGAGAGTTCCTAGACACTGGCAGACACCCGAGAGATACCAGGAAACAGCAGGAGGAAGAATTTAAAGCCCTATGTAATGAGTTGACAGTGGGGATGATGACAGCGATGTTAGAAGCCGTACGAAGCCCAAGCAGTCTGTGGCCCAAAGTTTCAGTGGGGAGGTGTAGCAGTCCAGCCAGGAAATGGGCACACCACTACTTCACTACGCACGCCCACACCTTCCTTTCAAGCCATGCCTGATGATTCTCTTGAGATAACACAGGAAACAGAACATATATTTTTGTTGTTGTTGTTATCATTATCATTATCATTATTATAACTACTGTCCTCAAGTGTGAGTGAGTGAGTGAGTGTGTGTGTGTGTGTGTGTGTGTGTGTGTGTGTGTGTGTGTGTGTGTGTGTGTGTGTGTGTGTGTGTGTGTGTGTGTGTGTGTGTGTGAATTTTCCGGTTTTTTGCTCCTTTACCACCTACTCTGTTGTTATTATTAAGGACTTTATGACAAAATAAAGAACACTTGAAGGCGCCGCAGTTTTATTTGGTACACTCAGCAGAGCATTGGGGGGCCCTATGACCGGAAGGAAATGGGAGCACAGAATTTCGACACTAGATCGGCATGGGGGATGAGGAGTTTCAGTGTGTGGCGCTGTGGTAGTGTAAACATGTAGAGGTCCTGGTGCCACGGAGGTGGTGTTAGACTTAGTAGTAGTCAGGCCAGGGATTTTCCATGCCGGGTTGGCTGTAGAAGGATGGATACTCCAGGCACGCTGAGTACTTCTCGTTACAGGATTCGCCTCGTGCCCCTGCCAATCCTGCCTCACCCACGCCTTCGTACGGAGCCTGACGTCCTCGTGCCAGCCAATCACCAGCGTTATGACTGTCGTTGATGACCAAGAGAGGTTATCTCATACAAAAATAAAAAGAGGAAACCGATGATGACGATGGTGATATGCACAATGTAATACTCAATAAAGATCGCTGCAGAACGATTTATGAGTATAAGAATGATGTACATCAACCTAGATATTAGAAAACAAAATATTCCTCACTTTTAATTGACAGAAATGCCTGACGGCTACTTCTTCCAGTCCCATACCACTGGTTAATAACCTAATTTTCATCAGGGATATTGTATGGTGTTTTATATGTAGTTTTGTCAGCAAAATGTAATAATTGTTTTTCTCCTTTTGTACACAGTTTTTTTTTCTGATGAGATAAAAGAGGTATATAACTTCCATCAGCAATATCAGTACACATAAACGTCTTATACAGATAACTTTTTTCTTCTGTTTTATAACAATTTGTATTCATTTTGTAATTTCATGTTTTCATAATGTTGATGGGAATGTAATCTGGGTTCAAAAATTATTTTTGCTTTTTATGTCTATGGGACAGTAGTGCAATCAGCGTGGCCTTTGCGAAAATCGAATGAACTGGGAGTGTGTAGCGTCCCTAGTAAGCCACTTGTAAACTCAGAAAATGTTCTTCTCCCGCTTCACATAATGCTTGGCCTCGTGAAACAATTCGTTAAGACACTTACCAGAAAAAGCTCAAAAGTTTTGATTATATCAAGGCCAAATTTCCAAATACCTCTAAGGTAAAACTGAAAGAGGGCGTATTCATAGGTCCGCAGATAAAAAAAAAGAAAGAAAAAAAAAACTACTTAAGGATAACCACTTCCTCACAACACTGGATGAGATTGAGATTAAAGCCAAGGAATCCTTCAAATGGCTCTATGAGAATTTCCTAGACAACAAGAGATTTCTAGAGTTTAGGAATAGAGTTAAATGTCTTCTAGACTCCTACGCTGCAATGGGCTGTCGGATGTCACTAAAAGTCAATTTCCTTGATTCACATCTAAACTTTTTTGCAGAGAACCTTGGAGCAATGTCTGATGAGCAAGGGAAACGCCTTCATCATATCAGAGATTTTGGAATGCAGGAATGTTAGTTGACTACCATTGGAAGTTATACAGGGATGAACTAGAGAAAACACCATAGAAAGTCCAAAACCTAAAGATTTTAAGTTGTTATGCATTAGAGTGTGTTTAAACTTACTTGTACACAATAATTCTAATTTTGTACAATAAAAAGCCATGAAATTATCATATTTTGTATTCAATATACTTTATATAGATATATTCTTCGTTTCGTAAAACAACAGGTATCATTAATATGAAAATGTGATCTGATAGAGTAAATCGTACTTAAGTTTCGCAATCAGCATTAAAGAATAACCCAGAAAAGTCAATCAGTAACTCTGATGATTAAAAAAAATCATTATGTTGATCAGTGTTATTTACCTCACCTCACAACTTTGGCGATCACCTGGCCCAGGGAACCCGTGGCTGCCGCCGCGTCTGCTGCTTCACACACGAACTTCTCGGCGCAGACTGCGTCAGTGGCAGTCATGCCGTGCAGGAAGCCTCGCAGCATGCTGTAGCATGCCGCCGCCGTCGCCTGCTGGAGTTCCTCTCCTTTTCTCTGGAGATGAGATAAAAAAAAAAAGTTAATTGAAATGATATGATAACAGTGGCAATGGCACTACCCAACATCTCACTGATTGCCATACCATTCAGAAGAAGCCACGTAGTAGGTGCACGTTACCTGGCTGCCGCTGACGGGCAGCAGGTGATCAGCAGGTCCCTCTCGGGCACTGACGTCTCTCACTGATCTGGCCATGTTCATGTCATTCTGCAGTTCCATGATGAGGTCAAACAGAGCAAGAAGGAAGGCCAGAAAGCCGAATACCGAGAAGGCGTCGTTGCAGCCTGAGTAGCCACTGAAGAGAAATCTGTAAAGTGAGAGTAATGTAACTAACGGAAGAATAACACAAGGCCTGAGCCTGTCGGATAAGCAGTGAATACGCGTTAAGTGAAATAGACAATTGAAGACAACAATAGTTCTTTCTTTCATCAAGTTATGATTGAGATGCGTGAGCAATACATGTATAGATTAAAATGAAAAAGAAAAGATGCAAAGGTACCTTTCATCTACAACTTTGGCGTTACCTGTCGTCTTACCTGGGTTGCATCTGGGGTTCGGCGGGAGGCTGAAGGGTGTCAGTCACCTGATCTACAAACATCTGCGTCACCTCCGCGAAGGGAAGAATCACATCTTCCTCAGACAAGTAGTCTACTTCTTCCATTTTGAATAGCTAGTTGTTTCTCCGTCAGGTGGTTCCTCCTTTGCAGTATTTCTGTGCAGCAGTTCCTGCGTTGAATTGTACGAAAAGTTTTAACGCGTCTTCACATACACGTTATACAAACAAGTGAAGACATCTTAGAACAGTAAAAGTACCAGTTTCTCTTAATCTCGCCAAGATAGCAATGATTCTTGCATTTAATATAACTCTTAAAGTGGCTTTGTGTGTATCTGTGTTTTTCCTTTTTTGTCTGCTAATCACGCTGCTTCTGGAGTCAAAAGCTCTACTGAGGAGGATGTGAGTGTGACTGCGCGCGCCGTCACAACTAGTTGTAGACTGTCAGTGTGTGGGAGCTTTGGTATAACGAGCTAATGTTAAGGTGATGGGAGAGAAAATAAGGTGGAGAGGGAGAGAAGGAAGGAGGGAGGAAGGTTAAATGACATAGTGATGAGAATGGAAGAGAAAATAGTGTGAGGAATGGAGGTAATAGACACGTATAGCAAACTTCACGGTTGTTACACTACGTTACCTCACTCACTCCACTGCCCATAACCTAAATAGCGGGACACCTTAGGGCTCCGTTATCACCTCCGTACGTGACGACACCAGAATCAGAGAGCCTGACCGCCCAGAACAGCAAGACTCACATAGAAGGCGCAGTGGGGGACGCACGCACCCAACTACGCATGCAATATTCATCAAAAAGAAGAGAAAAAAGAACAAAAAAGGAAGCAAACGAAAAAAAAGAAAAAATCCTTTCCATAATACTTTTTTGGGATCGGCACCTCAGTGGGCCTTTTTCTGATCACGATTTATTTTGCCCTTGGCCGGTTCCCTTTCTTACATTAGAAAAAAGAAATGAATAACAGGGGACGGAAATAACCTGTTTTGTTGGTATATTCTGTATTTAAACTGGCAGGATATTACTACAGTGTGTTAAGTGCGTGTTGCGTCGGCAGCACATACTGTATGTGTGTTGTGAATGTTCTGTTTGAAAGATGGGTGGTGTGTTTAGTGTGGGTGTTGTATTGGTGTTGCACTGGTGTTACGTGGGATGTTGCATGGGTGTTGAGCGTGTAGTATGGGTCACATCATGTGGGGCGTAGCATTGGTGTGTGTGTGTGTGTGTGTGTGTTAGGGATATTATGTGCTTCGGTGTATGCTGATTGTGCAGTGTGGTAGTTGTGTGGGTATTAAGTAGGTGTTATGGGTGTTACATGTGTGTTATGTGGGTGCTTCTCTACCATCACCATTCATGCAGGCGTCATGTATGGGTGGACAGGCGAGGGTGGAGGCGGCGAGCAGGGTAGTGGCGCCGAGACTTGAGCCATTGAAAGCAGGCCACCTTGAAAGCCACTGCCTGTACAAACCAAAGAAAGGTGTCAAGTCATGTTGTATTCAGCTAGAGTCATGGGACCACATTCTGAAACATTCTTTCTCCTCACTTCCATTACTTTCGCAAGGCTTTAGTTGAAGTAATACGGGTCTACTACTTTTTCTTTTTCTTTTTTTTTTGGGGGGGGGAGGGGGGGCGCCGTGGTACAGTGGAATCACGTGCACTTACGGGCCTTGAGATCCCAAGGAGCATGGGTTCGAGTCCTGGCCACAGTCTGAGGGAACATTGGGTATCCACTCCGAGTAACGGTTTCATATAAGTTAAGTGATCTCCTTTAGCTCATAAATTCACGAAAAAACCCACACTGTACAAAAATTAACTTTGTATCTACATTACTGGCAGGGAAAAACCCCTTACGGGAACTTGGTATAGTGGTATTATGTCCAGATGGTGGTGGTGGTGGTGGAGGTGGTGGTGGTGGTGGTGGTGGTGGTGGTGTGTGTGTGTGTGTGTGTGTGTGTAGCAAGGCAATCACTCACCCAGCCAGCGAGGTGAGTGTGGCTGCAAGAGGTCCTTTTCTTGATGCTGCTGCTGCTGCGTGACACATGTGGGCATTTCCACAGTTGGGTGTGGTTGTGGTAGCCTTCAGCACGCCTTCCGCCAGCCGCCCCGCCGCCCACATCCCTTCCGCCACGCCCACGTCACTCTGTCCGTAAATATTTACTTTATTGTCTCGCTATGTGGATTACATGCACATTATACGTTTTAGGAAAGATTTTACTGCTGGTGGCATATTCACTACTACTACTACTACTACTACTACTACTACTACTACTACTACTACTACTACTACTACTACTACTATTACTACTACTTCCACTACTACTACTACTACTACTACTACTACTACTACTACTACTACTACTACTACTACTACTACTACTACTACTACCATTGCTGCTGTTATCATAACTATTATTACTACTACATGTCTAGTTTGTCACTGCATCTAACTTTCTATCTATTCTTCCATTTCTCTATCCATATCTTTTAATGTCTGTCTCTCTTTGTGTCTGTCCCATCTATCCGTTAATCTACATATGTTCATCATATATATAAACTCATCGAGTTTTGAAGTTTGTTCAACCAATATTGCAAACAGTTCGAAAATTGCAACAGTAAATGCCTCTACTTCCTTTACTGCTTTGGGCGTATAACACTTCACTTTACCAAATAAAGTTCATGATAATGATACTAAAAATGTATAGCAGTGAAATCCTTAAGAACTCACAAGGACCTACCGTGCATCCTGCAGGAGAGAGGAAGTGTGCCTGACGTTTCCTTCTCGTGGTATTGACGTCTATGTCCACAGCTAGCTCGTTCACGTCAAGGAAGAGGTCGAGGAGGGCGAGCAGGAAGGCGAGGAAGGCGAACACCTCAAGCCCGCCACAGCCGCCGCCTCCATAGTGGCCGCCATCTCTACCTGATCTGTGGAGGTAGTGGTGGTTATGGTAGTGGCGGTTTGGGGTGGTGGTTTGTGATGATGGTGGTGGTAGTGGTTGTATATGCCTTAGTATTTTATTCATCTCTACTTTTCAAGATTTTATTTATTTATTATTTTTTTTTAATATACGTCCACATACTCCCTGGGGACTGGGTGGCATAGTTGGTTAAAGCGGCTAGTCTTAGGCCTTCGGTGTTGGCGGCCCGGGTACGAATCCCTGGGAAACTTAGTTTCGTTAAACTTAGTGGTGCCATATGACCTAAGCTGTTGCGGTACCCAATGGAATCATTTCCATTTTCCACATACTCCCGTACTCACCAACTCTCTTACTCACTCCACCACCCCTTACCTTCCCCTCCAACACAAACACCGAACTCACTATAGCTCTTCTCAAGTTCTTACCCTAGCGTGGTGAGCAGGTGGCGTTGTTGTAGGTCTTGAGCAGAAGTCAATACCATGATGAGTGTCCCGCTTCGTATCTCAGCTGCGAATGGCGTCAAGGGAACACTCACTCCCTCAGTCTCTCAGGTCCGTATTCAGAAACGCTGTGCTCTCTCCTCACAACTATTTTCAAAACCCGCAGAGTATAAGTTGGGTTTCTGAGGGTGTTTTTCTAGTCAATTATGTAGTAAACTTGTTCATTTATCATTGCAATCCCGAAAACACTCTTGGAAATTTGTGTCACTTAAACAGGAGCCTTTTGAAGCAGTGGAGGTGCAGCGTTGAAATGTTTCTGTATATGGACGTCACTTTTGGTAACTGGGACGCTATGATGTTCCTTCTCCGCCCACCTGCTCTGTCATTCTAAGCACGAAAGGTTCTGTTCATTCTCTGCTACTCACTTACTCACTCTTGGTAACTGTCAGGTTGCAGCTCCACCCACAGCGATGCCACTCTATTCTCGTCTCTCTGACACTCTCACGTCATTTCCTCTTCTTTTCGATGTATATACTTTTTCACATCTTGCATTCTTTCTTATCAACATTTTTAAACGTCTCGTTCCCTTCTGCCTGTATGTTTTCTTCGTTCCCTATTTAATTAAATCTGTCTGTCTGTCTGTCTGTTTGCCCCCCCCCCCCCCCC
>CM035204.1:18621890-18637708 GCA_020233015.1 Callinectes sapidus
AGTACACTTAGCATTATCTGGTGTTTTTTTATCTAGTTTTGTTTTTATCATGTATCACTTCTGTCTTTCCATGTTAGTTTAGAGAGGTTGTATCCTTCTCAATGTATCTAGGAGGGGTAGCTGGCAGGTCTTTTTATGTTTATGAGAGGCTGTTTACCTGGGTGTGTAGATATTCCCCAAGGCTGCTATCTTTAGCGAGGGATACGAGTATTCTATTAAAGTGTACCTTTAAATATAGAGGCTAAGCTCTGTATGAGAAAACGAGATTAAAAGAGGGTAACTAAACTGATTTGTTACAGCTTCGTAGCAAAGGAAATACAATATGCATAGGAGAGTTACTAAAGAAAACCATTAGATTTGGAAAATAAAAGCAGTTTTGGAGTCTGTGGTGGTAAAAGGGATCAACATAGGTAAAGGAGAGACGAGACGGTATTGGAGCAAAAGGAGGAGGAAGAGGAGAGGATACAAAGGAATACAAAGGAAAGCCAAGCAATAACAGACCTTTTGGGCCTTTCAGGGCTGCTTGGTAACTACTAATGACTATCTATAGGGAAGAAAGACAGGACAGTACAGGAGAAGGCTCCTCCCCTCATTTTTTGTGGAGCCTGTTCACCAAAAAGATTTTTACTTGTATGCATCACTATAACAATGTGACCAATAAATTATCTTATCTTATCTTATCACTCCCTCCAGCTGCCGCTGGCATGGAAAATAGTTAGGAAAAGTACCATGTAATATGGAAAAACTGATATGGAGTTTTCATAAGAAAGGATGAAAGGAAATCCTATTGTTCACCTCATGGTGAACTCTACATTTCTATCTGAAAAAAAAAAAAAAAAAAAAAAAAAAAAAAAAAAAAAAAAAAAAAAAAAAAAAAAAACATGACATTGTCAGGAAATGCGTCTATAAATCATTCGAGTAAGAAGAGAGCTTGTTGGGGGTTAGCTTTTAATATTTGTCAGTTTTGTTTTTGAATAATGGAATACAACTGCCGTTTACAATTTCAGAAGGCAGCTTATTCCAGATGTTAACAGTTCAGTTGAAGAAAAGTGCTTGGCCTCATGATATCTAAAGCGTTTAAGTATAATTTTACAACCATTATTTCCTATTATGCTTGAATGATCGATGGTAAAATAATTACTAACATTAAGGTTGCTATATCATTTAAAGTTTTTGAAAACTTCAATTAGGCTCCTTTTATCCTGCGCTTTGTTAAGCTGAACAGGTTTAATGCTTCCAGTCGTTCCTCATATGGTTTATTTTTCAATCCTGGAATAATTCAATGTCTTTTTTTGTAATACGGTGACCAGACTGCACACAATAATAGAGTTTAGGACGAACCAATAAGTTATATAAGGCAAGTATAACCTTTTCAAATTTAAACTCAAAGATTCTACCAATGAACCCTACTAATTTGTTTGCCGTTTTCACTGTTTCTGTGCTGTGTTGACCCGCCTTAAGACCTATTGAGACTACACCACCTTACTCATTATTTCAGTGTCGTCCGTGAATCTACTTAATATGCAATTTATTCCTTCATCAATATCATTGATGTATATTATGAAAAGTGTTTTATTTTATCACAGTGCCGCACCCCTGCAGACGTTGGCGACCATGGATTGCCACATCTCTCTATCTCTTGTCATTTGCAATATTTGTATAGTTTTACTTCCATCTCCTACAGTTCTTATTATTCCATCCATATACTTCTCCCTTTGTCTTCCTCTTGCTCTACAAACTGGGATTCTACCTGTTAAACTTGGGTCTTCTATCTTTCCTCTTCTCATAACATGTTCTATACAAACCTCATCTTTCTTGCTTTTATCTTCACCAGTAATTCTCTATCACTGTACAACCTTCTTAGCACTTCTTCGTTCGATATCTTCTCTATCCAAGATATTTTCAAAAGCCTTCGCCAACACCACATTTCATATGCTTCCACCTTCTTCTCCATCTGTTTATTCATCGTCCAGGCTTCTGATCCGTACAACAACACTGACCATACATATATTTAACTGCTCTTTGCATTGTTTTTACTGATAGGTGGCTGTTGGTAAGAATATTTCTCTTCTGAAAAGCATTCTTTGCTTCAAACATTCTCTCACCTGCTTTATGATCTCGTCGTTCACTCTTACACTACACCTTGGAACCTGTGTCTTTTTACTAATAACCATCACCTCTGTTTAATCTACGTTAACTGTCAAACCTTTTTTTTTTTTCACTCGCCTCCTTCACTGTTACAATATTCTGCAATTTTTTCTGTGAGTCAGCAATCAAAACAGTATCATTAACATATCTTATATTATTTATATTTCTTCCACCAATACCAAAACCTTTCTTTCCTTCTATTGATCTCATTATCATCTCACTGTATAGAGAGAACAGGTCTGGAAAGAACACACCCATGTCTTACTCTTCTTCAAATGTTCAACTAGTCACTTTGATCCGTTCCCACTCTTACAGCTGCTTTCTGATTCCAATATAATTTGTATACCATCTTTTCCGTCCACTTCTGTTCCCTTAAATATTTCAATTAAATCCTCATGCTTAACTTTGTCAAAAGCTTTCTCATAATCTATGAAATATAAATGCATATTTTTTTGCATCTTTATACTTCTTTCACTTAACATTTATCGCTCCTTTTCCTTCCACAAAGCCGTATTGCTCTTCTGCTATTTCCCTTTTGTCTTATTTCTTATTCTCTCTAGCACAATCCTTAAGATTAATCTTAAGACTTGGCTCATAATAGTTATAGTTCTATGTTTATTGCACTCTCCAGATTTCTTTGCTATAGTTATAAATATTGATTTGCACATATCATCACTGACTTCACCACTTTTGTATATTTCATTTGCAATACTTGTTATCTTTTTAGTACTAAAACTATCAAGAGCAAGCAGCATCTTGCCATACCGTTTTCATCAACTACTTTTCCTCCCTTCATCCTTCTCATTGCCTTCTCCACTTTATCTTCTCTAATATCAGGTCCAGTCATTTCTACGCCAAGCTCTATCTCCTTTGGTCTCTCATCCCAGAACAATTCTTGAATATACTCTTGCCATCTGTTAAGTACTTCCTGTTTTTCTATTGCCATCTCGCCATTCTCCTCCATTATTACTTTCCCCGTACGCAACCTTCTTTTTCCAGTAAGTTCTTTCACTCCATCTATATCTACAAGATGTTGAAGCAGGTCCACCCTGACACTGGCGTGTCCTCCAAGGCTATGTCGATCATGAACTCTTTCGTGAATGACATTTTTGAACGCATCGCCGCTGAGGCATCCCGCCTGGCACACTGCAACAAGCGTTCCACCATCACCAGCCGGGAGATCCAGATTGCTGTCCGACTTCTGCTGGCCGGTGAACTGGCAAAGCGCGCTGTCTCTGAAGGCACCAAGGCTGTCACCAAGTACATCAACTCCAAGTAAACAGTCAGTCGGTCAGCCAGCTATAAAAGTTGCTGCCGCTAGTATACAAAACTACATACACATCATCTGAGTATCCCTATATGCTAACTCTTCTGTCTCATCACACAGTACATTTGACCATCATTCTTTTGCAGCAGAACATCTCCTCTTTACATCTCTGTTTATTTCTCTATATCTTATTACATTTCTATGTTTAAACTTCTTTCTTCCATCAAATCCAGAATATCGTCCATTCTTTCCTTGATATTATTTTCTCCGACACTTCCACATATGCTTTTTGTAAATAAGTCCATTCCTTTTCCAAAACATCCATGTCGCTTTCATCTACAAGTTGAAAGCAACATGGATGTTTTGGATTATGAAATGTACTGAACCTAAAACAGAGCCTTGAGGAACACCGCTATTTACATTATGTCACTCTGACTCTTTTCCGTTGATAACAACACGTTCTTTCTTGTCAGAGAGCCAGTCTCCCAGACTTTTCAGTGTATTTCCGGCTATGTCGAAAGCTTTCTGGAAATTAAGGTAAATAACGTCAACAGCTTTTGTCTCGTCATATGAGTTAAATGCTTCATAAAAGAAGTCTAGTAAGTTTGTTAAGCAGGAGCGCTTGTTTCTGTATCCGTGTTGGGTGTCTTTTATTATTTCATTCTCTTCAAAGAACTTAACAATCTTATTTCTGATTACTGTTTCCATGAACTCGCACACTACTGATGTAAGACTGATTGGCATGAAATTTGCTGGGAGTTATTTATTTCCTTTTTTTTTTTTTTTTGCAGATTGGCGTGACATTTGCTAGCTTCTAGTCATCGGGGACTTTCCCCGTTAGTAACGTTTTATTGAAAAATCGTAAGCATTTCTTGCTTCTTTAAGAAGCCTGGGTGATATTTTATCTGGCCCAGGTAATTTGTTTACTTTCATGGTGTTCATGACTGAGAGGATTTAATTTTCTGTAACAGTGAAGTCAGGCAGTGTGGCACCCTGTGTCTAGGGCGCGACGGTAGGCAGGTTACCGGGAACATTCTCAGTCGTGAAGACTGTTGAAAAGTAATCGTTTTGACTTTAGAGTGTTCGCCATGTCAACTTCGTTTTCTATTTGTTTGCCATTTTCTGTTAATGGACCAATTGTTGACGTTAAGACCCTCTTAATTTTTACATAACTGTAAAATTCTTTTGGGCTTGTTTTGCAACTTTACTATTCAACAGAGTATTCAACAGAGCTTCAACAGATTTTTTGCTGCATATTATCAGCTTACTTGTTTTTCTGCGCAATCTGTCATGCTCTAATTTGTCATTATCGTGTTATGTTAATTTGTATTTTTGGTACGCTTTTTTCTTTGCTAGAAGACAACATTTGATTTCGTTCTTCCACCATTTCGGTTCGGTGTTTTAAAATTTTCTTCTGTTTCGTAGCGGTACACACAACTTCATTGTTTCATTTATCTTTGTAGCTAATACTTCCCATGCTTTGTTTACGTCTTGTGTTTCCAGCAATGTATTCCAGTTTAGGGATGTAAGCTGCATGCGGAGTCTATCATAGTTTGCACGCCGATGGTGTGGCACTTTTCTTTACTTTCATTTATTCTGGTTTTGTTAAAGTTAATGGTAAAAAGTAAACTATGATGATTGCTACTGCTGCATTCAGGTCCATCTTCTAAGTCTTTGACTGTGTTTTCATCATTTATGATAACAATATCAAGTATATTGTTACCTCTTGCAGGATGCATGACGTGTTGGTGGAGCGAGCTTTCTAGTATGCTATTGTAGAGTTGCTGACCTGCGTGAGCTATGAATGATTCGCCTCACCTCGTGACTGGGAGGTTAATTAAAGTCTCTCATTATTATGCAATAGAAGAAAAAAAAGGTAATAATAATACTCAATGACAGCCCAAAGAAATTTACATTGGGGAAGAGAAGGGGACGGGGGCTGGGGTAAACTGTGGAGGGGCTTCACAAAATATCATCTAATTGAAGTATTGATGGAAAAATGGGATGATGAACTATGTCATATTTTTTTAATACAGTGTGTATGTGTGTGTGTATGGACGCCCTACAAAAGTGCGGATTCAAAAAGCTTAACGAGTTCGAAAATCACCCTTAAGGTAGTTACAAAAGCGCGTCATGATTATTCCCTTTTGACTCACTATTTCTCTATGTTTCGTTTAGTGTCTCTTAATGGTCAATGCTCACTGTGGATATAGCTGGCTTATTAAACCTTGACGTGAGGAAACCTGAACAAAACAGGAACAAGTATGCTATTTCCCTATACAATAGATATATTGCAGGAGAAATAGACCAAGGAATAGACAGACACAATTATATGAAGAGTTTGGGTAACAAATTCAAAGCAAATACATAACTGTAATAATTGAGGCGTATGACGAGTATTTTATTATATAGAATGGTTTTATGGACACACATTTGTTTTTACACGACGAATATAGGATTAAATGTATAAAGTGTTTAAAAAACAGTCGTAAAATCTACTACAGCTGAAAAATACATTTCTCTTGCTTAAAAATCCTACGGAAGAGGTGAACGATCCTTAATGAGCTTTTGAACAATAGGACTTGGAGCTGGGTGATAAAACGCGCTTTTGACTTAATATCCTGCCGCGCTTTTGATAGTAATATATCAGCAATGTTTGCCGCGCTTTTGATATGCCAATCCGCGCTTTCGTAAAACGCCGGTGTGTGTGTTCACGGTCGCGGTCGCCTGCTGTCTCCCAACCAGTCTTTTCAATATGGAGCAGGCTTTAGGTCGAGTACATTTTATTGTACTCAAGTACGATTACGATTACGTAATGATGTCACGAATACAAATAACAGTACAAGTACACAGTTTTGTAACTGAAATCGAGACAGAGTACGAGTACTTTGGTACTGTACTCAAATCCAAGTACAAGTACTTTTACTCACACA
Source organism: Callinectes sapidus (assembly GCA_020233015.1). Taxonomy (NCBI): domain Eukaryota; kingdom Metazoa; phylum Arthropoda; class Malacostraca; order Decapoda; family Portunidae; genus Callinectes; species Callinectes sapidus. The sequence continues at coordinate 18,628,239 of CM035204.1, forward strand.
CTCTCTCTCTCTCTCTCTCTCTCTCTCTCTCTCTCTCTCTCTCTCTCTCTCTCTCTCTCTCTCTCTCTCTCTCTCTCTCACACACACACACACACTGTGGGATAACACATTGGCTTAGCTAGGACACAAACATTAGCTAACACACAGACAATCTCGGGGTACGACAACTGCTAGTCACAACCTATGCCAGGCAACGCTGTGGTATCAGTTCAGCGGAGGCAAACCAGGTCAAATTCACGTTCCGTGTTGCGCTCTTTGTATTTGAGCCAATACATCTACAAAACGTACATCCCGTGTTTGTTGTGTGCTCACCTCTATCACCAGAAGAACCTATAGGACGGTGCTACCTTAAACAGCACGAACATGGCGCAGTGAGTAATTAGTTTTGGTGATATGTGATAGTACAACCTGCCGGCTTACCCACGCCACCCGCCACCAGCTTCATTTCGTCACTACAGCTCTTCTACAGTGCTACAGTGCCTTGCAGTGAAGTGTACGTGTGTGTACCGTTGTTTAGTACAGTGCAGTGCAATGGTACAGTGTTTGTCAGTATTAACATAAGGTCGGCCCTCGGGCACTAGTACATAAAGGGAGAAATTGCATCACGCCGCCCGGCATCAGGGGCCCTGGGCGACAAACAACTCCCCTCATCGCTGACACAGCATTGACGGACGTTCCCCTTGCCGGCTCACCGGCGCCACGCACAATACCACACACTGGTCCCTCTTGCACACGGGGACGTATTTATTTTCTGAGAGAAGACTCCGAGGGGTTGACCTGGTCTAAAGCAGAAATAAATGCCACCCGGTAAGAGACAGGGAAAGAAAATTCCACAGGATCAGCCAGACACAGCGACAGTAGCTTTAGACATAGCTGAAGCACACACACCACCCTATTCAATCTCTCTCCTTCAACACATGGAGCGCCGAGATGAACTGAGACGCGAGGAGGATGAACGCCTAGACTCCCCTAGAGGAACAGAACAGCGACGCGAGGAGGAACGACAGCGAAAGGAACAGCGACAACAGGAGTTTGCTGCTTTGTTATCTGCTTTCAGCCAGCAGATGACATATCTTTCTGCTGCCACATCGGGAGTGACGTCATCCAGCACGCCACCTTCCCACTCCTCCTCCTCCACATCTCCTCCTACTCATAACCGCGCGCCAGCTCACGTCATATCGCCACCACCCCTGCTACAATCTGACACTTTTTACCAGACTTTTCGGGATTGGCGTAAAAGATGACAGACTTAGCTACACTGCCTCTGAGTAAGGTTCACATACAACTTCGTACCTGCCTCAGTCCTTCAGTGCTACACACACTCCACTACCGTCTTCAGATTCCAGACGACGACTCTACACCCATTGAAAACATCATTACTACGCTCGATGAACGCTTCAAAGCCCAGACTAATGAGGCTCTACGTCGGCGTGAATTGTTCAGCTGCCGCCAGATGATCGGTGAACGATTTAGTGAGTTTTTTTTTGTACGAGTCAAGACTCTCGCGGAAGCGGTGGAGGTTTGCACGGGGGGGCCACGCTGACTGTGCATCGACTCAATTCAAACAGGTGATACTGATGGGAGTGAGCGACCAGGAGTTGGTTCAAAAGCTAATAGATGTAATACCGACTCATTCACTGGACCAGGTAGTACAGCACTGCTATGTGTGTTCGTGCTGTTTAAGGTAGCACCGTCCTATAGGTTCTTCTGGTGATAGAGGTGAGCACAACAAACACAGAATGTACGTTTTGTAGATGTATTGGCTTAAGTACAAAGAGCGCAACACGGAAGGTGTATCTGACCTGGCTTGCCTCCGCTGATCTGATACCATAGCGTTGCCTGGCGTAGGGTGTGACTAGCAGTTGTCGTACCCCGGAGTAGTTTGTATGTTAGCTAGTGTATGTGTCCTAACTAAGCTAATATGTTATCCCACACCTCCCTCCCCCCTTAAAGCTCATAGCAGGGTCTTGAGCTTCATGTAGGCGTGTCCTGGCGTTGACGCAAGCGCGGTGAACGTCGAGGACCTGGAGAAGCCGTGGCCAGGATTAAAAGAATACACTTCTCTTAATCCTGCCGTGGGTACTGCCCCCTCTGGGGCAGTGGTGGGCGGCGTATTCCTTCAAGAAGTACGATCTGGCTTCAGCAGGAGTGGTCAAAAAGGTAAAGGGGGGAGGTGGTGGAGAGGCGTGGGGGTTGTTGCTGTCCTTGCCGTGCCGCTCCGTGGCACCACTCTGCACCGCAGCGTGAGTTACCTGTGCGATGGGGCTGGGGAATTGTTCAGGGATAAGAGCGAGTTCCCTACAAGCCCTGTATGATAAGAGGGGAACAGGTATGTTGGGATGTACGTGAATCCACTCCTGGATACCTTTCCCTTTCACCTCTAGTTCCCACTCGACCCTACGAGTCTATCTCGGCGGATCACTTTCAAGTCGCAGGAAAGTATTTCCTCGTCATAGTTAATCGTCTGTCCGGATGTCCCGTCGTCTTCCCTTGTGGTACAGATACTACGACATCTGCCACCATTCCAAACTTCAGCCAGTTCTTCAGTGATCACGGCACCCCAGTCAGACTACGCACCGATGGAGGACCCCAGTTTACAGCGAAGGCCTTTACAGACTTCCTACAACGCTGGAGGGTCAACCACATCGTCACATCACCTCATCATCCCAAATGCAATGGACACGCCGAGGCTGCTGTCAAGTCGCTGAAGCACCTCATCTCCAAAGTGGCGCCCACTGGAAATATAAGATGTGAGGATTTCGACCGAGGACTGCTAGAATTGAGGAACACTCCCAACCACACAGGACGCTCACCGGCACAGATCCTCTTCGGCCACTCCCTTCGCACTTGTGTCCCTGCCCGTCCATGCTCCTTTCAAGCAGAGTGGCAGCCTGACGCAGAGGAGTGCGAGCAACGTGACGTCAAGCGAGACGAGGAAGTTCGAGCTCGCTACAACAGCCGGGTCCGAGAGCTCCCTGCCCTGTCTATCAACCAACACGTAGGTGGTCCAAGACCCAGCGACCAAACGGTGGTACAGGACAGGCACCGTGGAGGCACAACCTAGGCCAAGGCAGTATGACGTCCGACTTCCCAACGGCAGCATTATCAGGCGCAACAGGATTCACCTGCGCCCAGTGCCGCCGCCCACCACTGCCCCAGATGATGCAGTACCCACGGCTTCCACAGGTCCTCGACGTTTACCGCGCTTGCGTCAACGCCAGGACACGCCTACATGAAGCTCAAGACCCTGCTATGAGCTTTAAGGGGGGAGGGAGGTGTGGGATAACATATTAGCTTAGCTAGGACACAAACACTAGCTAACACACAGACAACCCCGGGGTACGACAACTTCCACACCCTACGCCAGGCAACGCTATGGTATCAGATCAGCGGAGGCAAGCCAGGTCAGATTCACCTTCCGTGTTGCGCTCTTTGTGTTTAAGCGAACACATCTACAAAACGTACATCCTGTGTTTGTTGTGCTCACCTCTATCACCAGAAGGACCTATAGGACGGTACTACCTTAAACAGCACGAACACACACATACACACACACACACACACACTCACACACTCACACACACACACACACACACACACACAAACGATCACCATTTTCACTGATATTCATGTTTGTTTTTTTATTTGAAAAATTTGACGTTGAGTGTTGGGACAGGATATCGTTATATTGCAGTACTTGCACACGACCTTGTAATTTTTTTTTACCTCTCAACTAGTTGCTGAAAGTGCTTTCATATTCTATATGAAGCCATACCCTATTGGAACAGTGAGCCGCGGTGCTATATGCTCATATAGGGATCTGACCTCTGACCATGTTTCTCGCCTTTTCACCTCTTCATCATGGTAGCACTGACCACAAAAAACAAACTCAGTCTAGAGTTCACTCAATATTATTCTTTATGAGCGGATATTTAGGAGCGAGTTGCGCTTGATAGGCCAATTAGTAACACAGCCTGCCTGTCCAAGCAGCATTTGACAACAAATTTGCAGTGACACCAGCGTGCTAAGAGGTTAAGAACAGTGCTTAGAAGGGACGACGGGTACGCTTCATCTGACTTTACTCACCTTGGGGATTCATCAACCCAGCCCACTTTGCTTCACTAAGGATACACCGTTGTCAGTCTCACAATACGTACCTCACCCTCACTTTAGTCACCATCGGCAGTCACCACAGAACACAACATTTTGCTGTTGTTGTTGTTAATGTTGGTGTTATTGCACTCGATAGTACTCGAAAGTACTCGTAAAATTTTCGAGAACTTGACGTTCGAGTACGAGTAGGAGTACAAGTACTGTGAAAATTTTTAACCCAAGTACGAGTACAAGTATATGATATTGTGTTCTCGAGTACGAGTACGATTACAAGTACAAGTACTTGATCCCTAGCCTGCTACGGAGCGAGATCAGAGCTCATAGGCCGACCTTAGGGTAGGGCTGAAACCACATCACACACTACACACCGGGACAGCTAGGCCACAACGCCTCCAGGTACTGTGTGTGTGTGTGTGTGTGTGTGTGTGTGTGTGTGTGTGTGTGTGTGTGTGTGTGTGTGTGTGTGTGTGAATAAAGGATTTTTATTCAGATACTACCATAATATTACTGCTACTCTTTTGGAGCGAAAGTAAGATAACTGTAAATGCAAAATTATGATAACTTTTGTGTACTTGCGTGTTGTTTATATCTTAACCTTTTACATGTCTACCACACTTGTTGAACTAATTCATTTCATGAAGCGAAGAATCTCTTAACGTCTCTACTACTAAATCATATTCACATCCACGAAAGTAACTAAAGAATAAAGAACAAGAAAAAGCATAGAGGAATAGCATAGTTCTCCCTTTACCTCGTCAAAGAGAGCCGTACTCTTTAGGGGACACTATCACAACCGTGGTTTGAAAAATCGATCTTAGGCAGGAGGAGGAGTTTAGTCAGATATGGACTGACTATTTTAACTTTGCATGTTGCTTATTATCTACTGGGAGTACACTGATGTAATGAATGGGTCTACCAGTACAGTAGTAGTCAAATAAATTAACTGTATGACCAAAGACAGTATATATAATCATGTTTGATATGTGGGCTGGGTGAGTGTATTAGTATTATAATATGACTGTTTTGTATGTGTGTGTATATATGTAGGTGTGCATTGGTCAATCGTGGTCCTAATTATGCATGTGAATGCAAAGTTTCCATTAAATATTGCTGGATGAGATAATGTATTGATCAATTTATCGGTTAAGGATGTCATAACGCTGATAACCAAGGTGAAATATTCCATAGTAAAATGGTGCCTTCTTGAAGACCTGCTTATTACCCCCGGTGGGACTCGAACCCACAATCCCTGGCTTAGGAGGCCAATGCCTTATCCATTAGGCCACGGGGGCTGTGATGATCAGTGGATTTATTAATATTTTGTAATTTTAAAATATACTTAAAAGTTTCGGTGTCTCATTGCGACACATTCTTATTCTTTAACAAGCAGTATGGAGGGCTGTCAGTATTCTCTATAATGCTTCATGGTCCTAATGATACTTTTGCAAACATTTTGCACCCTTAATGGAAAAATATTCATAGTGAAAAACCGACTGATAAGTATCGTGAAAACCTGACTACTCATCTCAGTGACCTGAAGAAAATCGTAATAAAGGTCCAGTTCTTAAAACGTTTAGCAGCATATCAAGACTTTCTGGCCAAGCGGAACTGTTTGAAGTATTACATACTATTGAGATGTCATAAGTCCGATAACACCGTTTAACAAAGTTTTTTGTCCTTGAGTTGGAACTGTTATTTTCTATTTGCTTATGTCTAGAAAACATGAAAAAACACTTGTATTCATTTCTACTTTGGTTTTGTGTCCAGGATAATGATATTTCTAAAATTTACCTTTTTTCATAGGGACAAAGTAGCAAATTTGAAGTGTGATTTGCACAAAGTAGATACAAAACGACATATGATGCAGTAGTAGCATATATCTATTCTAGAATTACACAAGTGAGACAATAGAAACATTAGAAATGAGTAGTTCTTCTAGATTTATGCTTATATTGTAGATTACTTTCATGAATCAGTCCCCAAATATAGTCTCTCATGTTTTCATTAAAAGATCCTTGGTAGCGGTGTTCAAAGTCCAATATATCCTGGTGGAAGCTCTAGCTTGCTCCTCAGAGTACGTCCCACGTTCTCCTTAAATTTACCAAGATGAGCGTCAAGGATATGGACTTTGAGAGACATCTTGCTGTAATTTGTCACCAAAGTCTCAACAAGCTCCACATAGTTTTCGGCCTTGTGATTTCCCAAGAAGCCAAGAACCAATATGACAAAGCTGTTCCATGCTGCTCTCTCCATCCTTGTGAATTTTTATTTATTTATTTATTCTATTTTTAGAAACACTTTGGATTCCATGGCCTTTTTAATTTGTGAACCAATAGAGACACCGGCTTCAACTTTTACTGTAGACAGCTTAGGGAAGAAATCTTGAAGATGCTTGAAAACTGGGGACTCCTTGTTTAGAGCTGTGACGAATTGTTTCATAAGGTCTAATTTTAAGAAGATTGGAGGAAACATTACTTTTCTTTGATCCAACAATGGCTCCAATTTGAAACTGTTTTTCCCCACACTAAACTTGGTCAGCTGTGGCCAGTCCCGCTTGAGGTAGTGTACCACAGTGTCACTGCTGTCCCATAGGCAAAAATAACAATAATACTTGGTAAAGCCTCCTTGGAGAACCGTCAGGAAAGCCACCACTTTGAAGTCTCCGATAACCTTCCAACAGTATTCTTCTTATTTCAAGACATCTAACAAGATCATGACACTCTTGTATTCCTCTTTGAGCTGAACAGAGTGATCGAGGGAGAGAGATTACCGTTATGAAGCAGCACTGCTTTGAGGCTTCTGTACGAGATGTTGATAAAAAGCCGCCACTTTTGGGGCTTGAGGGTAATTCCAGTTGCCTCAAACAGACCAGTCACATTGTGACTAAAGCAAAGCTCATCTTGACTAGTGAAAAAGCTTGAGAAATGCTGGTGACGTTTTTTCTAACCTGATATGTGCACACTTTAATCTAGCAAACTCCACTGCTTCAATCTTCGTGAGACCAAGATCTCTGATTAGGTCATTGATGTCTTCTTGATCGACGTGTATGGATTTCTCTCCTCAGTTGCGTCTCTGAACTCTGGATCAGTCTTCATCTTCTGAACTACTTTTCTTTGTAAACACTGCTGCTCTCTCCTAGAAATAGTGGCTATGGGGAGCTCAGAGCAGTGTGGCACTGGCGTAATGGATGACAAAAGGTCAGGATACATGACAGCAGGGGCATTTTTGCCTGTTCGAAGTTTGAAAGGGTCTACCATGCCGAAGAAGCAATTGTTTGAGTGAGTAGTTGATTCCCTCTAAATTCGGGGATTGCAAATCTCATAGCTCTGTTTTCTCCTTTGTACCAGCCTGTAAAAAAGGATAATTAAAACATAAGTATAAAAAATGCAGATACATTTCAGTGTGTGTGTGTGTGTGGTACCTTCTATAGTTTTTCTTTTGGATAATTTGCAGATGAAATGAGGCGCCCAAGGTTTGTCCTGATCCCCTACGCTACAGGCATGTCGAGATATGCATTATAGGTCTCGCGCATTTTCGCATTATTTTTCCACAGAGTACTTTTTAGCCCTAATATTGATAAACTCGCCACAGACGTAGCAAAATGCGTCAGCCGGATGCTTATAACCTCTTGATGCCAAGCGTGATGAATGCAGATCGTAATGACTGATTACAATCGACTTGTCTACACTGTGACGGCTAGAAGTAATCTGATCTGTTTAGCATGCGTTCCCTGCATTTATGCTGCCATCTACGTTGCCAGGATGTTCTAAAAGTTCGTGGAACATTTAGAATCGTTTTGAAGGCTCTGGAGTCATATAGAAAGTTAATTTAAATTTTCCTTCAACAAATAAATGTAAAATCAAAACATCGCTGGCCAGTTAAAAAAAAAAAATCGAAGTTTAAAGAGAATGATCTTTATTTTTGTTTGTTTGTTTTCTGGATGAAAGGAAATAAAAAAATCGTTCATTGACCAAAGACAGAATAAATAATTTTTTTTTTTTGTTAAAGTTTGATATCCAAAGTTGATTTTAATCCAGGATGAATATTCTCCCTGAAAAGAAAATGTTTACCGTGATTCAAGCATCAAAGCTACGTAAAGGATCAGAACTTAACTAGAATAACCAAATAAACTTGATTTGTTGAGACACACACCCACACACACACACACACACACACACACACACACACACACACACACACACACACACACACACACACACACACACACACCAAACAAGATTTTACATTCCATAATGAAACACATACAAACAACAAAAAATATAAGTAAATAGTAAGAAGCGACTATCCTTTGTGTGTGTGTGTGCGTGCGTGTGTGTGTGTGTGTGTGTGTGTGTGTGTGTGTGTGTGTGTGTGAGAGAGAGAGAGAGAGAGAGAGAGAGAGAGAGAGAGAGAGAGAGAGAGAGAGAGAGAGAGAGAGACGAGAGAGAGAGAGAGAGAGATATGTGTGGAGAAGTTGGGGAGGGAATCTAGGAGGGACGGGATGACAGGTGGTCGAGCTGGTTGTCACTTTCCTCCGTTTGACAAATGTTACCTGTCACCCGCCGGACTCTCACGTCTCATAGCGAATTGAGATTATTATTTATCCACGTGTTTCATTCAGGCAGGGACGCTGTGGCGGTGTGGTGAGCCTGGTATGTGTGGTGAAGGTGGTGAATGTACGGTGAGTGGGTACAGTGTGGCTGTGGTGAGTGAGGTGAACAGGACCGGTGTGTGTGTTGTGATATGAGTAGTGACATCGTGTTTTATTTGTGGAAGGAGAGAGAGAGAGAGAGAGAGAGAGAGAGAGAGAGAGAGAGAGAGAGAGAGAGAGAGAGAGAGAGAGAGAGAGAGAGAGAGAGAGAGTGCGCGTAAGCTCTTGATTCCATCATACACAAAGTAGTGAGGGACATACACATCCACCCACTAACACAACCAGACACTCACACCATCAGGAAAACACCACACAACACTACACACGTGACAGGTAATCCGCAACACACCTGCCCAACACTCACTTCACCTCGCTGATTAGGTCCTCAGACCTGCCAGAGAAGCACAGACAGGCAGAAAGACACGAGAGAGAGAAAGACAACGACAGACAGACAGACAGACAGACAGAGCAACAGACACAGAACAGGACAGGCAGGGATTTATCTTTTGACTGACAGCATGTTCATAAAATTATCATCTAGTTAATTCAGATCCTTCTTGGGAAACTGGCCGATCCTCCTCCTCCTCCACCTCCTCCTCCACCGATCGGCGCTGCACACCTGGACTGTGGAAAAATTAATGAGGTTAGAGGTTCTGGTCGTCTTTTCCACACCTCTTAAGAGAGAGAGAGAGAGAGAGAGAGAGAG
>CM035204.1:18770206-18783181 GCA_020233015.1 Callinectes sapidus
TATAAATTCTTATTTTAGTGTGTACTGAAAACTTATTATTATTCCACACGGTTTTTAACATGCACATCGCTTGATTCGCCTTCCTTAACCTTTCCTCAAACTCCACTTTTAACGATCCATCCATAGACAAAAGCGTTCCAAGATATTTAAACTTTTCTACTTGTTTGACAACTCTTCCCCCAATCACGAAAGCTCTTGGGTTAGCAATATTCATATTAATCATTTCCGTTTTTGCACAATTAATAATCAAGCCAACTTTTCCCCCCTCTCTCACTATACAATCTAAGACCCTTTGCATCTCATCTGTTCCTTCGCTAATAAGCACAATATCATCTGCATAATCCAAATCTGCTAATTTACGTCCATCTCCCCACACAATTCCAGCATTAGTTTCCTCTGCAACCCTCCTCATCACATAATCAATAACAAGGACAAACAACAAAGGGGAAAGAATCCCTCCCTGAATCACACCCGACTTAACTTCAAAAGCCTCACTCAAGGACCCATCACTCATAACCTTACAAAACGTACCCTCATGCAAATCTTTAACCAACTTCACCAACCACTCTGGAACACCATAATACCTCAACACTTTCCCCATCGCCTCTCTAGAAACACTGTCAAAAGCCTTCTCAAAATCAACAAAACACCAGCTTAAACTAGCCTTCATTTCATTTGCCTGCTGCATCAAATGCCTAACAACAAAGATCTGATCATTACATCCCCGACCTTTTCTGAAACCGGCTTGCTCCTCCCTCAAAACACCATCTAACACCGGCTCAATCCTATTCAACAGAACTTTACAAAATATTTTCAAAGCTATAGGAGACAAAGTAATACCCCTCCAATTCCCACAATCACTTAAATCTCCTTTCTTTGGAATCTTGACAATCACACCATTTTTCCATTCCGACGGTATCATCCCACTTTCTTTAATTTATTAAGTAACTTAACCAAAATTAGCGGCAACCTATCTTCATCCGCTTTAAACATCTCCGGAAAAACTCCATCTTCCCCTGGTGCCTTATTATTCTTCAACTGCCCTATTGCCTTCTCTACTTCTTCTAACGTAATCTCTCCTCCTCCTATATTCAAATCTCTCTCAGCTTCTGGTATGTCATCTGTCGGTTGTATTGGCATATTTAAAACTGTTTCAAAATGCTCCTTCCACCTATTTTTTATGTCATTGTCCTTAGTGAGTAAATTTCCATTTCGGTCTTTAACTGGAATTTCTTTACGCTTATTATAACACCCATTCAACTCTTTAATTGCCTTGTAGGCTATCCTCTGACTTTGTCCATCGTTTTTATTAAGTAAAACTTCAGTCTCCGCCACCTTCTCATTTATCTGTCTTCTTTTATCTCTTTTGGCCAATCTTCTAAGGCTGAGAACTGCGGGTTCCTGGTATCAGACACCAGCGCTGCAGCGCTGGACTTGGTATAGCAATGCCGGAGGGGTAGCAAAGGAGATTGACCATGTCCTTGTCAGTACTCGTTGGAGGATCCTCCAGAACTGCAGGGTTTTTCGGAGTGCCGAGTTCTTTGTGACCAACCACAGGCTTGTTGTTGCTTCACTCAAGCTTCATGTCAAGTCCAGAAAGCCTCCAAGATGTAACCACACTGTGTTTCATCTTGAGAAACTGAAGGACTTGACATGTGCACAACAGTATGCAGCGCTCGACACCCTTGAGGACCCTGAAGAAGTATGGGATACCTTCAAACGTGAGACACTTGAGACTGCCAAGGAATGCATTGGGGAGCGCCCGAGGTCACGGAGTGGCTTCACCTTGGTAGAGACACTGGAAAGTATTGAGGAGAGTTGCGCTGCCAGACTTGCTGGGGACCATGACCAGTATAGGGCTCTGTCACGTAGGACTAGAACTCTCCTGAGAAGAGAAAAGGAGAGATGGGCAGATGGCTCGTTGGGCTGAGTACTTTGAGCAGCTGTTCACGGTGGATCCTCCAAGTGGACAGCTCCGGACTGCAGGGTTGTAGACGCTGGATGTTGATCCACCCATTGATGAAACTGCACCCTCCATTGGCGATGTCAAAGAGGCTGTGGCAAAGTTGAGGGGTGGAAGGGCAGCTGGCATCTGCAACATCAGTGTGGAGCTGCTCAAACCTGGGGGTGAAGCCATGATCCGTGGGTTGCATGCTGTCTTGATTGCTGTATGGCATTCAGGTACCATTCCTCCTGACTAGAAGAAGGGGTTGGTCGTCCCTATCTGGAAGGGGAAAGGGGACCTTCAAGACTGCAACAACTACCATGGAATAACACTGCTCAGTGTACCAGGCAAGGTGCTTGCCCATTTGCTGCTGACGTGGATCCGCACTCACCCGCTGAAGCATCAGAGACCTGAACAGTCAGGGTTCACGCCTGGTAAGTCAACAACTGACCGTATCCTAGCGCTTCGCATACTGGTGGAGCGCCAATGTGAGTTTCGACAGGGAATGCTTGCAGCCTATGTCGATCTCAAGAAGGTGTTTGACTCAGTGCATCGAGAGACAGTCTGGGATCTTCTGTGTTTCCGTGGGATTCCTGCAAGGATTATTGGTCTATTAACTGGCCTGTACTCCGGGACTGTAAGTGCTGTGAAGTGTGGAGGAGGTGTGTCCAGCTTCTTCCCTGTAAATACAGGTGTGAGGCAGGGCTGTGTGCTTGCTCCATCACTTTTCAACACATGCATGGATTGGGTACTAAGCAGTGTTGTGGAACAAATTCATTGTGGAGCATCTGTCGACAACACCAAAATTACAGATCTTGTTTTTGCTGATGATGCAGCAATCTTCGCTGAGTCACTGGAGGTTCTGGTAATGGCTCTAGAGGCACTGCACGAGGAGGTGAAGCCTTTGGGACTCAAGGTTTCTTGGGCCAAGACAAAGATCCAGGTGTTTGGAGGCATACTGGATGAAACAGTACAGTCTGTGCATGCATTTGGCGAAGACATTGAGATCTTGAAAAACTTCACATACCTTGGTAGTGTAGTGCATAACGATGGTGGGTCGAGCCAAGAAGTCACATGGTGGATTAGCTTGGCCCACGCCGTTATGGATTCGCTCAACACGAGTATTTGGCGATGTCGATAACTGTGCAGACAGACAAAGATTCGGATCTTCAAGTCGCTGGTGATCCCTGTCATACTCTATGGTTGTGAGACATGGACACTGAACACCGACCTGAAGAGGCGAATTGATGTCTTTGGTACTAGATGCCTTCCCAGGAACATGGGATACTGCTGGTATGACTTTGTGTCAAATTAGCGATTGTTCCATGAGACCGATTCGAGGCCTATTACTAGCATAGTCCGTCAGTGCCAACTGCGGCTATATGGGCATGTGGTGCGATACCTGGAAGCCGATCCTGCTTATTGGGTTGTTTCCGTAAGGGACAACCCGACTTGGAGGAGGCCAAGGGGACGCCTACAGAACTCTTGGCTGTGGTAAGTTGATGCCTCCTGCTGGGAGTCATTCAGTATGGGAAGGGAGCCTGCATGGAGACTCATGAGGCATGACCGCCACGAGTTGGACTGTGGGGTAGGCGAGGCAATGTACCCCCCGGCAAATGCCCCCATGATTGATTGATATAGCTTTCAACATTGCAATAGAAATGATTACTCTGATATTAACTCAACATTGCAATCAAAATGATTACTATGATATTAACTCAACATTGCAATAGAAAATGATTACTATGATATTAACTCTTTGTCAAAATACTTAAGTTTTCAGGAATACACTTCTACTAGAAACTCACCAGGAAATAATTATCTTAACTTCTTACTTTTGAATATTAGATCATTACACAAATTGTTCACCTAAAATACCTGCTGTTATTGCATTACAGAAACAGGGTTACAAGAACATTTTTTGGTGTTATCTTTGATGATACATTAACTTTTAGGCATCATATAAAAACCTCAGTTTTAAAAGTATTGAGACACGTCGCTCTACTTTATCAAGCAATCCCACAAGAAGTACTTAAGACCATTTTATTATGCCCACATATATCCACTATTACTGTATTGCTCTCCATTATGGTGTACAACTTATCCTACTTACCTATTTAATTCCTCTTAAAGCACAAATCAAGAAAACAGTAAGAATAATAACTAATAGTTATTTCTTAGAACATACAAATCCTCTCTTCAAAGAAACAAAAATGTAAAAATTAGATGACATTAATAAATTTGCTATCGCTATTTCAATACGCTTCAAATACGCTATTCAAATAATAAAATACAGAACCTCCTTCTATCTCTTGAATCACAATCGTGATAACCTTGGCATTTCCCCTCATCGACTTAAAAAAAATTTCAGCACTCAGTTTCTTATCTAGGGCCTTTGTACCTCTCTAAATTCAGAGTGCACCCTCTATAATAACCACATTTAAAAAAAAAATTGATAATCAGATCTTAGTCGCCTACTAATTCAAAATATTATTCTTGGTATCACGTTTAGTACACTACCTCGTATTGATGCATCAGTATGCTACTGTTATTTTTTTTTTTTTTGTAAGAAGGGGAAGCCAGCCAAGGGTAACAAAAATAAAAAAAATTAAATAGCCCACTAATTGCCATCCCCCTGATAGGCTAAAAGAATTAGCTGAAAGACAGGGACAAATGTCTTGAAACTTCTGTCTTAAATAAAGTCAAGTCATAGGAAGTTGGAAATGCAGAGGCAGGCAGGGAGTTCCAGAGTTTACCAGAGAAAGGAATCGATGATTGAGAGTACTGGTTAACTTTTGCATTAGAGAGTTGGACAGAATAGGAGTGAAAGGAAGAAGAAAGCCATGTGGAGTGTGGCTGCAGTTGGATGGGAGGCATGCAGTTAGCAAGATCAATAGAGCAATTGGCATGAAAATAGTGTTAGAAGATAGCAAGATATGCATCATTCCGGTGAAGAGAGTGAGGCTGAATACAGTCAGTCAGAGGAGAGGAGTTGATGAGATGAGGAGCTTTTGATTCCACCCTATCTAACAAAACTGCGAAGAATACTCCATATATGAACAAACAAGGCCCTTGTACAGAGTGAGCAAATGGGGGGTGAAAAAAACTGGTAGACATACCTCAGAATGCCTAACTTCATAGAAGCTGTTTTTACCATACATCTACCATACATATTCCAGAAAATTTGATATTCCCATATTTTATTATTATATACATATGTGTTATTTATTGTTACTATTTATTCTATCATCTGTATTATCTTTTATCATTATTTATTATATTAGCATCTATTATAACTACATATTTTTTATATTTACTTTTAACCATTTGTAATCATTTGTTAACTTATACCCTCATGAATTATATTAACTAATGTTAAAATTGAATTGTATGTACATGTTAATCTATGTAGCATTTTCCACAATATGTTTCCATTATTATGTACTCATCATTTTACCTGAAAAGCTCTGCTTTGAAAAGGCTGACACTATATACCTCCCTATTGTAACTGATAGTTATTAGTAAATGTTCAAATTTTCTCTCTCTCTCTCTCTCTCTCTCTCTCTCTCTCTCTCTCTCTCTCATTGACGAATTATAATGTTTCCTGCTTTTAGTACTAACAAGTGTATCATTTGATATAAAAGTTTGTTTGCGTCACGTATAGATGAGGAAATGCGTCGACAAGACATTATATCAATCAGTCCTCTTACTACTAATCCTCCTGTTTTTATAGTGTTATATATCTTTTCATTGGCAGCAATCATTCTTCAGTTTGTTATGAACACGTGATTCGCACATGGTGAGTGGCTGCTTCAGGGAATATACTATTGTGCGACTGAAGTATTTGTTTCACGCCATTTCTGAACCGCCCTGATTAAATAACACTCAATCCTATAGATGTAAGTGTTGGATGGAATTATAATGCGTATTTCAGGAAGGTCAGGTAGCGGCGTGGCAAGAGTGAAGGATTCAATTTTAGTACTTCGGTGAGTGAAATACAAAGATGAATGGCATCCAATAAAGACTATTGGAAGTTGCTGAGTCGCGCAAGTCGTGTCTTGGAAAGGAATTCTTTTGGAGTTCAGGCAGCAGAATGCGGCAGTGAACCCATCACGCTTTTTAGGCGAGGCACAAGAAGTAGTTGTCACATTAATTAATTCGATTACTGAATATGATTTATTTGTTCCCTCAATTGTTTGAAGAAATGTTGGAAAATTACTAAGTCATTCTTTGTAACCCGTCGCCAGCCGACCAATGAACAATAAATTAAGGTGATGCTCATGAATGTTGGTAACTGAATCACTTCTTGATGTTTATTTTCTGTAAATGAGATTATATGTTTTGCAGGTTAGGCAAATGTTTGGTGCTTTACAACAATGCATTGCGGGCTGTAGAGGAAACTCATAAATTGGAAATTGAAGCTTTTGATATACTGAATACTTTTATTGTATTGTATTTTGAAATTTCCCGTCTATTGATATATTTCAGCAGTCAGTAAAGTAAATTGTAATTTTGAAGCTTGAATATCGTGTGTCTGTGGGCACGCGCGAGTGTGTGTGTGTGTGTGTGTGTGTGTGTTATTCACTACGGTCGCCTGCTGGTCACTCAGCGAGCCTTTCCCTACTGAGCGAGCTCAGAGCTCATAGACCAATCTTCGGGTAGGGCTGAGACCACACCACACACTACACACCGGGACAGGGAGGCCACAACCCCTCGACTTACATCCCGTACGTACTTGCTGCTAGGTGAACAGGGGCTAGATACACATTAAGAGACTTGCCCATTTGCCGTTCCGCTCCCGGAACTCGAACCCGGGCCCTCTCGGTTGTGAGCCGAGCGTGCCAACCACTACACTACGCGGTGTGTGTGTGTGTGTGTGTGTGTGTGTGTGGTTGCTTACTTCATCATAATAAAGGTCAAGAAATGAGTTATTTTATAATTTTTTTCCAGCCATAGAAAGCACACACACACACACACACACACACACACCTCATAGAGTAGTGGTTAGCACGCTCGGCTCACACACCGAGAGGGCCCGGGTTCGAGTCCCGGGACAAGCCTCTTAATGTGTAGCTAGCCCCTGTTCACCTAGCAGCAAGTACGTACGGGATGTAACTCGAGGGGTTGTGGCCTCGCTGTCCCGGTGTGTAGTGTGTGGTGTGGTCTCAGCCCTACCCGAAGATCGGTCTATGAGCTTTGAACTCGCTCCTTAGGGAAAGGCTGGCTGGGTGACCAGCTAGCGGCCGCGACAGTGAAATTACACACACACACACACACACACATCAAAGTTGGAAAGAATTACCACGTACACTTCTTCATAAACGACGCACGTGATTCCATGAAAACTATCTATTCCATATGAACATACCAATTTAATCATGCAATAGTGTAAAAGGGGTTTCACACCATAAACTCTATCATTTGTTTATGCATTACCTTCAGTAATGTATTGGAAATTATACATATGTAACGTGTGTGTGTGTGTGTGATCGTGAGCGCTTGCGTGCTAGCATTGCAAAATACATAGTATTATGTTAAAGACAAGCAATTGTAATTACCTTTAAAACACACACACACACACACACACACACACACACACACACACACACACACACACACACACACACACACACACCGTCCCTCCTCCTCTCCCAATGTACACATAATGCTTGCCTTCATAAATAATGTCGTTTTCTACCTCCATTAATTATTGTAACATTTGGTTCATAATGTTCAACTCATCAGGTGTGCGTAGTGTTGCACATTATACGTAGCTTTGCTAGCCAGTGGTTGTGGGGAATTATGTGACAATTAATCACTATGATTATTTTTGTTGTTGTTCACACACACACACACACACACACACACACACACACACACACACACACACACACACACACACACACACACACACACACACACACACACACACACACTACACACCACACACACACACACACACACACACACACACACACACACACACACACACATGCATGGACTTAACGAGGTCTCTAACTAATGCTGGAAATTCATTGGCGCACAGTGAATGTATAAGATAAATGATTGCCTTGCAGGTGAATGACGGCATGGAATATCAAAGAGTACAAGGGTCTTTTGGATACTTGCGTAGAAGGGGGGCAAAAGGAGCAGGGGTGACTTGAGGGTATTGAAAGAGAGAATCAGAAGCTACCAGGGTGGGAATAAAAGGAAGAAGAGGAAGAATGGAGGATAGAGTTAGAGTGGCTTCGGCTGAGAATGAAAACATGATGATTAGATAAGTCTTTTGAATTAACTCTGAAAAGTGGCTGAATCCAATTTTTCACATTAATTTAGTTTTTCATTGGTTTAGCTTCTGTTTATCTCAGTATATACTTGTTGAGATTTTCTTGTCCCTGAGTATGATTTTTTATATATCTATTGAAAGAACTATACGAGTGTTTGCGAGATGAAGTTGGGAGGCATGAAACAAAAATGGGGTAAGCCACTTAATAAGTTTTGAACGTTCATTCAGTGGAAGTCAGCTGCGTGCACTGTTTAATTAGGGATTCGTTATTACAGCTTTCGGTGTGGCCTCAAATACTTGAATGGTTCAGTCACTTTTCAAGATGGTTTCAATGATTCAAGTGACAGTTATATTAAGTCCTGTATGATGGAAAAGAAAAAAAATGTAATAAATGATCATCGGCTTAGAAAAAATACAAGTGATTAAGAATACTGGCCTGAGATGGAGGGGAAAAATCAGGTGTCATTAACATTGGAGACATTGAAGGTAGAGGTGATGGCTGAAGTGGAACGTAATATTTTTTGAGGAAATCCTTTGTGGTCTATCAAGATTAATTTTCAGAATCCATAGACGATTAGCTGGGTTAGAAAGGATGTTTTTCCAGTCTTTGTAAATCATTAAAAAAAAAAAAAAAAAAATCAGAAAAAACACCCCAGAAGATTATTGAATATGTTTTAGAAATGGAGATACGAGGACGCTTAACGCTGGAAAATGTGGCCTCAGGTTTGTTTTTGTGTGATGGTTGTGATTAGATGTGACGTGCAGGGCGTGTTTACCTTACAAGCCTGAGGCAGGTGGTCAGTAAGTTGACAGAGGAAGACCATTCGTTGTCCGTTATTGTTGATATGAATGACTACTCCGCACGTTTCGATAGATTAGATATAGATAAATTAATAGATTTATTGACCGCAGCATCTTAAACATACAAAGAAAACATACAATAATAAATTCAGCTATAACACAATCAAGTAGCGTAATATTAATCCCTTCAGTACTAGAACGCATTTTTATATCTATTCTGCTTCTTATTTGTCGATTTTATACAGCTTCAGAAACTCATTTCGGTATTGAAATAGTAGACTGGTCATTAATATTCTGACCCTTCCTAATGTCAATATAATCGTCTAATCACACCCCAAACTCGTAGTAGAAATGTGTCCCAGTACTGAGGGGATTAAAGTCAAATTATCCACTGATCTATGATTTGAGGTGCCATTATGCAAATGTAATGCAAAATGCTATGACCATGAGGCTTGTTTTGTTTGTGTAGCTCGGTGTTGATACAATAGCAGTCATAAGCTGTGACAGAGACTGAATCAAGTAACATACCCAATATTAGTCATTGTTTTAACGTGCGTGATTTATCTTTAAGTCAAAGCCATGTAATTTATAGTTATTCAGTAATTAATGATTGTAATTTTTACCTGTCTCGCAGGGAACGCTATGCTGTGGATCTTTGTATTTATGTTTAATCTCTCTCTCTCTCTCCCTCTCTCTCTCTCTCTCTCTCTCTCTCTCTCTCTCTCTCTCTCTCTCTCTCTCTCTCTCTCTCTCTCTCTCTCTCTCTCTCTCTCTCCACATCTTATTTGGTATTCAATTTTCAGATGATTTTTATTGTCTTTTTCATACTTCTCCGTAACATCCACATGGAGCGATGCACCTTGGTAAGCATTAATGGATGTATCGATTCCCGGAAAGCTTGGTATCTGATGAATGGTTACCAAAGAGACTCTGGAAATCCGGCTGTTGGATGGATTACGTGTGAGTGTGAAGTGCAAGAACCGAACACGAATTCTGAATTTTGTTTCTGAGCTTTCTATTTAATTTCTATATTTTCATGGTGTTTCAGAGGTTCCGTTTTATTTGTTTATTTATTTTTTTGGCGATGAACGTAGTCATGTATCTTTTTTGTCGTCGATTGATATACTTTCAAAATTTATGTACGATTCAAGCATGAGTCTCTTTCTATTCTGACCATAAATCAGATGCCTAGATCAATCGTCGGAATGAATGATACAAGACTTTGACCCACAATCTCATGCATTTCAGTGTTCGCTCTCTACATTTTAACAATCTCGAGTGGAAGGTATTGAGATTTTCATGACTTTTTTTCATAATTCGAGTGTCAGCTTAGCCTGGATTCTGTGCCGTTAGCTGACAAAAAGCAGGAGATTCCAATTTATAATTTATGTGACCTTTGGAAACCGTCCATGTAAGACAACAGAACGTTAGAAAATACCTCCTCCCTGAAAAAAAGAAAGTAAAAAAAAAAAAAAACGTGAATCGTGAGTAGGGGATAAATATCACATTCGCAGGTCTGCAGGGGGCGAGAGAGTGAAAATATGTCTAGCTGAGTTGCAACACACCGAGCGTCATTTAGTAAGAGTCCCTAGATAGTTGCATTACTGTGTGACGTGAAGGCCAGTTGTCTGCCTGTATGTTATCGGGCATCTGTGAAACCTCGATATTCAACCGAGTTCCCGATATCCATGAGGAGGGAGAGAATGAGAGAAAGAGCGCAGGCGAGAGTAGATGGAAAAGTGAATAAAAGTAAAAACGAGTGAAAGAGAAACAGAGGAAAAGATTTGAGTGAGTGAGAGAGAAAGCAAACAGAGGGAAACAGATGCAGAGGGAGAGAGAAAATGTGTGACAGTGGCAAGGAGGGAGGAGAAACAAGTGTGTGTGTGTGTGTGTGTGTGTGTGTGAGGTGTGTGAGGTGTGGAAACGTGTAAATGAAGTGCATCTACATCAGACCGCGCTTGAGTTGACTAAAATACCTCTCCTTTCTGTCTCTGCAGTATGTCTTCATTGTTTACCGACACGCCTGCCTTGTTCGCTTAATCATCAAGGTAGTAGAGTGCTTCTTGTTTTCGGGTATAAAAAGAAAGGTGTTTCTGACGTTATTCCAGCGACGTTAGATGTTGTAGATGATCAAAGGCTTGCGAGAGGAGGTTTACTTACGCTTCGGCTCATCTTTTTACGCTCCGGGGATAGAAACAGAGAGGCACGAGTCAGTATCGGTAATTCTCCTTGTGCGTAGATGACTTGGAAGCTTAATGTGGATGTAAATGATCTGAAGATGTGGAAATTAAAGGAAAAAAAAACAATTAAAACAATATCAAATAAATTTATAAATGAAATGGAGAAGTGGATAACATATTAGAAGAAAAATGATTTATTGAAATGAAATCTCGAAACTCGATTACATAATTGTTAATGCCATGATAATAATAATAATAATAATAATAATAATAATAATAATAATAATAATAATAATAATAACAATAAAAAAACCTACTGGGAATAAAAGATTGGAAAAAAGAAATTGACCACTTTTAAAGAAGTGATTATAATGACCACATATAATAATATTCGCAAGATACAGCATTTAAAGACTCAAAGTAGTAGCCTCCACGCTGAATAAATTAATAGAATGAACAAAGAGGGCAATATATTTGTAAATGCAAAGTACTGGAACACATTTTTACCACGAGTTTTTCGGTGTGATTAGACTGTTTTATTGACATTAGGAAGATTGTACGAAGGTTACAAGATTAATGGACTGAATCTGCGCTATTGTAATTTTCAAATGAGTTTCTGTAGCTGTAAAGAATCTACAAATAATAAGCAAAATACTTAAATATGAAAATGTGTCCCTGTACTGAACGGGCTAATATAAGACAAAACACAAGTAGTATACGGTTTGTTACGTTTTATACCAACACACACTATATATACTTCCGAGCTGAGGCAACGGGGGAAGTCATGGAAGCTACCTTATGTAGCTACTATGTACCATGCTTCTGTCCATATGTTTGTTTTTGTTATTTCTTTTGGTGATAATTGTTATTGCTTGTGCTGCTGTTACTGCTCCTGTTATTTCTGTTTCTTCTTCCTCTTCTTCCTCCTCTTCCTCGAACAATGAAAATAACAATAACAACTACTGCTGCTATTTTTATCATCGCTGAAATTGTAATTGCTAATGTTTGTTCTTGCTGCTGATGTTGCTGCTGCTACTTTCGCCAAAACGCATTTGTTAACATGATATTACTCGATTGTATTCGGTGTGAGGAAAGCTGCAGTGGATATGTTTATACTTGTTGACATTGTTGTATTATCTTTTTTTGTTCCCCTTATGTGTTCACCATTCCTGGGATTCACAAGTCAGGAGAGGGAAAGTAGTGACTGACGTACGGCCATGGGAATGTTTTAGAGCCTTTTTTTTCTTTTCTTTTTTTTCCTCGGATACATCCCAATTAATTTCCCTGTTCATTTTTTGTTGCACTTCCACAATGGAGCGAAGAATTATGTAAATGGATGTCTTATTTGTAAGAGTATGCGGGGTGCGAGAGAAGCGTGAAGGGATAGGGAGTTATTTTTATTAGTTGACATGTTATTATACTCGTGTATGTGTGTGTGCGTGCGTGTGTGTGTGTGTGTGTGTGTGTGTGTGTGTGTGTGTGTGTGTGTGTGTGTGTGTGTGTGTGTCTGTGTCAAACGTGAAGGAGTGGATAATTCAGTGAGTGTGGAAGTCGCCATACACACACACACACACACTTCACTGTATTGTTAGATAAGGGTTGAGAAGGGAATAATTACGATCTTTGTCTCCTTTTTCTTGTTCGAGTAAAAAATAAAGGTATATAGACAGGTATTTTAACCACTGATAGCTATACAGTGTGTGTGTGTGTGTGTGTGTGTGTGTGTGTGTGTGTGTGTGTGTGTGTGTGTGTGTATTAAAGGG
>CM035204.1:18874807-18889333 GCA_020233015.1 Callinectes sapidus
GAGAGATAGAGAGAGAGAGAGAGAGAGAGAGAGAGAGACCCCTGAACATCATATATTGACTACAACACCAACAGCAAAAAATTAAGAGAGATATTTCATAAAAACCAAATATATGATATGCCGACAACACCTCCACCAGTTGCTGCGTCACAAAGACTCCCCCGCTCCTCCTTCCCATCCCATCCTTGCCACACACTCGCTCCTCTAGTCCCTCCGCCCAGCAGTCCGCCTCCCTCGGTTACAGTCAGTTCACCTGTGGCCTTCATTGAGTGTGGACGCACGAACCGATCTTGCGCTGAACGACTCGATCTGCTCCTTACGTGTTCTTTCTATAAGTGTCTTAATAGTCAGTAATAGTTAGCCCTCATCCAGAAAAGATGGGGTGTTTCACAAAGTTAGCCTTGTTCATCGTGAACTTCGCCATCTTCGTAAGTATACAGTTGTTGGCTCTTCCCTCCCTCCCCCCCTTCCTTCCTCCCGTGTACTCCTCCCTTCTTTCAGCTCCTTGAAGTCACTTTCTCCCGCTTCACTGAAGTTTTAATGCCACATTCTCAATAGATTTAGATGTGAAAGTTAAAAGGTGTTTTTTTCCACTGTTCGATTGCAATGAGACCAAGACTGAAGCCAAATTGATAGAGATTTGCACATAAGTAGAGACGCCTTAGAGAACGGTATAGCAAAGTTGTTTTTAAAGGGCAGTTATTCATAGCTGACCAAAGTACAGTTTAATTTCAACCACAGAAGATAGAGAACCTGAACTAGGAAGGCATGCGGGTGTGGATGTGGGCTTCAGTACCAACGACTGTCCTCTCCTAGTAGAAAGACAAGATATAAACCAAAGAAAATTAGATCGCTGTGGGTGTAACGGGTCGGCTCAGAAGGGTTATTTTGTTATTGTGTCCATTGGCATAAGTCACGTAATTCACAATCTCAATAGCACACTGAAGCTGGTGAGGATAGCCTTGTTACGGGTTAAATTTTTTGCTACACCAGGCATAATATATATTGTAGGTAATTGTTACACTATATCGCTTCGTTAGGTCATTCCCTTTTATCAATCATTGGTTAGTTTATTTCACTTAATTTCTTTTCCCCCAACTGATCGTGTACATTAATGCATTTTGACAAGCTGCTGGACATTAATAATAATAATAATAAACGGTGTAGTTAAGATTAGGCTTTTTATTTAAACAATCTGGGTTTTTTACTCTCTCTCTCTCTCTCTCTCTCTCTCTCTCTCTCTCTCTCTCTCTCTCTCTCTCTCTCTCTCTCATTGCCAGTAATTAGTGCTTCAAATTCCATGTGTGAAGTTAATCTAAACAGCACATAGTTCATTTAGTTCATCTCCGAATATTGCGCTTGATGTGAAAAAAAAAAAAAAAAAAATTTACGAGATATGTTTACATTGGGTCTTCCATGTGTACACGAAAACCCAAACATGTAACTGATTATAACAAATTAATCATCGCCCTAGCTCATGATAATGTAGCTTGTTTGTCGTTCCTGTGAACTGGAATTATATAAGTTTTTTTTTTTTTTTATGTAGGAGGCGGCCAAGGGCAACAATAATAAATAGAAAAAAGCCCACTGAAGTGCCGGTCCCTGGGAAAGTTCAGATTCATGAGCTAAAAGAATGGGGTAAGTGTCTTGATACCTCTCTCTTGAAACAGTTCAAGTCATAGGCAGGTGGAAATACAGAAGCAGGGAGAGAGTTCCAGAGTTTACCAGAGAAAGGGATGAAAGACTGAGAATACTGGTTAACTCTTGCATTAGAGAGGTGGACAGAATAGGGGTAAGAGGAAGAAAAAGCAAGTCTTGTGCAGCGAGGGTGCGGGAGCAGGGGAGGCACGCAGTTAGCGAGATCAGACGAGCAGTTAGCATGAAAATAGCGGTAAAAGAGAGCAAGAGGGGCAACATTGCGGCGATGAGAAAGAGGCTAAAGACAGTCAGAGGAAGCTTATACTATCATTGTTTTGTCTGAATTTGACTAGTTCTGTTAAGAAAATTATGATTAAATTGATCTGCAACATTTCTTTCTATCAAAAAATTTTGATACAGTGACAAGTAGTAGTTTTACATGCCCACCTATTACTACATGACATATGATTACTTTGTTTTATTTTATTTACAGGCAGCCGGAGTGGCAGTGGTTGCCTTAGCATCCATGATAATCAACACAGACAACACATATGGAAGCTTGCTTATAAATGGGATTTTCACTCTCCCCATCATAATTCTGATTGCTGGACTAATCATTGTGATCATTGGCTTCCTTGGATGCTGTGGTGCCGTGAAGGGAAGTTCCTGCATGCTAAAAACTGTAAGTACTTCAACATTATTTCTTTTGAAGTAAGGTAAAAATGCAGAACAGCTGCTTCCTCCATTTCACAATGCAGACCCCACCAACCCCTCAAGCAAGCTTGGGGGCCTGTGAGGAAGGGGGGTTTTTGGGTGGGGGAGGCAAATGTGAATGATATATGGCTTTAGAAAAATCTAGGGGTTATTTACCTAAATGTGGTAAACAAGCAAATTTATTACTATTCTAACCCCTTCTCACTAGTACAAACCTATTCCATCTGGGCGCTGCACCCCCCATTGATCCCCCTTCAAATTATCCTAACCTAACCTAATGAAATTCCTAAATGTTGCCGTAGCCAGACACTCATTCTAGCCGGGGGACTGTGCCCCCCTGGACCCCACCCCCTGCTAGCTTGGGGGCTGCGCACACCTGGACCCCCGCTACACTATTCTCACATAAACAAACCTGACCTGAAACTTGCCTGCTAAAGCACCATCATTTGCTACATTTAGGGAATTTCCTTGGCTAGGGAAATTTGTGTAGATTTTTCTGTCCATATTTGACCCATATATGCCTCTCCCTAAAACAGGCCACCAATCTGTAGTTGAAGTCCAGTAACCCGAGGTCATAATTGTTACAACACTCCATCATGGTGTGTATGTCCGACAGAAGGTGAATAAGAAATGGCGTCTTCAGTTCAGTAGGCACTGGGCAGTCATCCAGCAAGGAAACAAATGCTAGTCAAACCAGAATGTACTGACCCGTAAGGTGTGACTGGCCATGGTGACAAATCTCGAATCAAAACATACATCCCCTTGCCACTCACAGTCTTCTACTCGTAGTATTATCAACAAACCATGTTCTAAGGATGGTCTAAAATTTTTAAAATAACAGATGATATGATCAATTATTTGATATCAAGAGAGATACAAATACGTATATGAAAACGCGGCATATCAGGTGAGGCGACGTTGCCACTGACCTGAGGTGGGATTATCCGAGGGGGAAGGGGGGGTGAGTGAGGTCGCCGCGCCCATACATACCGGGTCACTTCCTATCTGGTCGCCACGATGGAAGGACACCACTCATTATATTAATATGACTGTGTATCTCACGGGAGCATAGAAAAGAAAAATATATATAAACTACCAGTTTCATTTGCACGTATACAATAAACATCTTGAATGTTTTTAACGTACTAATAGTATAATTAGCTACACATATCATCGGATCTCGCACGCCTTTTTTTTCGTAGTTATGCTTTAAATAAATAGGAGAAAGGTGCTCATTCCGTTTTCTTTGAAGTAATAATATATGTGGCAGAGTCGCACAGGTGGCAAAACACACCTTACGGGTCAGTACATTATGGTTTGACATTACATTGTACATTATAGTTTATAAGAGAATGTAAGGCATGTTAAACAGTAATTGGCACCCGTGAGTCACACCTCTCTCATTGGTTTTTGGGGAGTCACATGTCTATAGATACATTAAACTCCCACAATGCCCTATTGTAAACAGTCCACAAGAGGAAGAGGAAAAAGACTGAGGTAAAATGCTCTGAGGACTTAGAATTTTGCCATGGTGTGCTGATTTTCAGTGTAATTGTGAATTTTGTGGAGTCGAGCGCCAACCAGCGAATTAAATAGATCGGTATGAAGCAGCTCTGCATATCCTGTACAGAAGGTAATTTGTCTAATAATCTACGTTCAGATAAAAATAATCAGTATTGAGTTCAGTTACTTATGTCAATCCTAACACTGATAAGGTCTCAAAAACAGAAAATTTAAAAACTAACATTTGAAGTCTGCATTTTAAAGTTCATGCATAGCAAAATTAATAACATTAAAGTTTGATTCAATCCACCAGCGAAAACTTTACAGCTAACTCAAACCAACTTTTTTTTTTCTGCCTGGTTTAGAATTCAATCAAGGGTTCCATTAAACTCCATTGGCTTCTATCTAAACTGTGTGGGGGAAAAAACATTTGTGTGAAGGGAGCCTAAAAGAATAGAGGAAATAGCAGAATATACTAAACCAATAAACTCAATGTTTGGATTTGGTAAACAAAGAAAATCCTTCAAATCACTACAAACCTGTCGCCGAAAGCATTGAATCGTGAGGGTTTGTGTTAAAAATTGTCAACTATAAAATGATCTGTTGAAGTTAGTACACAAGATGGCAGGTTACCCAGTCAGTCATTACTGTATGGTAAGACCTCACAGCTCTTACTGACCAATCTCTAGGTAGGACTGAGACCATTCACACACTGGAACCACAAAGCCTTACCCTTAACCATCCAGGTTACATCTGGTACCTACTTGGTGCTAAATGGACAGGAGCTACATATAAGGGCTCATTCATTTGCCTGACTAGAAACTCGAATTAGGTGTTCTTGATGGTATGCTGAGTGTGCTAACCACTACGTACACTACACATTGTGTTTGTGTAAGTGTAATCAGTGTGAGATCTCTAAGAATGTGGAATGAGAAGAGGCATGGATTAAGATTATATAAAGAAAAACCTAATTGTCTAAGCAACTACTTTATAGTGCTTTATGGTGTAGATTTGCTGAATGGCAGAAAATAGTCCTGAAATACAAGTACAGTCATACCTCTACATACAAAGTTAATTCGTTCCACAACTGAGCTCATATCGTGAAATAGCTTGTATGGTGGAACAAGATTTCCTACGTATATACATGTAAAATTGAATAATGCGTTCCAACACGAGAAAAACATGCAAATTAAAGTTTAGTAATACCAATGTATACTGAAAGAAAGTTAAGATTAATAAGGAAAACAATGATAAGTGGTATTTGTGATTGAAATAAACATTATAAATACAGATAATATAAATGATTAAACAAATAATGTAAATATCAATTGATAGAAATGTACATAGTTTAACTTGCACAGCGGAGGCGTAAGATGGTGAGGGAGGAGCGGAGGAGTGAAATCAGCTGACGAGAATTAAACTTACATAAGGAAATTAATAGAAATTTAAAAACAACTTAACACTAAGTTTTTTTTTATCTTTTCTGTTTTTTTGGGGGGTGGCATCATGGATTAGGGAAAGTTGAAGGTATTTTTATGACAATAAGAAAACTAGTTAAGTGTGGCACATGTCAGGAAAATTGTTAATTGATAATTGTTAATGTAACCTGATGTCAATCTAGGAGTAGGTGAAAGCAGGGCAGGCAGAAAGCTACAAGAAACTTTATCACATGATATACTAGAATAGATTAGTGACTAGCAGGTGAATGGAGAAGAATTCCTTTTGATTCAGGATAAACTTTGCAATTGTAAGAACAAGGAATAAAGGAATCTCTAAGAAGTTAATAGAGACATAGATGTGGTAGACCCTGTATGCAACTTGCCATTTTTGTCTCGAGGAAGTGGATGTTAAAGGAAAATCATATGCTACACTATAGCACATCCCTTGTGTGTATGCACATGCACACACACTCACACAACACATTTGGGAATAAAATGGTAAACATAAAGTTAACATAAAGTGTACAAGGTAAAAGAAGACAAAAAATATTTTATAGCTATAGATGTGAAATTACTAGTTTCATCCTGGCTCGGTGGATATTGTTCTTGCCTGCTATTTGCCTGTCTTGCTACATCAAGATTTTCCATGTATAGTGAGGTGCTACTCTTATGAGCATAGAAATTACATGTGTGGAGTGTGAGGTCCTTGCCTTTGATTAGAAGTGGTAATGATAGTAGCCTGAATGTCAGGTATAACTACTCATGCTTTTCTTACCACCTGAGGAAAATCATGTTACTGTATCATTAAGGTCTGTGTTGTATGAAATACTGTTATTTGTGGAAAGGTGGAATATAAATACAACTCAAAGATATTTCATATTTAGGTAATGCCCTTTAAAATTAAATTACATATTACCTTTTGTTTGCACTTGCTGCACCTTACAGCTCTTAGCTTTACTATTGAGAAGTTTTGAAATCATTTACATAATAATTGCATAAACAAGTTATTCTGAATCTATGGCTTATCTTATGATTATCTTTACAGTATGCATTCATCATCATTGTACTGCTGATTGCTGAGATTACATTGGGTATTCTGCTGCTCATTTACCCCAACAAAGCTCAAGATGCCATCAAGGATGGAATGCATGAGGTCTTCAAGAATTATGGTATTGATGAAGCCACTGAGAAATCCATTGATGCCATAGAGAGTGATGTGAGTTATATATTTAAAAACATTATCATAATTATGTATCATTAAGTACTTCATTTACATAACTATTAACATTTTCATCTGAAGACAGCTTGCTAAAGAATGCAAGATCACCTTCCTGTAGATATTCCAAGTTTTTCCTACACTAACTAGCCACATTCAGTTGTATTATATTTCAGTATCTTTAAGCTGTTCACACCCACCTTTTTTTTTTTCCAACATGGTCTGGATATCATCCCTGCCCCACAGATTGTCTCCATTCATTGTTTACATCATTGATTCCTAACCCCTTGATCACATCAAGTTTTTTTTATTTAGTTATATTTTTTGATTAAGGTTGCCAGATTGTTTTGCAAAATAACATCAATAATTCACAGCTGGTTACATTTTGATTTTGGGTAATGTAGCTGATTTGATTCAGTAGAACAACCCAGATTCTCCTGGACGCATACTAACAAAAAGCACAGTAATTTAAACGTATATTGACAGAATAATAAAAGCTCATAAACAATTGCAAGTATAACTGTAACTTGAAAATGATTGGACTTATGAGTTCACACATTTAGGGTTACAACCAAAACAGGTTGGGAGGTTACATTTAGTCTGATCACCTCTTATAGTATTCTAGTACGCTTTATGGTCATCTGCATGGAATCTTAATGGGTTAGGATTCATCATTAACCATTGGTCTATTCACTTGTTGCCACTTCTCATGTGGAGGGAAAATTATGTCATTGAAAGGAAAATTAACTTTATGGACTACTGCTGCTTACCATGAATTGTACAATATAATTTCTCTCTTTTGCATGAATGACATTCCCTAGAGTGTCATTAGTCATTAGAGAATTTTTGCCTGTGTTGATGCTGTAGTTGACATACTTGTATTTCCAGTCTGAGGAAGACCACCGTCTTTAAAAATTTCTTTCTTAACATCACATCACAGGAATTTGAGCCTGAATTTTTAAATTGAAATATGCATACCTTTTCAACAGCAAAGTAGTGCTCTTTTATGGCAGTATGCATTAGAAGGCCAATGGAAATGGGAACAGTTGTTACTGTTTTGATAAGGGACTTGAATTAATATCTTACTTCAAAGGAAAATAATATTTTAAGCAATCTTGCTACATAGACTGTAACCCTTAATGGCACTCCTCTTCATGAACTCTTTACAAAAGCAATTCCCACATCAATTTGCTTCAAGATGGGAATCCTCTTCCTTCAAGGAAGTGTTGCCTGTGTATATGTCTTTCATGTGTCTTGTAGGCAATAAGTTTATTTTATGATGTTCATGTTGTTAACATGCCATTTCATTATCTGAATTAATTGACCATCTTAAAATATGATGCAATCTTTTATTTCAAAAACATCACATTTTATTTTCTTGAATTTATCATCCATCTTGTTTGTCTAATCTGTATACCTTTAGTTAATCTTGGATGTTTCTTTTCAGCTTAAATGCTGTGGTGTAGATGGCTACAAGGACTGGCAGAGTTATCCCTATGGCCAAGGAGGTAATGTGAGCAGGGGATGCTGCATTGAAGATGACTCTGATGCATGCTTCATGAATAAGAATAATTTGCCTGTGGAGCAGGCACAAAAGTTCATTTACACAAGAGGTTGTTTTGATGCACTAAAGGAGGACCTCAAGGGAGAGACCATTGGTTTGGGAGTGGTGCTTTTCATCATGGCTGTTGTGCAGGTAAGGTATTTCCTTCTTGTATGTAATTTCATATAGTATGCATATAGAGGGAAAAAAAAAGATCAAGCAGAAAGATATAATGTTGAAATATGTGAAGCAGGAAGAAAAATATTTTTATGCTCTCTTGCTTGCAGGTCCTTGCTGTTACTTGTGCCTGTGGTCTGGCCAAGAAGTCTAGTGGCAGTACCCATTATGCCTAGAAGTCTGCATTCTCAGTCAGTTACATGCTGGCAGTTATAAGGAATCTCTCTTTTATTGGAGAGATAATTTTGTGTGTAGATGATAGTGTTGATTTTTTTTCAACAAAATATACATGGATAGTGTTTTTATTTATTTGTTTCCTTTTTTAAGGCAATTGATTGGATTTTGTTTTTACTATGTTTATGGATCTGTACAGAAAGAAATTTTCTATTCCTTTGTGAAAACTTAAGTGGCAGACTTGATTAATATATTTGTATTTCTTAGTATCACAAAATGATTTTTCAGCCTTTTCTAAAAAAAAAAAAAAAAATGTCCAATTTATACATAAACATGTATAAAAGAGATCACCTAGAATAAGTATGCATAACATACATAACCCATACATACCTTTCATGAACCTGTTTGTAAAGCAACATGTTTGTACAAGGAATGAAGTTGTTTATATATAGTTTACATATAAAGGTTGGAAAACATTCACTAATCCTATGTTTTCTTTCTTCTGAACTTTGTCTCCATTCCACATACTGCATTCTTGAATGATCACAAACAAATTTCTAAGTAAATTTCTAAAAAGAGTTTGTGTTTTTCTCATTTCAAATATGAAAGGTTTTACTTTGTCCCTTTCTACCAGTGGCAATTGGAATAAGAATGGGCATGTGTGTTTGGTGCTCTGTCTGGGTGTAGTGGTCATTCGTTCATCCATGAATGAGAATGTTGGTGGCAGTTGAGGGATATCTGAATGAATGAAAAAGTGCTAAAAATTATTGTGCGTTTGAAGTAAAGAGAAGCACCAAACATATACTGGATTACAATGCAGATATTGAATTATAAAAGGCAATAAATGAGATGGATGTAGTGGAAATGTGGGTTATAGAAGGAGATTGATGTTAAATTGGATGAAGGCAACTCAGTTTAAATTGAAAGATTAGTCAAAATCAATATTTGCATAACTTTGACTGTCTTCAGTGTACAGTACAACTGCAAAGACAAAGAGATTAGCGAAAAGCAAAGAAACTTAAAAAACGGATACAGGATGTGAAATGTGTCTAGTCAGATTGGTTAGAGGAAAAATGCAAATAGTAATGGCTAAGAATATTTACACAGCATGAAATAATGCATGTGTGTGTGTGAGTAGGGAGATATGTACATACATGAGTGAGTAAAAATACAAAGATGTGAAATTTACAATCCAAGTCCTCTGAAATTTCAAAGGCTTTTTAACTACATATGGAAGGGAAGAGAATTCCACTAAAATGACCCACTCAGTAACTGCAAAAACTTAGAAAAATCTGTAGAAAAACCTATATGAGAAAATTGTGAGTGCAAATTGTAATAATAACTATTATGGCGGTGGGACATAGTAGAAATATATACATATCCACCCATACAGACATATTCATACACATAATTAGATACACCTACAAACAGAAAAAAAACATTTGCAAACACAAACCTACATCAAAAAGACAGAAAACAGATGCACAACAGTGCATACAAACCATGTACACACACACACACACACACATATATATATATACATGTAAAGAGAGAGAGAGAGACAGCAAGTTCAACTTATCATTGTCTATGTGCATCATGCAGGGCAGCTCATTAGCCAGGCGTGCCATCAGGAAGTGCAGCCATTCCTGACACATCATCCCGGAGTGTAAACAGTACTGTCTAATGCTGGTGACCACAGAGTTGTGTAACTGTTCCACCTTCAACTTTAAAGTAGATACTGGGTGTCTCCTAATGACATCCAGACATTTGATGTTGTCAGAGACTAAGTAACTGAACTACCAAGGCACGCCCAGCAGCCTCTTGAAGATGTCATCGTGACAGACATGAAGCCTGTGTATGGAGGATCCTCTGTATCTGACCCACAGTGAGTTACAGTTGTAACAGTAACTTCTGCACAAGTCCAGCTTCACCTCCCAAGTGTAGAAGGAGAACCTCCTTAAAATGAAAAATGTTCCCTACAGTTGTGGTCTTATGGAGCTATTTTTTTGATGTCCAGAATGTCTTCAAGTCATTGGACAACACATGTCCCAAGTAGGTGAAACTGTCCACAGAATGCAATGGTTTGTTATTCAGAACTCTTTGCATGTACTGAAATTTGGAGTTTTGGGGTATAACCACCATGTACTCTATCTTGGTGGTAGTGTACATGATGTCATGCTCCCTGGTATATGCTTTGCACCTCGCTACCAGGTCCTGGAGTCCATCAACTGATTAAGCCATGAGGACCATGTCATCCACATAGCTCGGAGAATTGATATAGTGTTCATGGACATGACACCCATTGCCAGGCTCTGCCAGGAAGCCAATCACCTCATCCATGTATGTATTAAACACATGAGGTGACTAATTACTTCCCTGTCTGATATCATTGGTGGAAGTGAAGCTGGTATTTGCTAACTAAAATATTATTTGCAATATGAGTGACTTAAAAATCTTATATGTTCAAAAGAGTATACAAGACAAGAACTTAATTAGATCATAAGGACAGTTAGCACACAACAGACAGGGCTACGATACACATCTAAGGTAATTCAAATGAATGGTGGCTGCCATGAGAAATTAATGTCAGATTTGTCTATTCTTAAAAAAATATAGATAGAAAAATTGCTTCATCAAGTAGGGGGCTGACTTTATCTTTCTCTATTTTTGTTCCTTTCGCCCACTGAAGTTTCCTCTCTCTCTCTCTCTCTCTCTCTCTCTCTCTCTCTCTCTCTCTCTCTCTCTCTCTCTCTCTCATTATAATGAGGATTAGGTTGGAAAATGGAAGATGGATTGAAACAAGCAACTCTAAGGCAAGCAGAACTAAAGCTTTGTGTTGCACATGTTGAACCATGGACTCGACGAAAGAATGGCTCATTTACATGTACAATCTGGGTCTTGAAGTTCCCAGCGTAAAACATTGAGCTGTAGAACTTAAGGAAAAATACAATTTTTCCAATCACACAGTTTTCATTCGCATATAGGTTACCTAATATACAGAGTCCTTGGTAGAACAAAATCTTATGTTCATCTTGAGTACTCTCTCTCTCTCTCTCTCTCTCTGCCATGCACTAAAGCACTGCTGGTAATATATATATATATATATATATATATATATATATATATATATATATATATATATATATATATAAAAGAATTAAATTACGAACAGAGTGGGTGAGTGAAATGAGAAGGCGACAGGCCCACCTTCCTTCCCCGTGTAGGTGCTCTCAGTCAACAACTGTCTACAAGAGGGAGCGTCACTTGTGTTTACTGGCTGCCACTCACCTACGGAAAGAGAAAATTTCGTACTTTAAGACCAACTCTATCACATAACACTACGTCATCATTTCTAACACCGCCTGAAAACACCATTACTAGCATTCTTTCAAACCATCACTGCTTCAAAATACTATTTCCAAAGGAGCCGAAGATGATACTGATGTCGTTTTTCAGAGGCAGGAAGATAACGAAGAGGAAAGATAGAGTAAAACTAATAAATAAATAAATAAATAAAAAGATAAAATAAAATAAATTAAAACATTGATAAGATGGAGATCAGCGCTTTGGTGAGTCCGCAAAGAGAGAGAGAGAGAGAGAGAGAGAGAGAGAGAGAGAGAGAGAGAGAGAGAGAGAGAGAGAGAGAGATGAATATTGCTTCCGATGCTCCCTTGTATTATGTTTGGCTGTGTGTGTTGTGGCTGTGGACTTTCGTACAAGGAAGATGCACTCTACGAGACAACGAAGCCCTTGTAAAAAGTTAGTTTCAAATTTGTGGAAAAAATATGTTAGTGGGGATCCATAATGCCTCATTTCGTTGTAATCAAGTACATAGTGATTTCATGTATTTCAAGAAAACATGAAAAATATAATAGTGGCCAAAGTCCTTCACATTCGTTGTTTCATCAATAGTGTGCCGGAGCCTCATTCCAGTGTGTGTCTTGTGTATGACAAAGACACAACTAATGACCTTTAGGGTATGTCACTATCGATCTTGAGAGAGGAGAGAAATGTGGCAATTTCATCTTGAATGCAATTACAACTACTTGTTAAAGGCAGTGAGAATGGTGGTAGCGATATTATTAAAGAGGAAACCCGTTTACTATGACATTCAAAACAATCCAGTGATATGATATGATCGCTCATAGCATCAAATATAATAATAATAATAATAATAATAATAATAATAATAATAATAATAATAATAATAATAATAATAATACCACCACCACCACCAACAACAACAACAACAACAGCAACATTAATTAAGTGAGACACTGTTGGCAACATCACTGATAAGACAATCAACTTTTTATCTTTTCCTCGATGTTCCTCGCTTTGGAGACACTTATCCTGTGGCATAAAGAAGACGCAGTTTCCTTGTATACCTTGTTCGCGTCCAGAGTAGAAAACGTGCCCTGTGGTAAAAGCTTTTCCTTTCCTTAAAGAAAACACAAACCGCTCAAATGGGTTGCGTGAGCAAGTATGGTCTTCTCACAATCAATTTCTTCGTGCTGGTAAGTATGTCGTACGAGATGCGGAACACATGATAACAGTATTGACACACAACCTCAGTTAAAAACATAAGGTGTACTTTCTTGAGCTTAAGGTTTCATGAATATATTGTGAAGTTCTATGTCCAGGGGCAATGTCTCATCTTCAGTCGACATATCCAAAAGAATAATCATCCGCTTCTCGCCAGGCCTTCGGGCTGTGCGTGATCGGGGTGTCGGCAGCCATCCTCCGCCAGAACACCATCTACGGAGTGGTGCTTTCCAACCTGTTCTACTCGGTGCCTCTGACCACCCTACTGTCAGGCATATTCCTCACATGTCTAGGGGTGCTGGGCTGCCTCGGTGCCATCAAAGAGCATCCAGTCCTTCTCAGAATAGTAAGTTTGACCAAAACATGTGTAAGTGGTAAATTTCAGGCGAACAAAAAAGAAAGAATAAAAGTATAAATAAGAGATTACTATTGTAAGTAATCCTTTTGTGTCTCGAACGAAAAAGGAAGCAAAGTAATTCATTTTAATTTTCTATGTGTGGTTTTAAATTAATTACAACGCAGCACACATAATAAGATGCCTGTCTGATTCTAGAATATGCGAAAATAACAGTTTTTTGGGGGTGATCTTATTTATTTTCATACATTTCTCCCTGCTTCCAGTATGCAGCAGTGATCGCTGTGCTACTCATTGTGACAATGACCGCTGGCATCATGATGTTCGTCTTCACAGCCAACACGTCCAGCTTCCTCGTGCGCGGCATGACCAACGTGTTCAATGAGTATGGTGACAAGGACAAGGAATACGTCACCCACGACCTTGACATTTTCCAACAGACGGTGAGCAAAGCAGGGTTGTCGGATTTGGAGGAAACACTGAAGATCTCTCTCTCTCTCTCTCTCTCTCTCTCTCTCTCTCTCTCTCTCTCTCTCTCTCTCTCTCTCTCTCTCTCTCTTGCTATCATTATCAGTACACACCTGTGTCTAGTACACCTTGAAAATGAGAAGCTCTCGAGTGGCGGGGTACATTATGGGACCGCACAACCGCTGTGACATCACCGGAGAACAGGCGAAAACTGAGACTGTGCTAAACTGCTAGTTTCAACTTATGACTGTTTCTGGTGCTGCTTGATGGTATTTGATGCAGGAAAAAGCTACTGGGAATATACAAACACCGTTCACTAGGTGACTAAAGTGTGTGTGGCACGTACCGGGGAGAACATTCTAACCAGTAGGAAACTCCGCCTATTTTTCTGTACAACGCCACCTGAGGTCTCACTTTCCCGCTCCCTACACACCAAACACACACGCTCACACAGACTCAGGTAAAATTGATATATTATCACTAATGTAAAATGACAAATTTACACGCTTCCCCATCCCTAACCCACACCGCGTACATAATGCACATCGCACCGCCACTTCCTACCCCTTACGTGATAATTATGGCTCCAGGCTTTCTTACCACCACAACTCCTTAATATATCCACGAAACTGGCTTCTCCACTTTCCTCCCTGTTAATGTCATCTTCTGGCACCACACCAGCTAACTAAATAACTACTATTCTAATGATGTCTGTTCGTTGATATATATATATATATATATATATATATATATA
>CM035204.1:18944352-18951634 GCA_020233015.1 Callinectes sapidus
TCGTGTTAAAAATGTGTCCCAGTACTGAAGGGATTAATTTTGGTATGATACCATCGTTAATGCTGCAAAACAAATAAGTATTGATTTTCTCTGCACTTACAACTGTCACCTCAGTAACCCACGTAAGATTAAAATTTTATTCTGCCTCATGAGATGGAACAACGAACATGCCCTGGCTCTCTTACACTTAATGCAATGGAAGTTAAAGGATTACACTTACAACACTAAGCTCCTCGTATCCTTTCCTCTACCACTGGTGAGTAGAATGAGCTTTTAAGTGAAATAAATACAAAGAATTAAAACTAGAGGTACAGAACGGAGGAATTTACGAATATGGCAAGTCAATTACTGGATACTGAGGTACATTTTCGTTGTTGTTATTGTTAGTTCTGGTTTACGTATCAAATGAGTTTTTTTAAGAAGCACAAACCATTAGCCAAGATGCAATGAAAATAAAAAGCGGCTTAGTTTTCAATACAAACATACAAAAAACAATCTCTGGAAGTGAGACCGAAAAATCCCTGCAGTAGCATCCTCTGTTATCTTAGAAGCCTCCAAATACCACTCCAGCTCGTCTCAAACTTGACAAAACTTTTACCAAACACGTCTTTTACCAACCCAGCCCGGTCCATCTTCAGCCTCCTGCTTCTTCCCCCCAGGCTGCGGCCACGGCTGGGTATTGATCATCCCGCACCTCTCGCCACTGGAGGCAGCTAAGTGATCCTGTGCTGCGAAAGGCGTGATATGTGCTACTCTGCTGGCGTGGTGGGCGGGAAGGGAAGTGGGTAGAGGGGGACAAGTGCCAAACGAGTCAAAACAGTCTCGAGCAAAGTGGATGCACTACACAGGCCGCCATCACGAGACTGAGCGGTGCGTCCATCAGAGCAGAACGACCCCGGCTGTTCAGGGACAGGAATTGTGCCTTGCTAAAGTGCTTTTTAATAAGAACAACAACAACAGCAGCAGCAGCAGCAGCAGTAGCAGCAGCAGCAGCAGCAGCAGCAGCAGCAGCAGAAGCAGCAGCAGCAGTAGCAGCAGCAGCAGCAACAGCAACAACAACAAAAGTAATGATAATAATAATAATAATAATAATAATAATAATAATGATGATGATGATGATGATGATGGCACAAGTGACAACAATATCATCCATTTTATGCAGATTGAAAAGAGAAAGACATAAGAAAAAAAAAACAGGTGACGCAGAGAATTACAAAGGCCCGCATACGTTATATTCAGTGGCGCTTGAAATGATTACACAATATACACATAAGGCAGAGAGAGAGAGAGAGAGAGAGAGAGAGAGAGAGAGAGAGAGAGAGAGTATCCCATCAGATCCTCCAAAGCCTAAAAAAAGAATGAAAGACCAGAAAGTAATGAATTAAGATGTATGTTTTTTTGTTGTCTTCGTCGTCATGGTTGTTGTTGTTATTGCTGTTATCGTTGTTTTAAATAGACAAATAAAATCTAAATGAACATTTTTTTATATCAGGAAAAAAGAAAACAAAGTGAAAATATGCAACTAAAACTTGAAAAAAGGATAACCTCTCTCTCTCTCTCTCTCTCTCTCTCTCTCTCTCTCTCTCTCTCTCTCTCTCTCTCTCTCTCTCTCTCTCTCTCTCTCTCTCGTGTCACTGAGACAATGAAAAAACGCTGACGTTTATATTTAATGAATTGTGTGCTAGCGCGTGCGCGCGCGCACACACACACACACACACACACACACACACACACACACACACACACACATTCACTGTCGAGAGCACTTTTATTAAGGTTATGATCGGGATCACTGCTCCTCCTCCCCCTCCCTGCTTTTCCCTTGCTTCACCTCTCTCCTATGCTACTTGCCACTCGCCCTTCATCTTTCCCTCGCACACTTCAGCCTCCGTTCCATTTGTCTCCAATCAACAAAATATATAGCATGAAATTCTATGCAAAAAGAGCAACAGCAAGAGATAAACATTTGTGTACTTCAGGAAATATATATTTAAGTTGATCTGTTTGTTTGGCTTATCACCATGGTAACTTGAACAATGAAGTAGGAAAAAAACAAACAAACAAACACACACACACACCATTTAGCATTGTTTGAACACTAGGATTAAATGACTGCAGTGCGACAGCAGACTAACCCTTATGTAAATAAAAAAAAATAAGAGCCAGGCTCTAGAATTGTTAAGCTTTAAGTTACGAGTGTCAGTGTTCACAATATGAAATAAACACAAACGATAAATTATTCATTCATATGTGAACATCACAAATGGTTAATTAACACATTATCTATACATGTTTTATTTCAGTAGTAATGCTTCAATTTTGTAAGATTTCTATTCTCAGTCATTTCAATGACCTTTGCTCCAGACGATTTCATAACACTGTCACTTTCGACAATTAATAAAAACTTCTTCCAATATATATATATATATATATATATATATATATATATATATATATATATATATATATATATATATATATATATATATATATATATAAGCATATCTTTTTTTTATCATTATTTCACTTATAAAGGAGACAGAAGACAATTATATATTAGCAATTCTAATGGGTTCGGTGCCCTCATGATGGCGTAAACAATTTTGTAATGAAATAAAACAAAACTCAACACGGAAACTAAATTGGGCGTCTCTTTTGGTTCTCATATAAATGTTTTTATTTATTTATTTATTTTTATCTTAAACGTCATTGTCAACTAACTATAATTTATCATTTTTTCCTTACCCACTCTCCCTATATTTATCTCAATGGAAAGGAGGTCACGGCACACCAAAGCCAACTGGCAGCTTCACTTTCCTGTAGAGAAAGGTCACATGATCGTAATATCTCGTTGCTGTAAATAATAATGACATTTACACCAGACTCACAGATGGCGGGGCTGGACTAATTATATCACTGTCTCCCACGCTTGCTGGCGGCTAACTGATGTTTTTTTCTTTTTACGCTATTTCTAATTAGCAATTAATTTAGCTTTAATGATACACCCGCTTCTGAACGACGTCTTTCCCTGACGGTCTCTTTCTGCCATCACTCCATTCAATTTGCTCATTCTCGTTCACCACTTTCGTGCACGTAACTCTTCCCCGCGAGTATTTTCACACCCACACCACGTCCTCACTGCGTAGCTTCATCTCATTTCTTCATTCTCTTGCTTCCCTAGCTTAACTTTTACAAGCTCTTTCCCTCCCTCCATGGTCTTCACGAGACTTACTTATACCTTTTTTTCTTCTCTGTATCGCTATCATTGCTTTTCGTCCTCAGTTTGCAGTGTTGCTTCTTCCATCAGTGAGAAACTCAAATGCCGTTTACCACCAGATGTCTCTCTGTGTAGAAACAAGAATATTGCTATTCATACATGCTTGTATGCTACGATTTACTTGTGTATTATTTAAGTGAGGAGAATTACTACCACATAATAAAAGTTCCTTACCTAAACAAATATAATCAGGGAAAATAAATAATAGTAACAACAAAAAAAACAAAAAGAAAAATGACAATATGCAGATCTAAGGAAACAATGACACCAAGAAATTACTTTTGCAAACGTGCCGTTTAATTACATTAAAAAAAAAATGGTGAGTTTGCTTCGTTAAATGGAAAGAGTCAACCCCGAGATGATTTGGCAACGGTAGGATGAAAACACACTCTTGTCACACTTTGCCGGGATTCCTGAACCGTACTACAAATTTTCCTATTGTGTCCCTTTTTTGTGGCGCGGCGTTCTGGGGCCTTTTTGTGGTTGTTGTCCCTTGTCTATTTTGTTTGTTATTGTTAAGCCGCTGCCATACAGGTATTCGTACATATACTGTATGTGATTGTCGAGATTTGACCACTAGGTTATAGTCTCTCTCTCTCTCTCTCTCTCTCTCTCTCTCTCTCTCTCTCTCTCTCTCTCTCTCTGTACAGAACGTTTTTCTCTTTTTTTTTGCATCTTGCCTTCGAAGGAATATTTTTTTTTATGTATTCTTGTTTTTTTGTTTTTGTTCACTATTTGATATTGTTATTGTTACAATGTTTTAGTGATGAAATAGCCTTTAGTGCGCTTACAGATGACCTTCTCCCTCTATTTTTTTTCGGTGGTGTAAGGAAAAAACACTTCAATCTTTTATAATGTTATGGGAGAGGACCGGCACCTCAGTAGGC
This sequence comes from Callinectes sapidus, assembly GCA_020233015.1. Taxonomy (NCBI): domain Eukaryota; kingdom Metazoa; phylum Arthropoda; class Malacostraca; order Decapoda; family Portunidae; genus Callinectes; species Callinectes sapidus. Next base: position 18,948,517 of record CM035204.1, read on the forward strand.
GCCCCCCTCCCCTTTTTTTTCTTAACTATCTTTTATTTTGCCCTTGACCGGACTCAATTCTAACAATTAAAAAAATACGGTAGTGTCCACTGGTCTATACTACTCATACTAACAGAAGACTTAATCAGTGTACAAGATTTTTTTTTTTTCTCAGTCTTGTCTTTCTCATCAGTCACTGTCTCACTTCACTTGTATATATGTACATACGTCCGAGTTACGAAGATAAAATACCACCAAGAGACGCGCGAAGAAAAGGTTCCGAACACTTTCTGAACCACTAAATCTATTCTAATTTTTATTTCCTCGACAAAAGGAGGCAGGAAAAAAAAGCTTGGCTGCCTGGCGTGCTGGAATTTGCACGCGCGCGCACACACACACACACACACACACACACACACACACACACATGCACAACAGGACCAAAATTTTGCTAGAATGTCAGCATAAAGGTGACAAAATTCTGTATTGTTGTGAAGTAATTAAATGTCACATGTAAATTAAGATTATATTCATATGCAACCTCTGATCATTCAAAATAAAATACATTTCATTTTCTGCCATAAATATTCAAAACACAAAAGTGCAAAATTATATGTTCAACGAGGTTCATACCTAAATTATTTTATTCTTTACATAATTTGCTTTCCACAAAATCGGAAAAACATTTAAGCATTTCTCTTTTGCCTCTATGTTGCAGTGCACCATTGAGAATTACAGAAAATATAGGCACAGACTTCTCAAGCTTTTTAACAATTGCTAGAAAATGCTGTATTCCAATAATGCAATCTTGAAAAGAATAAATAAAAGGCGCGCGCGCGCACACACACACACACACACACACACACACACACACACACACACACACACACGGAATGAACTTTTTTACAAACATCTTTTCTTTTCCCAATTTTATTCGATATGGAAATTTTTTGATAAGAAAACATGAACTATATAAATTTTCATAATTTTTACTACAATTTTTCTTTTTAAACATCTGATTATCTAAAGTATACTTAACAATTCTGTGGTCATCTGTCATTCTTTAAGGTATTATGAAAATTCTAACTTTTACAAGTACGTAAGAAAAGTATAATTTCCCTTTCTTCCGACATTTCACTTTTTATACAATGTGGGCTTTTTTGCGGGAATTTATGAGCTAAAGAAGAGCTTCTATCTGAAAGTCCACCAGTTTAGGAACCGTTACCCCGAATAGAAGCCCTACTTACCCTAGGACCGTGGCCAGGATTCGAACCCATGGGCTTGAAGATCAGTCGGCCCCAAAAGCGCGTTTTCTCCTACACAGTTCTTTCTTTTATAAGGTAATTTTTGTCAGGACAACAAACATAAATAAAATTGATCAGTAACTTTGAGAGGAAATACAGTTTGAATATATAGCCAAGATAATCACTAATGGATGCCTAAGTGTCTTCTGGACAAGCAGATTAATTCGAGAACCGTGAATAGATTGATTGAGATTAAAATATCAGTAAATTGGAACTGGAGGTAACCGCAATATGGGTGAGCACGAAATGAAACAAAGCCCCATTCCACAATAAATAAATAAAACGGGAATAAGCCTAAAATCTGGCATTTATTTCGGAAGCCGGGAACGATGGGCAGTCAAGATTGCCCTGTGTGTGTTGGGTGGGCGGGGGTGCGGGGTGGGGTCTTGCGCCTGGGGATTCTGGTCGCTTTCAAGAAGTATCTTTCAGGCCCAGCACTTTGGCGGCTGTCGCGTCTAATCAGTGTGGTGATACACAGGACACTAAGTAGGTTGCCTGTCTTTCACAACTTCAGACCGAACAGTGGGAGCCTGATCGCAAGCAAGTTTATGTCAGTCATCGATTTGCAACTGAATTTAATGTCTTGCGAACAATTATTTTACTTTTTTATATCCATTTTTTTTATGGTGTAATAGTAAAAATAGCACAAAGAAATGTAAGTAATTTAAAGGAAATGCAACGCAAAGGTAATAAAGGAGGATGAAGTTAAATTTCACTTCAATATCTAATTTCGTGTCTTGCAAATATTCAGATTTAATAATGCATAATAACACACGAGTTACAATATGAATGAATGTAATGAATCACTGCTCGCATACTTCTCATAAAACACAACGAAAAATAGAAAAAATATAGACCTTCATTAATCAATGTAGGGCCAACACAACTTCACTAATTCACATTACATCATCTTTAACAGTAGTACCTGAATAACACATACAGCGTGGCAAGCGAAGAGTCAGAAAGGCAAACAAGGTAAGACAGGGATGCAGACACATTAGACAGCAGAGAGTCAGCTAATCTTCCTTTGAATCGAACGTAGATGGAGGTTTCTTCATTCCTTCTTTTTATCCCTTTTCAGAGAGAGACAGAATGAGTGAGTGAATGAGTGCGCGTGACAGCGAGAGAGGGAGAGATGAAAGACGCAAATGCGGTGGACAATGATGAGAGAGAGAGAGAGAGAGAGAGAGAGAGAGAGAGAGAGAGAGAGAGAGAGAGAGAGAGAGAGAGAGAGAGAGAGAGAGAGTCAGTCATTATCTCAAACTTCTCTATTAGCAGTTCGGACTCCATAATATCTCTTTCTATTTTTTTTCAACTGCATTTTACAGCCTTAATTTTTTCGGAATAAGACATCAAACAGAATGTACAAAAGTTATATAAAAAAACATACCTCTGCAGATCATTTTTGGATTTGATCAACAAGAACTTCAAAATGAATAACAATGAAGGTTCTTGAAAATCACCATTTAGTAGTTTGCAAATCATCACATTCATCATGCTCATCACTACGGACGTCACCACCACTCACACAGTTATTGCCACCGTTAAAGAGTGTGCAATTACAGGCAGTTACCATCATTACCAACATTACGCTCAATAACATCTTTCGCCATTGTTGTTCGCTATTATTACTATTACCGGCTTTTCTTCTTCTTCTTCTTCTTCTTCTTCTTCTTCTTCTTCTTCTTCTTTTACTTCTTCTTCTTCTTCTTCTTCTTCTTCTTCTTCTTCTTCTTCTTCTTCTTCTTCTTCTTCTTCTTCTTCTTTTACTTCTTCTTCTTCTTCTTCTTCTTCTTCTTCTTCTTCTTCTTCTTCTTCTTCTTCTTCTTCTTCTT
>CM035204.1:18995711-19005836 GCA_020233015.1 Callinectes sapidus
GAGAGAGAGAGAGAGAGAGAGAGAGAGAGAGAGAGATTTGACTGTTTTTCCAGAATTTCCGTGACAAACGAGATAAGTTAACATAAAAATAGGTAAAATAAGTTAAGTAAATAAACACGCAAACAAACAAACAAAAAAAATAAATAAATAGACAAAAATATCAGCAAATAAACATATCGATTTATTATTAGGTTTGGGGTTGGAGGGTGCGAGGCGTTACTTGGCCCACCGTCACTCACTCACCGTACCGCGGCAGAAATGTGGAATCACCTGAAGCAACGACCATTTATTAACGCATCAGCTCGAAGCGGCGCGAATGAAGCAGCGAGCCAGCCGGATGAAGCAAGCGGGGCCCGTTAGCTCGCATGGAAGATGAATGAACCCAACCCTAATTGAATAAGTACATTGAATGAAGCCACCCTCACACTGAGACAGTTCACTCCCCAAAAGCGAAATTCGGACCAGAAAGAGAGAGAGAGAGAGAGAGAGAGAGAGAGAGAGAGAGAGAGAGAGAGAGAGAGAGAGAGAGAGAGAGAGAAGAGAAGAGAGAGAAGAAGAAGAAGAAGAAGAAGAAGAAGAAGAAGAAGAAGAAGAAGAAGAATCTCTAACTTCAAATAATTACCCAAAATAGACTATCGAAAGGAACAACAAATCCCCCCCAAGACACACTTGGTAACTTTAAGATCGAATCAACACGCATCAGAGCAACAAAGTTTGGGTGATATCAATAGGAATGGACACATGGGGCGGCCGAGAGGGAACAGTGAGGGGAACACGATCTCCCGCAAGTGACGGCAAACAAATATAGAGCAGGGACTCACCTAACTCCTCTGACTATAGAAAATTCTTTTACTACCTAACTTCTAAAGTAGAGCACATTCTGACTCTCTTTCCTTTTGCGGAGATCTCCATTCTTGGAGACTTCAATGTTCACCACCAGCTTTGGTTTTCCTCTCCCTTCACTGACCATCTTGGTGAACTTGCCTATAACTTTGCTACATGACATAGAGCAGGGGTTTGTAACCGGGGGTATCTATACCCCTTAGGGGTATGGGAACCAAATCCTGGGGGTATGGGACTCGATCTCTGGGTACTGGTATTTATTTAATTTAATCATATTTACACTTGGGTAGAATGTTAGATTATTAACTAGAACTGTCATTCTATATTTTGAAACCAGACTTGAGTGCCACCCTTAACCTTTATAAACTTTTTTTATTGTACCGAGAGCAGTGTTATTTGTATTGTGTTTAATAATCCCTAGAACGGTACCTTGACTCCATTTTTATTTTGCTTTCAATAAACAAATATGATAAAAGTTATCAATGCTTACGATTTAATTTCATGTTCTATTCCTAGCTATTCATATCTAAAGTACAGTAAATTCAAGCTACTGACATATTTGGAAGACACTGGCAAATAATAGGAATGATGATAATTATTTCGACAGTCAAGTGAAGGGGGGTATGGGACCATATTGGGCAATCCATTTGAGGTCTGGAATAATCAAAAGGTTAAGAACCCCTGACCTAGAGCAACTGGTGCAACACTCTACTCGTATTCCTGACCGTCTTGGAGATACGCCCAAAATTCTAGACCTTTCCTAACCTCTAATCCTTCTGCTTATGCTGTCACCCTTTTTTCTCCGTTGGGTTCCACCGATCACAACATCATATCTGTATCTTGTCCTATCTCTCCAATCCCTCCTCAGGATCCTCCAAAGCGGAGGTGCTTTTGGCGCTTTGCCTCTCATAGTTGGGGAGACGTGAGAAGGTATTATGCTAATTTTCCTTGGAATGATTACTGTTTCCGTGACAGAGACCCATCTCTGTGTGCTGAGCGCATAATAAAGGTGATAGTGCCTGGCATGGAGGCATTCTTTCTCTCGACCTAAACCTTTCAAACCATGGTTTAACACAGCTTGCTCTCGTGTTATCCATGATAGATAGATGCCATCTCATCTATATCTAAAGCTGAACTCTTTGCTCAAACCTTTACTAAAAACACTACCTTGGACGATTCCGGGCTTGTTCCTCCTTCTCCTCCCCCCTCTGACTACTTCATGCTACCCTTCGTAATGATGTTTTCCATGCCCTCGCTGGCCTAAACCCTTGGAAGACTTATGGACCTGATGGGGTCCCTCCTATTGTTCTCCGAAACTGTGCCTCCGTGCTTGCACCTTGCCTAGTCAAACTCTTTCAACTCTGTCTATCTACATCTACCTTTCCTTCTTGCTGGAAATTTGCCTACATTCAGCCTGTTCCTAAAAAGGGTGACCGTTCTAATCCTTCGAACTACCGCCCTATTGCTTTAATCTCCTGCTTATCTAAAGTTTCTGAATCTATTCTCAACAAGAAGATTCTTAAACATCTATCACTTCACAATCTTCTATCTGATCGCCAGCATGGCTTCCGGCAAGGCCTCTCTACTGGTGATCTTCTGGCTTTCCTTACTGAATCTTGGTCATCCTCTTTTAGAGATATTGGTGAAACTTTTGTTGTAGCCCTAGACATATCCAAAGCTTTTGATAGAGCCTGGCACAAAGCTTTAATTTCCAAACTACCTTCCTACTGCTTCTATCCTTCTCTCTGCAACTTCATCTGAAGTTTCCTTTCTGATCGTTCTATTGCTGCTGTGGTAGATGGTCACTGTTGTTCCCCTAAATCTATCAACAGTGGTGTTCCTCAAGGGTCTGTCCTATCACCAACTCTCCTCCTATTATTCATCAATTATCTTCTAAACCAAACTTCTTGCCCTATCCACTCCTATGCTGATGATACCACCTTGCACTTTTCCACGCCTTTCCATAGACAACCAACCTTTCAGGAAGTACACAGCTCACGCAGGGAAGCCTCAGAACGCCTAACTTCTAATCTCTCTAAAATTTCTGATTGGAGCAAAGCAAACTTTGTGTTGTTCAATGCCACAAAAACTCAATTCCTCCACCTATCAACTCGACACAACCTTCCAAATAACTATCACCTCTTCTTCAATGACACTCAACAGTCCCCTTCTCCTACACTGAACATTCTCGGTCTATCCTTTACTTGTAATCTAAACTGGAAACTTCACATCTCTCTAGCTAAAACAGCTTCTATGAAGTTAGGTGTTCTGAGCCGTCTCCGCCTGTTTTACTCACCTCCCCAACTTCTAACTCTATACAGGGGCCTCATCCGTCCAAGTATGGAGTATGCTTCACATGTTTGGGGAAACTACACTCATACAGCTCTATTGAACAGGGTGGAATCAAAAGCTTTTCGTCTTATCAACTCCTCTCCTCTGACTGACTATCTTCAGCCTCTTTCTCATCGCCACAATGTTGCCTCTCTTGCTCTCTTTTACCGCTATTTTCATGCTAACTGCTCTTCTGATCTCGCTAACTGCATGCCTCCCCTGCTCCCGCACCCTCGCTGCACAAGACTTGCTTCTTCCTCTCACCCCTATTCTGTCCACCTCTCTAATGCAAGAGTAAACCAGTATTCTCAGTCTTTCATCCCTTTCTCTGGTAAACTCTGGAACTCTCTCCCTGCTTCTGTATTTCCACCTGCCTATGACTTGAACTGTTTCAAGAGAGAGGTATCAAGACACTCATCCCATTCTTTTGGCTCATGAATCTGAACTTTCCCAGGGACCGGCACTACAGTGGGCTTTTTTTTTTTTTTTTTTTTTTTTTTTTGTTGCCCTTGGCCGCTTCTCTTCTACATAAAAAAGGTGTGATTTTGACTTTGAGAAACCAAACTTGGAGTGAAACTTCTATTATTAGGAAACCCTACAAATTTCATGATAATTCATTCACCAGTCACAACACTCACCCACCCATATCTAAATAACTCACTGCACTTATCATGTAGCTCACTGAAAAGTACGCGGTGACATAAGTACAAAATGAAGACAATGAAGCATTAAACAAACTGGCTAAGTGAAATGACAAGGCAGCATACCCACTTTCCTTATCCAGGCAAGTGTTCACAGACAACAGCTGTCCGTCACGAAGCTTACTGCCACTCACCTGCGGGAAGAAAAGATTTCGTACATTAACACTAAATTCAGCACAGAACACTACGTCACCATTACTAACACTGCCTCAAAACACCATTAATTACACTGCCTCAAAATATCGTTATCAACACTGGCTTGTGTGTGGGTGGGTGGGTGGGTGGGTGTGTTGGGTGGGCGATTGGGTGGCTAAGTGTTTTGGGTGGCGTGTGCCGCGTGTGATTAGATTTTTTTCTTTCAAAAGTGGAAAATGGGCCAAGGGCAACTATACTGGTCCGGTCTTGGTGAAAAACCGTAACCAATATGGTAATCAAATAATTGGTAGCGAGTGGTCTGAGTGGCTGGCAAGGCTGGAGTAGCGTAGGTAGGATTTATAAGTAGTGGTAATCTTTCAGAGGGGTGTAAGAGAGATGAAGTAGCTTGATTTCTGGACTTGTATTATTTCTTTCGCGGTACAGCTTGTTTAACGACGATACAGGACGAGAGAAATAGGTGGCGAAGATATGAGTACCGAGAGTATGGTGAGTCTTGATGTATGAGAGTGATTAGTCTTGGATGATGAATGACCGAATGATCGAATGATGAAGCGAGGAGCGAGTTGGTGTTTATAAAAAGTTGGTAGGCGTGATTTACAGGAGAGTTAGAAATATCCAGTTTTTAGTCAGAGAGGTCAAGTAGGGTTAAGGAAGGTCAGGTATCCCCGAGAGACTAAAAGCCGACAAGAATTTCACATGTCATTAGATTTCCCTTGAGAGAGGAGATTAGAAGGAAGGATGGTGTGGAAGTGGACATGGAGGTGAGACAAGGGAAGGAGAACACCTGTGTGTGTGTGTGTGTGTGTGTGTGTGTGTGTGTGTGTGTGTGTGTGTGTGTGTGTGTGTGTGTGTGTGTGTGTGTGTGTGTAAAAAAAAAAATAATAATATACGGTTTATTGAAGAGTAGCCTTTTTGGCTGAACATGTACAGATTATACAAATCCTAATATACTAATATTCACACACCTCAAGTCTACCCGGTCGCATCTGTCAATCCAGATGCGTGGCTGCTAGATAGCGTCAACAAGCCAAGTGGACTAGGCCCCGGGGTGATCAGTTTATTTCTCCTACGAAGCAGCGGATCGCAACTTCCGGCTTATACCAGGTACTTAATCATTGCTAGGTGGACAGGGGCTACACACTTGAATAGAAGTCTTGCCCAAATAACTTCCAACCTGACCCAGGAATCAAACCCAGGCTTTCCCGATTGTGAGTCGGGCGTGCTACCACTGCACCACCATGTGTGTGTGTGTGTGTGTGTGTGTGTGTGTGTGTGCGGTTTATTAAGAATAGCAGCCTACAATTTCGGCTGAACATCTACAGGTTATCATATACAAATCCCTATGTTCTAACATTCATACATCTTTACTACCCAATCACATTTTGCATCCCGATGCGTGGCTGCTTGATATTGATGCATTTTTTATTCGGAGTTTGTTTCTCCTACCTAGCAGCAGATCACAACTTTGGAATTACACCAGGTACCTAATCACTGCTAGGTGGACAGGGGCGACACATTTGAATAGAAGTCTTGCCCAAATGACTTCCAACCTGACAGGGGAATCGAAGCCAGGCTTTCCCGATTGGAAGTCGGGCGTGCTACCACTGCACCACCAGGTGTGTGTGTGTGTGTGTGTGTGTGTGTGTGTGTGTGTGTGGGAGAGAGAGAGAGAGAGAGAGAGAGAGAGAGAGAGAGAGAGAGAGAGAGAGAGAAGGGGGGGGAGGGGACAGAACACGTGGTATAGGATAAACTGATACGCAACAAATGAAATTGAACGAAAAGCCACACTGAGATGCTAGTTTCCGAATAAAGTCATGAGAGTTAGCAAAGGGAATGGGATAAATGTTTTGAAACCTCCCTATTAATGAGTTCAGTTCATAGGATAGATGGAAATAAAAAAAGTAGGCAGGGAGTTTTAATGTTTACTAAAGAAAGGAATGAATGAATGGGAGTACTAATTAGTTCTTGCGTTAGAAAGGTGGACAGAAAAGGAATGAGAGAGAAAAAAGTCTTGTGAAGCAGGGGCGCGGTCGGAGGGGAGGCATATATTTAGCAAGATCAGAATAGCATTCAGCATAAAAATAGCGGTAGAAGGTAGCAAGAGATGCAAAAGATACAACATTGCTGTGGTGAGAAAGAAGCTGAAGACACTCAATCAGAGGAGAGGATTTGATAAGAGGAAAATATTAGATTCCACTTTATCTAGGAGAGCAATATGAGTGGAACTCCACCATTTATGTGAAGAATACTCCTTACATGGGCAGATAAGGGCCCTGTATAAAATTAACAGTTGAAGGGGTGGAAAAAAAAACTGGCGGAGACGACTCATAGCGACTAACTTCAAAGAATTTTTGCTAGAGAAGAGATATGAAGTCTCAGGTTCAGATTGTAAGTAAAGGACAGATCGAAGATATCTAGTGTATCTTATCGCATTGCCTTGCCCCTGCAGACGTTGGCTACCATGGCTTGCCACATCTTTCTATCTCTTGTCAATTGCAATACGCATTTGTACAGCTTTACTTCAATCTCCTATGTTCTTCTTATTCCATCCAAATAGTTCTACCTTTGTCTTCCGCTTGCTCTACAACCTGGGATTCTACCTGTTAAACTTAGATCTTCTATCTTTCCTCTTCTCATAACATGCCCTACAAACCTCATCTGTCTTGCTCTTATCTTCACAAGTAATTCTCCATCAATACCCAATCTTCTTAGCACTTTATCGTTCGATATTCTCTCCATCCAAGATATTTTCAAAAGCCATACCCAACACCACATTTCAAATGCTTCTATCATCTCCATCTGTCTCTTCATTGTCCAGGCTTCTGATCCGTACAACAACACTGACCATACATATGTTTTAACTGCTCTTTGTCTTGTTTTTACTGATAAGTGTCTGTTGGTAAGAATATTTCTCATCTTCTGAAAGGCATTCTTTGCTTCACACATTCTTCCTTAAATTTCTTCTATACATCTTCCATCTTCTGTAATGCAGCTTCACAGGTAGCAGAATCTTCTCACCTACTTATCGTGGTCTTATCGTTCACTTTTACACAACACCTTGGAACCTGTGTCTTCTTACTAATAGCCATCGCCACTGTTTTATCTACGTTAAATGTCAAACCTTTTTCTTTACTCGCCTCCTTCACTGTTGTTACAATATCCTGTAGTTTCTCTTGTGAGTCAGCAATCAAAACAGTATCATCAGCATATCTTATATTACTTATATTTCTTCCACCAATAACAAAAGCTTTCTTTCCATCTATTGATCTCTTTATCCTCTCCCTATATAAAGAGAGAACAGGTCAGGAGAAAGAACACACCCCTGTCTTACTCCTCTTCTAATGTTCATCCAGTCATTTTAATCCGTCCCCACTCTTACAGCCACTTTCTGATTCCAATATAGTTTGTACACCATCCTTAAACCTTTTCCATCCACTCATGTTCCCTTTAATATTTCAATTAAATCCTTGTGTTTAGCTCTATTAAAAGCTTTCTAATAATCTATGAAACACAAATACATTTTTTTTTTTTTGCATCTCTATGCTTTTTTTCACTGAACATCTTTAGTATGAATTTTTCGTTCCTTTTCCTTCCACAAAGCCGTATTACTATTCTACTATTTCCCTTTTTATCTTATTGCTTATTCTCTCTAGCACAATCCTCAAGATTAATTTTGAGACTTGGCTCATTATACTTTTAGTTCTATATTTATTGCACTCTAAAGTTCCAGGTTTCTTTGGTGTAGTTAAAATAATGAATTGCACATATAAGTGACTTGTTATCTTTTTACTACTAAAATTATTGGGAGCACGCAGCATCTCTATTGCTTTTCCTCCCTTCATTCTTATTGCCTTCTCCACTTCACCTTCTCTAATATCAGGTCCAGTCATTTCTACGCCAAGCTCTATATCCTCTGGTCTCTTATCCCAGAACAATTCTTGTATATACTCTTGTCATCTTGAGTAGTAGTAAGACAAATGAGTGTAAAGATGGTAGGAGAGTGTCCCTGATCCAGCCCAAGTTTTCTTACCATCTTTACACTTTTGCCATCTGTCAAGTATTTCCTGTTTTTCTATTGCCATCTCGCCATTCTTCTTTATTATTACTTCTTCCGTACGCAACCTTTTTTCCCCGTAAGTTCTTTCACTCTTTCATACATCATCTGAGTATCCCTATTTGCTAACTCTTCTATCTCATCACATTGTATATTTAACCATCGTTCATTTGCAGCAGAACATCTCTTTATATCTCTTTTTATTTCTCCATATCTTATTACATTCCCATGTTTAAACTTTCTTCTTTCTTCCATCAGATCTAGAATATCATCCGTCATCCATTTTTGTCTTGCTCGCCTTTCTTTCCTTGGTATTATTTCCTTAGCAACTTCCACATATGCTTTTTTGTAAACAAGTCCATTCTTTTTCCAAAACACCCATGTCGCTTTCATCTACAAGTTCTTCGTATCTATTCTTTATAGCTATATTATAACGTTTTCGTATGTCTTCTTTCCTCAATTTTTAAAGATTCATTATAGGTTCTCTTTTTCTTTTCTTTATGTTCTTTAATCTTAAGCTAACTATTGCCACCACTGGATTATGGTCGCTACCATAATCTGTACCAGGGTGCGTTTGGGTATATATGAGTTTCTAAATCTCTTATCTATAGTTATATAATCCATTTGATTCCTGTAGTTATCTCCCGGGCTCTTCCAAATGTATAGTCTCCTTAGATGTAAGCGAAACCAAGTGTTTGCAATCATCTGGTTGTTTTCTTCACACCATTCGATCCATAGGTTACCTCTTTCGTTTCAATCCTCCAGTACAAAAGGGTCAACTGTATCTCCCTCTGTTCTTCTCCCCATCTTGCCATTCAAATCTCCCGTTATCATTATTATCTCATGAGTCTTGCATTGTTGTTTTCCTGTGTTTAAGTTGTTATAGAATTGATTTATCTATTCATCATTGTTTTCATTTGTAGGTGCATATAATTGTATAATATCTATATCAATAGGCTATCCCTTTAATTTCACCAACAATACTTGATCTGAAATCGCCCAAGAGAGTAATAGATGAGGTGTCATTGAAGAAGAAGAGGTAGGTGCGTGGAAGGTTATGTCGAGTTCCAAGATATACCTTATTAGAATAAAAAAAAAACATACTTTAGCCTTCCCTTTAATGGCTTATTTGTAACCAAAAAGATAGGGATGGCATATGTGGATATCACGTTCTTTTGTTTACAGCGAATGAAAATTGGCTGCTTAAACCCAGATGAGTTTAAGTTGTTTTAATCCTTCTTATCTTTGTTTAAAACATGGGCTCCTTTATATTGTTTATTTTAACCGCAAATTGTAAAATTAACTGCCGCAATGAAAAGTTTATGTGACTGGAATGAATACAATATCCTGGACTGAGCTGCGCAAGGTATGAGTGTTTTACTATTTACTTTTGTTCTCTACAAAATTTTCACATTTAGGGAGAGGTCATCCACTTCTTCACATATCTTAACTACTTTTATTGATCAAAATAACACTTTTTCATTCAACTTTTTCACCGACGTGGGCGATAATCTTTTATGTACAGTATTCACATGATAATGTGAACTGCTTACGGAATGAGGTCTATACACAGCTTTATACTGCCACATTTCCCAGTTTATTGACTACAATCTGGGTGGCGCAGCAGACCAGGGAGGCGCAGGCCAAAGGGAGGAAAACGAAAAGGATATAAGGCGAGTGTGATGTTAACACAAACAAATTTTCAATACATTTTTCATTGATAGGAAGATGGTACACATATACTTATTTATTAGAAAAATAACACAGAGAGCCTGGATAAACAGAAACGAAACCAGAAATCATGTGAAGTAATGAAACTTATTGTACCTGGTGACACGTGCAACAAAGGGCAGAAACATAGTGCAGCAGCGGAGCACTATATCCTTCAGGGCTGAAAAGGGAGAAGAAAAAATATCTTGCGTGCCATCCCGGAGAGGCAAGGCTGAGTTCATTCACTGTGTCGACTTGAGAAAATATGTCACCAGGCCTGAAGTCAACGAAAATATATATATATATATATATATATATATATATATATAT
>CM035204.1:19005989-19008489 GCA_020233015.1 Callinectes sapidus
CACACACACACACACACACACACACACACACACACACACACACACTTTTTGCTTACTCAATATTCAGTTCGTAAAGCTAATTATATGACACACCCAATTCCTAATGACAACTACATTAACTTTTTTTAATACAGATTCTTTTCATTATTATTATTAGTTTTCTTCATCTAAGACAAGAGGTAAGTAAATCATGAAAAGAAGAATATTGTTTTTTACAATTAGCCATGTTCGAGCAATGCCACCTTGAAGTGTGGAGTTAGTTAATATAGGAGATGTAGTTACCGGCCACTTGAGAATTGCAGCACGATGACGAGCTCGCCGCTAACAACACTGCGTTCCCTCGCCTTCCACAATAAGTTATAAATAACTGCTTACAACAAATTTCATCCGAATGGGACGGAAGCAGATATACAATTTGCACTACGACGTAAGAACAAAGTAATGAAAAGAAAAAATAAAAGTTCAGTAAGGGATATTACGCGAAAAGTGATAAGAAGAGGCTCGATCACTTGATTCCACAGAGAGTTAAAGGTGATAGTCCGTGGGGTAGTGGTGGGCGCTGCACGAACGGCTGCTTTTGACTTTGACCCTCTTCCACCACTACCACCACACACACACACACACACACACACACACACACACGGCTCCACGCCGCCTATGAGGGGATGGTGCCTCGTCAGTCGCCTGAGTGCACAGCCACAGAAGCGTGCTGTCTACTGCGTCATATCTTTCTTGAGCTTTTGTGCTGTGGAAGTTCACTGGACGATTCGGGCCTCACGCCGCGATAAAATCCTGAGGTATTCTTTGAAATTCCTCTGGTTTACTTATGTGAGTATAGTATTTGTATGCGTGTATATACAAGTACAAGCTATCGTCCATAATACCAAGGATTAATGTACTCATATACAAATCTCCATTATGTATGCAAACAGATTCCTCAGAAACTTCCTCTCTTACTTATCGGTCACATATCAATGTAGGCAAGACATCAGGTTTTATTTCTAAGAGTCCGTGAATTTATATAAAATTGACTCCAAGATTAAAACGACTTCAAAGCAGCAATTAGTTGCGGCTGACCTGAAGCGTATAAACGTATGATTACTTCAAGGAAATATAATGCTTTGGTACATAGGGGACTGGTAGTAATTGATAATAATATCTTTTGGTTATAATGGATTACAGTACAAGCAGTGAGCCACATAAATTACACCACCATGAACACTAATGAGGATTAGTACATCATTGAGTGCCTCAGAATTTGACGAAGAAAATTACAAATTTATCACAAAATTATGTTAACTTATTTCCACAGCTAAATATTGACATAAGAGCAGTAAACATAAATTTAGTTTCACCTGCATTATAAGCAAAAGGTGAGACATTTCATAAGATTTTAAAAAATACTATGGATATTGTATATAAAGCTTCCGTTATCATGAGTTAAGTATACTGAAAGTGCAGTAGCACCTCATGCATGTTTCAATAAAACAACAAATAAAGAAACACACTTCATATTCTTAGACACATGTGGCAAATGAAGAAGGTAAGACACGGATAATGGAAATAAGAAAAATCCTAATAAAAAAGAAGATAACGCATGACCTAAAGGAGCGTAAACAAAAGAGCACACTCTGCAATTAAAAAAAAAATTATTAGCGCTACTTCAAATATTATATCAACGACAAAAGCAACAACAGCAGCGAACGCTATTACCACCACCACCACCACCACCACCACCACCATCAACAACAACAACAACAACAGTCTACGTTAAGTTCGTAAGTACTCACTCATTTAGACTTCTACCAAATTTTGCATACAAAAACACTAAATACTACGAAATAAAACAAAATATGAAGAAAGAAAGTTAGGAACTATGAAACCAACTTTTTTCCCACTGTTATTACTACTACAACCATTATTATTAATCAAACAACAAATCACATGTGAAATGACTATTCAACTGATTTCTTCCTCGAATTAATATCTACGAGTTTGCAGCCGTAAAGTGTCTTGTGACTAGTCCCATCATAAAGAAAGTTTGGCTCACAATGGCTTGCTAAAACATGGGTCCTCTCATTAAAGGTGAAGTTCACTAGTGGGAAGAAATAAATGACACACTAGAAATTGGTTCCTGCTTTTATAATCGATCGCTGAAAG
The DNA here is from genome assembly GCA_020233015.1 of Callinectes sapidus. Lineage (NCBI taxonomy): Eukaryota > Metazoa > Arthropoda > Malacostraca > Decapoda > Portunidae > Callinectes > Callinectes sapidus. Next base: position 19,008,150 of record CM035204.1, read on the forward strand.
AGAGAGAGAAAGAGAGAGAGAGAGAGAGAGAGAGAGAGAGAGAGAGAGAGAGAGAGAGAGAGAGAGAGAGAGAGAGAGAAACATAACACCCTACCAAGCCGTGCAGGTGTTATGAAATGCAAGGCTGGTCGAGCGTTTTTAATAGGAAAGGAACGATATCACCGCCACGCGCCGCCCTCCTCTTTCACTCTCAAGTTTTCGCTGTTTCTCCTTTTTCGCTCCTACGCCATCACGGTTCTCTTTACACACCTTTCCTGGTGATATATTTCGTTTGTTTTTCAACTCTGTGCCGCTTCTTTTGCTCATATTTCTATATTCTATCGTTTCATCCACTACGACG
>CM035204.1:19013489-19016987 GCA_020233015.1 Callinectes sapidus
TGGTGATGAATGTCTTGGTGATGTTGCTGTTAGTTTTTAATATGATAATGATGGTTAAAATAGTGGTAATGGTGATGATACTTATCGTCGTAGTGTTGCTCTTACTGGCGTCAGTGGTGGTGGTGGTGGTGGTGGTGGTGGTGGTGGTGGTGGTGGTGGTGGCTGTGGTGGTGCTAGCGGACTCTGGTACAAGGACGCAAAAATCCTCCAAGTAGTATAAGAAACGCATCAAAAGTTTCTAGTCTTATTTCCTTTCTTTATATTCCCTATTCACACCGAGCAAGGTAAATATTGACACTGTTACACTGTCCGTTTTACCCTCATTCTACTTTCTGTGTTTATCTTCCCAACATTCACTGCCTACCAAGCCGCACTCCTCCCGCCGCCGCCTTCTTCCAGCCTTCCAACTTCCTCTTCATCTCTCCCTCTCTAACACTTAAGCTTTCTTGGAATCTTCTCCTGCCTTCCGTGAATCTAAACTTTCCATGCTTCACCTTCTCGTTTCTTGCCACTTCTTGCATTTTCGTAAATTAAAGTTTTGGTTTAAACGTTTTATACATTACACCTTTCCTGAGGGATCGATGAATGAGCTAAACACGTAAGTACATAGCGGCACACTTCCTCGGTAAATTATTCACTCTCACGTGTATAGCCAGACACGTGAGGGTGGTGTAGTGGGAGGGAGCACGGCAGTGGAGGCAACACGGTGCTACTCTCAGAAAAGCCAAAAAAAGAAAAGAAAAAAAAACCTTTACCCATCTGACAGTTCCCCCCCCCCCTCAAAAAAAAAAAATGTTCCGGCCTCATTAAATAGTTCTTACCTTACTTTACTGTGCGTTTTCTTTTTCTGCTCTCGTCTCTCTTTCCTCCCTACTTGCTGCCCTTTTTCTCTTCTATCCCTTCTCGGCAGGTTCATGCTACTCTCCTCCTCTCTCTTCCTCGTGGAGGCCCAGTGACTACAAAAAGTTTGCACTGATTCAAAATACATCACATCGAAAAAAGACAAGATTTCCTTCCATCGGAGCCACAAAAACAAACAAATATCAGTGTGGCAAACACAGTTACTTTCTTCTCGATAGCTTGATGAGTCTCAGGGAAAAGCAACCACAATTATGGTGAAACCCATCGACCATTTCGCCAGTGGTGCCGTAACCTTAGCCGCGCCGCAAGCCTCCGTGAAGCCGCTGCTCTTAGATCCCACAGACCAAAGGAAGGATGGTAGTGGCTCAGGACACTAAATCAAATTAGGTATATTTAGTCCATGGAGTTTCGTGTGACATAACGAACACACACACACACACACACACACACACACACACACACACACACACACACACACACACACACACACACACGCACACTCACACACACACACACACACACACACACACACACACTTACACTTCACACTCAAGCTTCTCACTGTTAAATCACATCCGCTACTGCACTGTTACTCAAATACTCTCCTTGCACGCTAATTAGAACGTTTGAGAGGCTTAGCAGCAAGGACACACACACACACACACACACACACACACACACACACACACACACACACACCCTTCTCCCTCCCTCACCCCATCCCCCCCTCCCTGCTTATCATTACCACACCTCTCCCCCTCCCCTCCCGCCCTCCCCTCCCCCCCCCCCACCCCATGACCACGCCCACCCTGACCATGAGCAACGTAAACAAGTCATGAAAATACAATTAAGTGGCGCGAGGAAGTCAATTAGTGATGAAATTAACAGTAAGGGGAAAAAAATGCAAGAAAAAGATACAGGGAAGAGAAGAAAAAAAAAATAAGAGGACATAGAAATGTGATTGGGAATAGTGGAGGGTGAGTTAGGGAATGGGAATGGAAATGTGTGTTTAAAGGTGGTGGTGGTGATGGTAGTGGTTCTCCATCCTATTGGCATTATTTGACTAATCTTTTTTTCTTTTTTTGTGAAGGAGGAGGAGGAAAGAAAGAAAAAAAAGATTAAAATACCCTTAATTCCTGCTATTTCTTCCCTTCCATTCGATCTTTAAAACTCTTCGAATATTTTCTTCCTTCATTTTAACGTAAGAAATGAGAAAGGGAAGGATGAACAAACATACATTAAAATACAGCTTTCCTTCAACATTTCCTCATTTACACCAATAAACGCAATAAAAACAAAATAAATAAAAAATAAATAAATGAACAAATAAAAACAAACAATGAAAGAGACAGTACCGTATACCAAGACAGCACCGTAATCTGAAGCTCTATGGATTAAATTCAGTACCATAGGGATTTATTCGGGTTGGAAGTGTGTGATAGCGGTTCAGAATCAATTAAAAGGGATCAGAGAGGTACACTTGGGATTCTCAGGGGGATTTCAAGGGATTATTTGGTGTCCTGGGGATTCACGGGGATAGGATAGACTTGGGTGTTGTAAAGGGTTCGTGGAAGTTGTTAGAATGTGTTTAGGTGGTGAAGGAAAGGTTTGGATTCTCTTAAGTGGGATTAACGTGTTATTACCGTGATTTTTAGGGGTTTTGTTTGTTATAGTTGTTGTTGTTCTTTGTTGTATTGTTCTTGTTCTTTTTTTAATCGTTTTTTATCGTCGTTAATGTTGTTGCTGCTATTGTTATTATTATTATATTATCATTACTTTTGTTATGGGTTCTATATGTTCCTGTTAATCTTTCTCTCCTTCCTTCCTCTGCAGCAAAAAACACAGCAAAATAATACCAGTGCGATAGAATGAAGAGTACAACGTTAGACAGCAAGTGTAAAGCGACAGGGGAAAAAAGTTAAATCTACTATTATCCTTTGTAAACGAAAGTCACGGTAAATCCTTCGAGGCGATTTTGAAATTACTGTAAAAAAAAATGGTTAGATATAAACCACCGGCTTTACAACATGAAAAAAAAAGGGGGGAAGAAAAGAGACGTTTTTGATATTTATAAACAAAAAGAGATAAAAGGCCAGACGTATATCATAAGGTCTTAGAGAAGTGAAAAAAAAAACTCCCTACTACTACTACCCTTTATAAATAGAAAAGGTATGACTTTTCACACAATAAAGGTTAATAAAAAAAAGCAAAGGTGTATAGTACGCTTTTGATATCTTTACAAAAAAATAAGGCCAGATGAGTGAAAAATACCAACTACTATCCTTTATAAATAGAAATGGCTCTTGAAGTGAATAAAAAGGCAAAGGTGTACATAAGATGTCATAAAGTTTTGCAAGTAAGGAATGGAAAATTATGTAGGTACCCGGGTGGTGATAAGAAATTGTGTTAGTCATAGGAGGTGTTTGAAATAATGGCTCTTATTCTTCACACACCTTTGAAATGAATGAAAAAAGCAAAGGTCTATAGTAAATATCACGAGGTTTTGTAAGTAAAGAGAGGAAAAAAATATTTACTGTTAGCCTGTGTGATAAGAAACTGTTACCCACAAGAGGCATTTCAAATGACTGTTACTCTTCACACACTTTTAAAGCAAAGAAAAAAATAAAAAAGCTTAAA
>CM035204.1:19129685-19140743 GCA_020233015.1 Callinectes sapidus
GAGAGAGAGAGAGAGAGAGAGAGATGTTAGTGTGTGTATTTACTTTTGAGCCGGCTGCCCTGAAACGCTCACATTCCTGGCCAGAGTTTCCTGTGAAGTCGTCTTTCTCTGTCACGTTTTAAGGCTGGTTTTGCCATGACCCTTTTAACCACAATTCCTACCTCTTCCCTTCACTTCATTGTAATAGCTTTTCTGCACTTTTTTTTCGTCCTTTATTACTAATCTAATGTTTCGTCAATTTAAATTTTGACATCTATGCAACTCTGATGTTCTGCCTTTTGTGTATTTTGTTTTATTATCCATTTTATTTTAATTGTTTAAATATTTTATTTTTGTTTTTCTGACATGATTTTTTTTTTATTTCGTGGAAGAAGAAAACACAGGTTTCATCATGGCATTAGTATCGTAATGGTTGTTTTGCAGTACCAAGCCAATTTCATTTCCTTATTGGGTCTTAGTTTTCTCCTTTGAATTAACTTCTGCCTCGAGTTTAAAAGATAATTGTATTAGAAGCAAATCTACCCGATAGTAATGTCATGTAAGCAATGATATTCTGTTTTGAATAAGCCATTATTGTGGTTGTTTCGTAAGTGAAGGATACTGGTATTCTATAAATAGTACTTTGAATATATTAATTATGTGTCATGCATGCAGAAAGTAAATTAGTTCGAGTGAAAAATTAAATGTCCTGTACTAATTACCGTTTTTCCCCTTTTTTCTCGCGCAGGTGAGTCGTGTGTGAGCTATTAGGGGGACGGGGGGAGAGGCGAGACCCACGACCTGTAACGCTGCGGTGCGCTGCTGGTGGCGTGTTGGCTGAACAGGCTGAGTATGTGCGTATTTTGTACTCTGTATAGGTCTTCATATTCAAATTAACCGTTTGTATTTGTTTGACATCGTATGCTGTGAGGTAAGTTATACTCTAGAAATAAGCCATTTTTTTACGTTACATGTTTCTGTTCGTGTTCGTTTTAAAACTTCGAAATAAGTCAGAAAATCTAACAATGTATATGCGAAGTGAGGATACATGCGTTAAATTTCAACAAAGACTTAATTTGACAACCATTAGCATTTTTATTTGATTCTGCCTGGAGAGAAGGAATCATATAGCTTGAGAGAATAGCAACATTCATCAACCTGACGAGCTCAAAAAGATAGATATGATTTGATCATTCCCCATCTCGAAGCCATGCAACGTTTTAAATATATTGCAGTATTGATACTACCTGCCTTGCCAAGAATAGTTACAGAATACATCCAGTTCATCGCACACCAACCTAGTTTATCTGTGTTTTATATGATGCTGAATCTTAAAGGGAAAGGCGCGGCAACGGTCTATCCATTGCATATACATGTATCGTAGCTCTGAAGACTGCTATATTGTTCATGTTTGTCTTACATTCTATTCTTTACATGTTTTCATGATAAAGTAAGGGAAAACTTCCCTTTGAACATTTTTTTCATTAGCCGGAAGCGATATATAAAATTCACTTGTAGGTACACTTAATTTAATTAATCTAACTATTTCTTTGATCCGTGAAGTCACATACGAGTGGAGCAAAATTGAGGTTGTTTGAGAGCGTACGATGGATGCACTATACACTACTTCCTAAACAAATTTCATCCTTACTTCCTTGTGCCGGACTTTTACTGGATATTAAATTTTCATCTTGACCTATAATGGCATACTGCCCGGCGAAAGAAAGGTAAATATATTCTCTCTCTCTCTCTCTCTCTCTCTCTCTCTCTCTCTCTCTCTCTCTCTCTCTCTCTCTCTCTCTCTCTCTCTCTCTCTCTCTCTCTCTCTCCGTGCAGTACTTCAAGGGTGACTCAATCTTCCGGGCTCTGTTGTCCCTTCCTCCTTGTGACGTCCGTGGGGAAATCGCGGGATGGGTCAGTAAGACGTGGGGAAGACATAGTGGGCGTGGACGAACCGCGCTGGTGGACCTGTCGTGTGTGTGTCAAGGCTGGACGTGTAATGTAATCAGGGTGACACTTTGCCTCTCTTGCTGGGCTCCTCTTTCAGCCTTGGCTACGCATTCTTTCATTTCCTTCCTTCTTTGTGTCTTTGTTGACTGCTTCGTTTCCTTCTTTTTTCGTCAAGCTCTTTATCAAATGTGTGTATGTGTGTGTGTGTGTGTGTGTGTGTGTGTGTGTGTGTGTGTGTGTGTGTGTGTGCGGTTCATTTTATTTATTTATTTTTTTTTTGTTGATAAGCCCTTTTGTATTTACATGTATAAATTGTTGCGTGCTTATACTGATATTTCGGAATCTGTTGTATTGGAATGCATCATCTTCAGGATTAGCATTGTTATTTGGAGTACAAAGCTTTGAACATTTGAGGTATTTACATTTTTTGGTCCAATGTTTTGCCAAAATTTATTCCCCCCTAACACTAGCCCCCCACCCGCACTATCTCTCTCTCTCTCTCTCTCTCTCTCTCTCTCTCTCTCTCTCTCTCTCTCTCTCTCTCTCTCTCTCTCTCTCTCTCTCTCTCTCTCTGGCAAAATATAAACGTAAAAAATAGCTATATAAAGAAAAGGATGGATACATACGAGTACACATATATATAGGTAAATATAAGATTAATATGGAAATTTTCATATTCACAATATTTTCAAGTGAACTTTATGGAGCTTTTTGTTATGTGGAATGATATGTCGAGATATCAGCGTTTTCTTTATTAAGCTGTGGTGTTTTAACAAGTCTAGCAGTGTTGGACTTGATGTAATAACTCCCTTCAATATCAAGCGTTGAAAGGTATATTGCACTAGAGTTGAAAAGCAGATGGTAATTCTTCCTTCTAAGCTGAATTGTGCTGAGATTGGAAAGGTCTGCTAACCCTCACCTGTCCACCTATAGACGCCTTTGGTGTTCTTACATGTCAGAAAATAAATTGGCTGGAGTCACTTTAGGTGTTTCACTTCCTCCTTTCCCCTCTCTTTTCATGACTTGGTCCATTTTCGTTTTTATTTCAACATATACACCGACTCATAAACCAGCTATTCAAACAATCAATCATGGGGGGACACATGGCGGGGGCCGCGTTGCCTCGCCTACCCTAGGACACTACCCCTGGCGGTCACGCCTCGCGAGTCTCCATGCAAGCTTCCTTCCCATACTGAATGACTCCCAGCAGGAGGCATCGACCTGCCGCAGCCCAGAGTTCTGTGAGCGTCTCCTTGTCCTCCTCCAGCTATTGAGAAATGGAAAGCTAACACACACACACACACACACCGCGTAGTGTAGTGACCGGATTCGAGTCCCGGGCGTGGCGAGGCAAATGGGCATCTAGCACCTGTTCACCTAGCAACAAGTAGGTACGGGATGTAACTTTAGGGGTTGTGGCCTCGCTGTCCCGGAGTGTAGTGAGTGATGTGGTTTCAGCCCTACCCGAAGATCGGTCTATTAGCTCTGAGCTCGCTCCGTAGGGAAAGACTGACTGGGTGACCAGCAGGCGACCGTGATAAATAACACACACACACACACACACACACACACACACACACACACACACACACACACACACACACACACACACACACACACACTAGGTTGCCAGTGGATGCCAGAAGCCTTGCAGAATTTCTGCCGCAGCTCTAATGCTAAAAAAATTTTCCCTGATGAAAGAGCAGTGATTGTCCTTCCTGTGCTGGAGAGTCGGATGTTCGTAGCAGGACGGGTCTTACTCTTAGCCTAGGATTTGTATGGTTTCTCATGAGGTCTAAGTTTCCTCAGTGGTGATTTACCTGGTGGTCACGACTCCAGCATGTGTCGCATCAGAATCCCATGTTTATTACACACACACACACACACACACACACACACACACACAGAGAGAGAGAGAGAGAGAGAGAGAGAGAGAGAGAGAGAGAGAAAGGGCCCGGGTTCGACTCTCGGGCTCGGCAAGGCAAATGGGCAAGCCTCCTAATGTGCATTTAGCCCCTGTTCACTTAGCAGCAAGTAGGTATGGGATGTACGTAAGTCGAGGGGTTATGGCCTCGCTGTCCCGGTGTGTAGTGTGTGATGTGGTTTCAGCCCGAAGATCGGTCTATGGGCTCTGAGCTCTCTCCGTAGGGAAAAGGCTGGCTGAGTGACCAGTAGGTGACTGCGACAGTGAACTATACACACACTAGCCAGGATATGCCTTTAAATGTTAACCGGGCACCACCCTCACCCCTAAAAAAGGGGTAGAAACGTATGGGTGATTGGGAAACTTACCTGTTGAAGTGATGAAGTAGAACAGTGAATTTTTTTTAAATTCCATAGGTATAGAGAAGGCAAATAAAAGAAATATCACCTTCGTGTGGAGAAAAATATTTGGTTTGGAACGAGGTAAATCATATCGAGAGCGTATAGTAACACCTACAGGAAAAGAATGGAGAGAGTTTCAGGAGAATTTAACTGACAAGACAAAGAAACCACTACCCTTTCCTGATCATCCATAATACTCTCTCTCCCCTCCACCCCTTGCCTCACTTCCCTCGCCTAGAGCCTCACGCCATAACTCTCTCTCTCTCTCTCTCTCTCTCTCTCTCTCTCTCTCTCTCTCTCTCTCTCTCTCTCTCTCTCTCTCTCTCTCTCTCTCTCTCTCTCTCTCTCTCCGTCCTCCATATTGTCGTCACCTTCCCCTCACTTGCACTTAATGAGTTAAAAGCTCCCTCTCGCCTGTAAAGTGTGTTAACATGAACAGTTGTTTATTTTATTTTTTGACGCTCGAATTAGTCCGATCACTCACTTGTTTCTTCAAAATCTAATACGCTCGTTGATATTTTGTTTTTGGTAATGATATATTTTTTTCTTTGCCTTTATTTTTTTCTTATTGAATTTGGAAAAAAAAAAAAAATTTATCATACAGCATCACATTTGTATTCTGGTGTATTCTGGTGGTATTCTGGTGTCGTCAAAGTTGTTATTTAGAGACTGAAACGCCGACAACTTTACCTTCTTTCTTTTACACGGGAGGTCTTCCTTTTACTCCCCTGCGCTTCCGTGACAAGGCAAACACGGTCAAGACTTTTGGTCGTTGGGTACTTCATTTACGAAAGTTTAGTGGCAAATCTAAAACTTTGTGATTGCAGAGTTGTTTTTCTTATCCAGCAAAAACGAGTAAATACCATCTGCATCGGAGGTTTAATTATTGCACCCTTATTAAATACACGTCACCCGTTCAATTTTTGTTAGTACTTTTCAGAATAGTAGTAGTAGCAGTAATAGTAGTAGTAGTAGTAGTAGTAGTAGTAGTAGTAGTAGTAGTAGTAGTAGTAGTAGTAGTAACAGCAGCAGCACCAGTAATAGTTTATTGACAAAGTACAAATTTACGAAAGTACATAATAAACTCGTCTGTTTGACTAGTAAAAACAAATCATATCTTAGAAAATTTGCTCTTGAAGTTTCAAGACATTTTGCCCTAATGTCTGGCTAACTCTGTTGACCTTTCAGTGACCTGGCAATTAGTGGGCTTTTTATTTTCTCTAATTTTGTAGCCCTTAGCCAGCTTCCCTTTCTTACGTAAAGAAATAAAATACATACAGATGCACAAAAGGCTCGCTGAAATAACACTTTCTTTATATCCACTTAAACATGGACTTACTATACATTTCAACTTCAACATGTAATTACCATAATTTGGAAAAGATAATTTTAGTAAAAAAAATCACTAATGAAATTGGCGTGACGTTGTACAGAGGAGCCACGTCTGCTCCTGGGAGCGGGAAATCCCCAAGTGCATGGGTTCGAATCTTGTTAACAGTCCGATAGGGTATTGGGCATCCACTGAGGTTCCCAGATGGGGTCTGCTTTCAGATATAACGTCTCCACTAAGTGGTCTTCTATAGCCCATAAATTCATATATATATATATATATATATATATATATATATATATATATATATATATATATATATATATATATATATAGATATATATATATATATATATATATATATATATATATATATATAGGATATATACATATAATGACCATATTGTATGAATAAAAAAAAGTTATCTTTACTGGATGGTACACAACGTATCCGATATTGATGAAATAAATTCTCCACACCCTTCCCTTGAATTGTTCATTATCGAACAATTTAGGTATACTTATCTTTTCAAAGCAAAATTCTGTTTATCTTTCATTTTTGTCTTTGAAGTGGTCAGCGATTTTATACAGGCAGCTCAGGTGTGTAACGTAAGAGTAACCCCACCTTTACTCGGGAATAAACAGAAGGAGCCTGGCTTTATGGTTAGTGTCCCTTTCAAAGTGGATTGGAATAGAGATTATAACTCAATTTCCTAGGACCCTTTTTCCCCTTTCTGGACAGTTCACTCTGGTGTCTGCTCTCACTCATGTGGTGGTGAATGTTACATCGTCCAGGTATAGCCTTTGATCGATTCATTATTTGGTAAATCCACCGTTATCTGTTCGCCTTAACGTGAACATTATGATGTTGGTGTTATTACCTCTATGATTATTGTTCAACTTCCATCATTACTCGTAACTCTATTAATTGCACCAGAGGTAGAGTGGCAGAAACGTATTAATGGTTATATCTAAGAAATAGAAAATTCACTCAATGGTACTTTCCTGAAGCAGTCTCGATGCATTTCAATAGGTATTCTGATGGTCTAGAAACCGAAACTTTACAATGTAAATTACTTCAAAATTACAAGTGAAAGATCAAATCAATATTTTTTATTACTTTCTATATGATTAAATTTTGTTGCATGTAGTGTAATCCTTATTACGTGTTAATATTCATCTTTTGGAATATAAGTAACCATAAAGAAATAATAGTTGATTTTAATAAAGTGTCTTGAACCCATCATTGGTCGTGTTACTTAGCAGCGAGTTAATTAACCCATTCAAGTTTACACTGAAGAGGATATCATTTCTCTAATTATAATACAAGTGCATGAATAACATGATTTTTTGCACATTCACACAAAGGGTGACAGATTTTTAAAATATGTGGAAAAATGCTGTGTCAGAAAAGTTATCAGACCAGAACTCAGGGAAACCTCTACCCAATAATGCCATAAACACCAGTGGGGAATAGCACTCCACTCATCTTTTTCTGCCATTATTGCTTTGTTGTCGTTCCCGCCACGAAAAACATTAACATAAACTGCGCCACGCCTTGAACCTGCAAGTGCCGAGAGCTTCTTCGCAGGACAATACAATAGTTTTGTCGAGCTAAGAGCTAGTCATGATTCTATAAATGTAAAATTTCATCATCTACCGCAGTGACCTGAACTCTTACGTGATATAGAACTTCAAATTTTGCCTTTTCCTGTGGGAACCTCGCAATTTAAAACTCCTTGCTGCTCTCGGAAACTTTTATTCGAGATTAGATATTTGAACCCATCCTCAGATTGTGACGAAATTTAATCGGATTAGAACTTTGAATTTAGACTACCTGTACACACACACACACACACACACACACACACACACACACACACACACACACACACACACACACACACTTTTTTTAGTAACATGTTATGCATCAAATTTAGCAATGATTAATACTTCTGTAGGTCAGCTACAAAGCGTTCGAAAAAACTAAATTTCGATTACTTCCTTTTAGTAGACCAGTCTTTACGCTTCTGTCTCCTTTAGCTCTTCCATTATACTAAATAAGCCAGCTTGTTCATCACTCCAAGGCAGGGTTCTATTGTCGTAACGTTGATATTAACGTTATAAACGAAGTTGTGATTCGCTAATCCTCTTCGCAGTGAGGTAAGGCTGGAGTGTGATTGGATAGCCCTGGTTGGATGAACAGTATAACACAACACGACGCAGGAATATAGGGAAGGGCGTGTTGGCGTGTTAGGGGCAGAGAGGAAGGAAGACGTACTCGACCCTGTCACAGTTTGGGATCGGAGAGTTGACTTTCAATTTACTCTCCCCGGTGGAAGGGAAAGTAAACCCTCGTCTTGTCACTTCAGGATTCTTCACTTTATTTTAGCTTTGCGGTTTGTGCTCGTGGTGGTGGTGATGGTGGTGATGTTGATGATGTGGTGAGGAGAGGGAAGTGAAAAAAAAGGAAGGAATATTAGGACGAAGGGAAGGATAAGGAATATGTATTTTATTATTTTAAAGAAGTGTAGTGAAAGAAAGAAGAGATGATGAAGAAAGTGAGGAGTAATGAAAACCTTCCCACTCTTACCATCAAATATGAAAATCAAAGAAAAGGCAGTAGCAGCTTAAAAATAAAAAAGACAGCAGCTGTATGTTGTGTCGCAGTAACAGCAAGAACGACATACATGATAAAAAAAAGACTATAATAGAGAAGACCAATATGAAATAACATAATATAGATAAAAGTAAAAAATAAAAATGTTCCCTTCTTCAAACTTTCTTTTTTTTCTGGGGGGAAGAGCAAAGAAGGCAAACTTTTCATGTCTGTGCTGTCATCCCTCGTAATCCTCGCATGAAGGATCCACAGATAAGAAGGAAACTTTCTTCTGAATCCTTCGCATTTGTCAGGGAAGATGATGATGATGATGATGATAATAATAATAATAATAATAATAATAATAATAATAATAATAATAATAATAATAATAATAATGATAATAATGATAATGATAATAATAATAATAATAATAATAATAATAATAATAATAATGATCATAATAATAATAATAATAATAATAATAATAATAATAATAATAATAATAATAATAATAATAATAATCTTGCCTTTCTTGCCATCACAATCAACATCTGGTTATACTTAACAAAAAAAGTCAATAGGTCAGTAACCCTCGGGCAAAACTTCAGGTAAATCGGAACGGAAAATGTAAGACAGTGAAGGTTTTGTCACCATTCATACCCACGCACCAAGTACTTCCTGATCTCATTCACGTCCTGCATTCTTTTCCGTTGTTTATTCAGCAGCCTTGCAACGCGCAGTGTACCTTCTGTATGGCCACGCTCGTCTTACTGTATGCGCCGGATGTGAGGGAAGAGGAAACGGGGAGAGAAGGTGGTGGTGGAGAACAGGGAAGTAGAAAAGGAGGAGGAAGAGGAGAAACAATGTTGTTATTATTTCTATCTCTGGGTTCATTTTCGTAGTAAAGAATGTATTTTTCACTTGTTTTTGTTGCCAACATCTTTGTATTACTTAATGCATTCATATAGTTACTTTTTCTTTTTTATTCCGCCATTATCTCTTCCCTCTCATTTCCTCTCTTCCATCACTGTCTAACTCGCTGTCTCCATCTGCATGCAGTGAAACTTCTAAGAAATTCCTAATAAAATTTTCAGTTATTTCATTATTGTTTAAGTTTGAGATAGCACCCTTGCATTGATGAAAACTGAATTCCAATGCAGTCTACAACACACACACACACACACACACACACACACACACACACACACACACACACACACACACACACACACACACACACACACACACACACACACACACTGCCATCGATTAACAGAGATATTAAGGATCAGGGAAAGAAAGCAGTCCGCGGAAACTGTTACAGGCAAATGCAGAATATTGAGCGTCAAAGAGAAGGCAAGTTAGTGAATGCAGTGTTGGAAGATCTGGCGCCGGCGTGACGTTGAGAGCAAAATGCAGCATTCTGGCATGGCTCGCTGACTTCACCAACACCGGACCCACTCTCCCCCCCCACCCTTCTCTCTCTCTCTCTCTCTCTCTCTCTCTCTCTCTCTCTCTCTCTCTCTCTCTCTCTCTCTCTCAAGTCTCCTTTCACTCCCTTGCCTCCTCTCCCTGCGCTGCTCCCACCTCTCTCCCAACACACATCGGATAAAAAAGGAAGTGGAAAAAAAAGGAAGAGCAATGTAACTGTAAATTTGGTTGGAATTGTCGGAAACTAGAAATTTATGGACTTTTTTTTCGTGTTTCTCTCAAGGGCGAAGGGAGTGGAGAGGCAGGGTGCGGGCGGAGGGAGGGCAGGAAAAGGAGATGGGTGCAGATGGGTGGTGAGGAAGGGAGGGATGGCAGTGGCGGCAGTGTAGCGGCAAAGGAAGTTATGGTGGTGGGGAAGCTGAAAGTATGGGTACGTATAGCATGCATATATATATACTGTGTGTGTGTGTGTGTGTGTGTGTGTGTGTGTGTGTGTGTCTGCGTGCGTGTGTGTGTGTGTCTGCGTGCGTGTGCGTGTGTGTGTTTGTAAGTTAAAGAGACAATCGCATATTTAGTAAGACACACACACACACACACACACACACACACACACACACACACACACACACACACACACACACACACACACACACACACACACACACTCACACACAGCGTATGACAGGCCTAGTCAAGAAAGAAAGTGGAAATGAGATTTTTATGCGTCGTTTCATGAAAACAAGATTATGCAATAACTAACAGGAATAGATGGAACGTAGTCAACTGTAAGTTAAATTTAAATGCAAATTAGCCATGAAAATCTAATAGATCAATTATTGAAAGTAAAAAGAAAAAATGGATAAATGAGATACAAACAGATTTCATGAGGTAAGGTCCCGTCATTTTAGGAAACCACTCAAGTACAGGTCCCATAGAAATTGGAAAAGATAGACCATGTGGAGTAGCACTAACTTTTTTATATGTTGGTAAGGAAGACTTCAAAGCGTTATGGAAAAGAAACAGTGTTACATAGAAGAAGGAAGAAATATTAGAGTGATTCATTTGACTGTAATGCTGAAAAGAAGGAATTATTATTTGAAAATAAATTCTATATATATATTCACATTGAAAAATTGATGAAGAGCCAGAAATTCATATAGAGGAGCCAGAAATGTATTCATTGGTATCTGTCGAACAGTTGCTGAAGAATGAAAACACAATCATTTGACAGCCACATGCAGTAGTAAGGTGTTGAATATTTAGGCCCTGTTCACACGGGCGACTTCTGTCGCGCCACAGCTGTCGCGAAAAAGTCACTGTAGTGTTCACTCCTGTCGCGGCGACTTCACCACGATAGATTTTTTTTTTTTAATTCGGTGTTTGCGTGGCAGTCAAATCCAGGATGGATATATATATATATATATATATATATATATATATA
>CM035204.1:19161798-19173504 GCA_020233015.1 Callinectes sapidus
TCTCTCTCTCTCTCTCTCTCTCTCTCTCTCTCTCTCTCTCTCTCTCTCTCTCTCTCTCTCTCTCTCTCTCTCTCTCTCTCTCTCTCTCCAGCAGCGTTGTTTCCTTTGATGCAAGCATTCCCCACTAGTCGTCTGATATGCAAGAGGTGTGTGGTCAGCAGGAACACCGGCGCCTCTATGAGAGTTAAATTTCCAGACAGTATTGCACCGGGTTGCCTGTGTTCTGGTTGTGTAACTATCAGGGTGAGGCTTTAGTTTTGTCATTGTTTCTACTGTAACTTCACCTTGAATCATTACTTTCTCTCGTCCTTCTTTCCTTATTTTGGGGGGGTTAGAGACTTCATTTTTTCTCCTTTCGTTTCAGCCTATAATATGTGATATACCGCCATACTATACTGCGAATCCTTCCAGTCTCTGTAGTCACTGTTTATTACAGCATATAACTTCATAACTTCGACTTCACACACGTCTTACACGACAGATGATTGGACGGTTTGCCAATGGAATTCTAGGCGTGATGACAGCTGAGTCTCTGAAGTGTGGAGGCGAACCAATCACAGGCTCTACATTTCCTTGACATTTTATGACGTGACGATAAAGAAATGGCGTCACCCTTCCTATTCCGGCAAGTATGCAATCAATTCCTGTGTCACCCACTCGGCTCCGCTTCGTGTGAGAGTATGGATTCTTGGTCTGTGTGTGTGTGTGTGTGTGTGTGTGTGTGTGTGTGTGTGTGTGTGTGTGTGTGTGTGACAGACATACGTAATAAGATCAAGAAAAAAAAAACCGACCGGAATGGACAAGAGAAGGTAAAGCTCTACGATATATTAAAGACAATAGAGAACAGAGAGAATAATAAAAGAACGAGCGCAACAGCAAGAAAGAAAGAAAAAAAAACTTTTCAAACGGATAGGCAATCAAATGAATAAAATCAATAGACGGACTGACAGACAAGATGTTCCTTGATTTGAAAGACAAAAAGAAAAGCGATAGCGAGCAAGGGAACAAGCGAGACAGAGAGAGAGAGAGAGAGAGAGAGAGAGAGAGAGAGAGAGAGAGAGAGAGAGAGAGAGAGAGAGACTCTGACTTTAAAGGGGCGTGGAGCGTTTCAAAGCAATGTATTGAATTCATCCTTTATGTTACTTTCTTTTTTTCTTTTTTTACCATTACCACTCAGATAGGAATACAGATAGACTCGCAAACTTCCAGACACCGTGACGGAACAAAATTAAACTCAATTGTCATGCAGTAAAATACAGAGACTCATACTGTGTTGCTCATATCCGCTTATTCTCCATCACCACCATCATCATCATCTGCATGCGTAGTAATCCAGTCTGAAGTCTCTCTCTAAACTTTCTCCTCTCTTATCTCTCATATCCCTAATCTATCTCCGGCATAGTTCTCCTCAAACATCCATCTAATTTGTCTGCGTGCTCAGCCTTATAATTTTCCTCCCATCAGTAGATTGTTTTTATATTACATTAAGCATCCGGATATGATCTGTCCCACACATGCCATGTCTTGCTTATTACCTGGCAAAGTAGGGGACAGCAATGTTTCCTTCACCACCTAACTTGTGCATAATCGTCAATGTTATGTATAACCCCTGCCTTTTATTATTCTTTGTAATAATCCATCAGTTGAAAAAACACAAAACTCAGAAATACCTGCCTGTTCTGCCGTGTCCCTGTGTCTTTGTAAACGTTACTGTGCTCTGAATAATGCTAAAAGGAGACCACAGCTTTAGAAAAGGCTAAATTGATGGAATCGCTCCTCAATACAACTACACCATTAGATAAGCCGTAAGAAGAGCCATCGGTATAACAGGAAAGACAGACACACACACACACACACACACACACACACACACACACACACACACACACACACACACACACACACACACACACACACACACACACTGGCCAGGGAAGGTAAAGTAATGCTCCAGCTTCACAATTATCGTTGGAATGAGGCTTGAGATAAAAATGTGTCATGGCCAAACTGGGAGAAAACATTTGCTTACTCTTTTTCCTCCTGAACGGGATGGATGAGTGAGCTGTAATTTCCCTAAGTCTTCGCGATGCAGTAAATCCCACTCGGTTGATTGCTTCCTTAATTGCCAAGTCGTGTTCCGCCCCAAGTTGAAGACGTGGCCAGAAACGAGCTAGGAGGAGGAGGTGGAGGAGGTTGAGATGGGGGAGGAGGAGAAGGAGAAGAAAGTGGCAATGCTAATAGTATTTGTAGTAGTTATTATTTGTTGTTGTGATAGAAATAATATTTATTATTATTGAAGCTGCTGCTGCTGTTTTTTTCCCCTAGTAGTAGCAGTAGTTGTTGTTGTAGTTGTTGTTGTTGTTGTTGTTGTTGTTGTTGTTGTTGTTCTTGTTCTTGTTCTTGTTCTTGTTCTTGTTCTTGTTCTTGTTGTTGTTCTTGTTGTTGTTGTTGTACTAGAAAAGAAAAAGAAACGACTCAACAGGGGAGAACGAGGCTGGGGAATTTGAAGAGGAAATGGTGAAAGAGGAGGAAGAAAATGAGAAGGTACATGGCAAGAAAGAGACTAAGGAGCAGAAGGTTGAGGTAAAGTATAAGCAGAGGCAGGGATAAGAGGAAAGAGGAAGCAAAGGATGTGAAGGAGAAAGAAGTGGAGGATAAGAAGAAGCGTAAAGATCTTTGTACATTGCATATTTCTTTTAGAAAGTGAGGCAATCTGGTGAAGAAAATCTTTTTTTCTCTCTCGCTTGTTGCATGAGTATGATTTGTATCTTAAAATATATATCCTTCCAAAAACATGGTGAAATGCTAAGCGAAGGATAAAGAATACATTTACCTTCTTGAGATCTAAGGCTATAACATCAGGATACTTGAGACGTTACCGAAGAGAGGGAAAAAGATCAGGCTTCCTTTTGGCGACATAAGGAAATGCCTTGAGTGAATGTAACATGAAAGTGCTTCCAAGTGTTGCCTTTGATAACCAGGCGAGTGTCCACCGTGCAGGGAGAGGAAACCAGGAGGCCAGAAAGGATACCTGCTGCCCACATTTACCCAGAGGGAAAAGGGAGATAAGTGATCGTATATCTGGGAAAAGAGATGGTTTGCGAACAAAGTGGATAGAATGAAAACACGCATACTAATCCTAATATCCTTGGAACGTAGAAAGAGAGAGAGAGAGAGAGAGAGAGAGAGAGAGAGAGAGAGAGAGAGAGAGAGAGAGAGAGAGAGAGAGAGAGAGAGACCCCTTGTACATGAATGAATCAATGCATATTATTGGCTGTCTCCTCTGATAGTTTTCTTCCTCTCAGCTAAGTAGTACCAGCATCCTGCACTCAGGCTAAGTCCAAGTCCTTCATTCAACTTAAGGAAGGAAGACTGACTCTCAAATGGAAAGTCCCTTGGATCTCTGGCATTTCATTGCTCCTTGTCTCTCGCTTCAATACACATTTCCCAGTGAGCCAGCAGTGGTACTCATAGGATCCTACGTAGATATGAGAACAAGTCTTAAGAACACCCTGAAAGCAGAGGATATTAAGAAGTTTGGAAGATCTTGAAATCAAATTTGGGTGGGAAGAGGAGTCTGATAGCAAATGTCAGAATGGAGGGAAAACAGAAGGAATTAAAAGACGATTAGGGAACAAGTGCTGGCGAGGGTGATAATACGCAGGCAGTGTTTTCCAAAGTCATGAGGTGCGTTCATGAGGAAGCCGAGAATGGAGAGCTGCTTGGAAATTCATGGTGGAGATTCTTTTGTTTT
Organism: Callinectes sapidus; assembly: GCA_020233015.1. Classification (NCBI taxonomy): domain Eukaryota; kingdom Metazoa; phylum Arthropoda; class Malacostraca; order Decapoda; family Portunidae; genus Callinectes; species Callinectes sapidus. The sequence goes on from CM035204.1 coordinate 19,165,553, forward strand.
TAAGTCATGATGCCTTGTCGCCATGTGCACACCTCTGCTCGGGAAAATAGGGAAATGTATACCATGTTTTCCGTGATAAGAGAAAGGGGAAAAATAGCTTTTACATTTATTATGAAGAAGTTATTTCAATCTGATTAACCCATTTAGTACCATGACGCTTTTCCGTGTTTATTTTTCTCAATATTTGGTGATATTATACAGCTTCAGAAACTTGTGTGGGGATTGCGGTAGTGGAGACTGGTCATTAACTTTCTCACCTCCATACTCCCTTTCTAATGTCAATAAAATCGTCTAATCACACAAGAAACTCATGAGAATAATGTCTCAGTACTACAATGATTGAAGAACGTAGAGAAAATCTGTTGAGAGGATGAAGGCCTAGGGGAAGTTAGAGAGTGAGAAGGAGAGACAATATTGTGTTAAACCTACATTTAATTCAAGTCAGACGGGAAGATGGAAGCCCAGAAGGAGACTCCTGTGGAAAAAGAAAATAAATACAAGGAAAAAGATAGAAGAACGCCAAGCTTTTAAGTCGTGAAATATTTGATGTATATTTGAGGTCACCGAAGTGTTTTCCTCGAATGGAGTAATGTCATGTCCACGTGTTGCAATCAGTGGAAGAATGTTGAAAGGGAAAAAGGAATCACATGTGACTTTTGGGACCTAATTAGTTTACAAATTACCCTGATCTTTATCTGAAATTATTTTCTGCTTCATATTCTCTCTCTCTCTCTCTCTCTCTCTCTCTCTCTCTCTCTCTCTCTCTCTCTCTCTCTCTCTCTCTCTCTCTCTCTCTCTCTCTCTCTCTCTCACACACACACACACACACACACACACACCGATAAATTAAAAACTTGTTTGGAAGAAAGTAAATAAGTTATTTTTGGACAAAGTCGTCGTCATAAAGATAAAGAAAAAAATGGTACACTTTCGTGGAAGATATATAAATAAAACCTGTTATGGTAAGAAACGCCCTCAAATGATTAAAGCAAGAGAGTTATAATTTCAAGAGACTCTTCCCACAGAATCCGCATGAAGAGGGATTTTGGTTCACGAAGCATGAAAGCGTTGGAGATTATAAACTACTTAAGCGGAAATCTGGTCTATATCTTATCCTAGTTTTTACAATCACTATTCTTCATTTTATTCCTCCTACATCTGCTGCTAACCCTGTGTTGAACTGCTCTGCGCCGATCCACGCCTCGTTGCTTGACCTTTAGCTGCACTCGTGTATGACGGGAACACAAAAAAACACCTGTCAGTCGTCTGCCGGGGCTCATGTCACCTGATTAACAGACGCCAAGGGAGCAAGAAAATTATCCATGTGTAAACCGAGAACCGCACTTACCTATATCGAACAGCGAATTTACAAGGAATACAATTCAATTTTAAGTACTGAAAGAACCAGCTATCTACATTTTGCCCTTTAACAAGTGTTGAAGTGCAGAGATAGATGGTTAAATGTGGAACGAGAAATAATGTTATAAATCCCTCATGCAATGCGGCCAGAAGAGAAGCCTGATAAAACTGCCTTGGGTTACGTGTTTAGTGAGAAGTGAGTTCTGGAGGTGGAGCGAAGCTGAGATCAAAGGGAATGCCGCTTTGCAGTTTGATTAAAGGAAAGGTCGCCGGAGAGGGAGAAAGGGAGATAAAGGCGCACGCAGGTCACTGGAGCAAGGCGTAGTATGGTTTTGAATATACAAGCTAGAAGATATGACTTCCACTGGGACCTCCTATTTGAAAAATTTATCATTATTTACGAAATTGCTCAACTTAAACACCGTATCATATTCAAATTTTGAGGTAAGAAATAATAAATTATAATTGGAGAGAAACATTAAGTTACACAATGCAGTGACTCATTACACTGGAAGAACTCAGGAACACGGTGTGGCTAACTTTTGTATATATATATATATATATATATATATATATATATATATATATATATATATATATATATATATATATATATATATATACCAACAGATGCTCCCTGCCTCTCACCACAAGCGGACTTATCACCATAACAAATTTCATGCACGCCGTCCCTTGTAGTCACTAACCTATTAGAACAGGAGGAGAAAGTATGGCTTCTGTAATGCTAATGACCGTGAGTGGCTGCCGTGACTAGACTGACTGTCCTTGCCAACAGCCCAGATATCAACGCTTTTGTAATATTTGGAAAAGGCAGAAATGTTGAGCATGTTCGTGTAACCACCATGGGTCTTCCTAGAACGTGTGAAATTACTTAATCGATATTTCAAACACAACAAAATACATAGCTATATTGCATTCAAAATATGAAGACCTGCGCTTTTACCTGACCCGTTTACATTCGAAGAGAAAAGTTTTTTTTAGTCTTTATTGAAGCTTGTGAAAGTATGAAATGGGAAATCCCAAAGCAAGGTGTTGACTTATACCAGAATATTCATGCCTTCAATAAAGGTTTTAACCTCTTCACTACTGGACGCGTTTCCATATTTATTTTGTATATTATTTGGCGATTCTATACAGCTTCATAAACTCATGTAGGGATTGAGATAGTGAAAATTCTGGTCATTAATCAACTCATCTCCATAGACCCTTCCAGATGTTAATAAAATCGTCTGTCACACCTAAAACTCGCGATAAAAATGCGTCCCAGTACTTAACGGATTAAGTATAGGAAAGTACGTTCTCCATCAAATGGTACAGTAAGTCTTCTCTGCGGATTTAGACTACATATATTCCTGGTTTGCCATGAGTAGGAAAGACAGAGATTGTTGTCGGCCTCTAGTTTCTTTGCCATCTTCGACATTTTCTTGACGATATTGATTAACAACGAACAAAAAAGCCTTTTTTCTATTATGTAAGAAAGCAAGAGAGAGAGAGAGAGAGAGAGAGAGAGAGAGAGAGAGAGAGAGAGAGAGAGAGAGAGAAATTATGTGCACATTACCTTTTTGACAGAGGTTTCCATATCGAGAGGGGAAATACTCGACTATAGTTCAGACATCATGCCAAGACATTGTACGCATCGCATTCCATTTCTCCGTATTATAACCAGTGGTTTATTCACGCTTCACCACCACCACCACCACCATCAGAATATTTTATATAAACATCCTCATCCAGTGAAATTGTGCATAATCTGGTGGATATTGCTGGTTTTCTTTAGCTAACTCTTTCGGAACTACAAGGGGGCTGGTAAATTGATGTTTTTTTTTGTGTGTGTTGTTTGTTTGTTTTTTTGCGGTGCCCGTGGCCAGGTTTTTCCTCTTACATGAAAGAAAAATAGTACGAAGAGGAATGAGCAATCTGATAAAACTCCAGTGTGGCGTCAGGGTTTAGCGACTTTGTCTCTTGTTTTTTTCGTTAAAAAAAATGCCATCTCGTTTACTCGATTTGCTTTCTTTTAATCAAAATTAGGAAAAAAATACCCATGGTATGTTTTGTTTTGTTTTGTTTCTATCGAAGGGGAAATAATTTTGTAGCTCTGAAATATGGAAAGTTTTGATTTAGTGATGATTTATACGTATGCAATTATAAAATCCTGAATTAATATGGGGTAGCTTTTTATGAAAAGTAATTATTTAAATTTAGAGTTTATTTATTAATATATTAACTGTTATTGTTTTAGATATTGATATTATCTTTACTGTTGTTGTTATTATTATTGTTATTATTATTATATTATTATTATTATTATTATTATTATTATTATTATTATTATTATTATCGTAATTATCATGTGTAGATTGCCAAGCTCACGTGCGCGCGTACACACACACACACACACACACACACACACACACACACACACACACACACACACACACACACACACACACACCAGTAAGTTATGTAGTTGACATGCGAGAAGTAAGCATATTTCATTACAAAGTTAATGCCCTTTAAAATCTCCCAACAATTAACAACAAGGCTCTCGTACTCTAATGAAGATGAGACTCCTAGCTGGCAACACTCCCTAATACTGACTGGTTCCTTGAGTCTGTGTTTTGGGATGTGTAAGCTTTACAATGTTACTTTTGAATTCAGTGACGTGATAAAATTATATCTTCACTGAATGAATCTTATTTAATGATCCTTGTTGTTTGCTTTCTGGGTTTAACATCCCTCTTTACTTCTTCTTTGAATGTTTAGTGTTATATTGTCATCGGCTCCAAGAATTAGAGACTAGATATTTTAACCTGAAATGCAAGTCACATTTTCCCTTCAACTTTTAAGTAGATGGGATCATTGTGTCGTACACATGCATGTTATAAAACGTTTTTTCTGTTGTATTATTATGCTTCACTTTGTTGATTATGTTGACGATTACGTATGTCTCTGTCTATTTCCAAGAATGTATGTACAGTATGTATGTTTTTGTTACGTTTTCCCTTCGTCAAACGGGCTCTGCTCTCAGAGATAACATATTTGCTCATTTCTTCCCTTCCTATTGCTTCGAGCGCACGCGTAACTGAAAACAAACATTTCGAATAACATCGCCAGTTTGCAGGATCAAAATCTGTTATATATTTGTTTTTTGTTTTGTTTTGTTTTTGTTTCATAAATGTACCACTTCTGTTTGCGGACAAAACAAATATTCGTGTTCTTTTTCAACCGTATCTCTACATATACGTAGCAGTTATTTATTTTGTTCAAGAAGTAATCTAAATAAAAATGGTTGGCTTTACTAACTACATATACAAACCTGTCAAGGTGAAAAGTGATAGCCTCAAGGAAGAAATAAAGATTAATAAAAAAAATGTTCACAAATGTCTTTATCTGTAGAATACACTGGCCTTTCTGAGCTTACGTATTATTGTATCAGAAGTATAGTGTTGTGCAAGAAGGGCAGAGACATGTCCTGAAGCTAGAGTAGGACAAGCTTTCCCATGTCAAAGGAAATATGAGAACATCTACTGCTCGGCCTAGATTGAGTTACGTTACATTTGCAGTCTTCCTTATCATTAATGATTAGCCCTTCAGTGTGTGTACAGGAAAGCCTCGAGAATTTTTATTTTTAGGTCTTTAATAAGCTCTCTAAATAGAGACAAGGGATCCTGTGTAGTTAAATGAGATTGTAATTTTTCCTTAACTCTTCGAGATTGCACTAGTTTCTGACAGTTTGAACTTTTTTTTCGTGTGTCGATGTGATTTAAACTTACTTTGCACCATGTTTTAAAATATTCATGGCTATGTAGTTTCAATTTACCAATTGCCACGTGGCTTACTTTTAATCTTTATTTTTATTTTTATTTCATTGTGGGGGATTACAGGTGTTGTAGGTTGAATGACTTATTTTAACACTACATACTCTTATATGGTGCAGAGCCTGGATACATATATTGACCACTCATCAAAACGTTTTCTACAAGTTGGGTCTTCATTCCTGAATACAGTGTGAATATAAAACAACTCACATCAATAGAATATAGCGTAGAATATTTATTGACAATTTATCAAAATGTTATGATTTCAAATTGAGATTGCGCTCCTAGATGAAATGCAAGTATACAATGATTTACCATGCACTGTCTAACATCAGTGAAGTGTGTAACTTATATAGCTAGATTTTGGTTGGGGATGATTGTAGATTCCGGTGGTTTTATACTGTCTTTTCAGACCCAGCGTGGCCGAAAACAACTGGCTGGTCTAATTCGCAAGCCCGACACCAGATAGCGCCTGGAGTCCATCGGGGACACTAGGCTAACTTTAGATTGGTCGGCCAGTCCCCCAAAGTGACGTCTTTTTGTCGCACCGAAACTTTCTCTTGGCGGACTCATTTCGTTAGCTGCGCTCCGGTGGCTGGATGAAGCCCCGTCTCGTGTCCTTGGTCTGTCTCTCTCTCTCTCTCTCTCTCTCTCTCCACACACACACCACACACACACACACACACACACACACACACACACACACACACACACACACACACACACACACACACACACACACACACAGGGCGAGTAGATCAAGATATAAAGAAAAGGGTCCGAATGCAATTTCAGTTTCGGGATGTGAGCTCTTTCAGGACTGTTTGATTGCCTAAAAGGACAACACATTCAAGGAGAAGCTTTGTTGCAGCAGAGTTTAGAAGTTAATTTGTGTGAGTGTCCTCGCCAGACTACTGCTATGTTAACACTTGTGTTTCTTTGTCTTGTTTCTTTTTAAGTTTTTTTTTTTTCTACTCATCACACTGTTTGTACTGAGAAATACGTGGATGTGACTTACGTATCCCTTAGTCTGCATTTTCTCATGTGACTTGTACCATTCTCTCCTCAAGTACACTATGCAAAGTATTTTTGGGCGATGTGTTTCCTTCAGAAAACGTGTTATTCTTAAGACCTTCATATGCATACATATAACGGAAGAAAACGAGAATAAACGAGATCTGTAAAGTAGTTTAAAAGTTATCACTAACAAAGTTGTGTGACGCCTTTTATATTCACAAAGCCGCGCCTGACTCTTATCCAGGAACGAGTGGCACGACCTCATCCTCTCCACCCCCATTTCAAAGAGAGAGAGAGAGAGAGAGAGAGAGAGAGAGAGAGAGAGAGAGAGAGAGAGAGAGAGAGAGAGAGAGAGAGAGAGAGAGAGAGAGAGAGAGGACAGAGAGAGAGAGGGAGGGAAAGCAGAAGCACATTTGGTAACAGGAATACCTTATAGATTTATGATAAAAAAAATGGTCGAAAATGGACAATCTTGATGGGTAAAACTTGACGAATACACACACTTATATATTTTGTTGTATTTCATCCGGTCTGAATCTGTATTTTATTTGTTTACTTTTATTCATTTTTGAGATGAAGACGCCAATAGACTAAGAGACTGGTGTTCCTCATGATGTAAAGCATTATTGAGTTGCAGTATTGTGATCTTTACCTCTGTTCATCTTTTGTATTCGTTTTTGTCTTTCTAACGCCTTTATCTGCCGAGGAAAGGTAAGTACTGTCTTATTCATGTTTTTCTTTTTTCTATCTCTCTCTACATGAAGTCGGAGGAAAAAATGCAATTTCCTTTAATGGGAAACTTTCTACTTGCCAAACTTTTCCTTGTCTTCATTTTTGGTCCTGAAGTGATTTGAACCTCTTCTTCTTCTTCTTCTTCTTCTTCTTCTTCTTCTTCTTCTTCTTCTTCTTCTTCTTCTTCTTCTTCTTCTTCTTCTTGTCATTATCATCGTTGTTGCTATCAGGTTGTTGTTATTGTTGTAGGTGGTGGTAGTGGTGACGGTAGTGGTTATAGAAGTAGTAGTAGTAGTAGTAGTAGTAGTAGTAGTAGTAGTAGTAGTAGTAGTAGTAGTAGTAGTAGTAGTAGTAGTAGTTGTTGTTGTTGTTGTTGTTGTTGTTGTTGTTGTTGTTGTTGTTGTTATTATATTTGTTGTTGTTGTGAATCTATTTTCTTTTTTCCTTCTAACTCCTTATTCTATCATCTTTTTACGTCCCTTCTACATCCATACCTTTGTTATCTTCTATCATTTTGTTCTACATACCAACACATAATTACAATACTGAGACAATCAAACATCACACAAAGAACGAAAAATATCTCTTCCACTTTTGTTTCTTCAGTAAATCACCTTTCATAACCTAATTTCTCTCACATACACTCTTAACTTACCTCTCTTCACGGCCCTGTCACCTCGCGTTCTCAGCAGCTTTAAGTAATTTGTCAAGCAATCTCTTTTTTTATTGTCTTTCATGATTCGTCAGTTTTCTTTAGTTCCCCAATTTTCTTTCAGTGTCCCGTTTTCTTCACGACACTCACGGGAATATCCATCAAATGTTACGATTCTTCCTTCATGACTACCTAATTTTCCTCATTTTCTTCTTCTTTTCTCTCTTTCGCTTCTTTTCTTTTTTGTCTTCTGATTCCTTTCCTATCTTCTTCCTCTTTTTTTCATTTCTTTCTATCTTATGTCTTTCTTTTTTAATTTCCTTCTCTCTCTCTCTCTCTCTCTCTCTCTCTCT
>CM035204.1:19276206-19306737 GCA_020233015.1 Callinectes sapidus
CTACAGTGCAAAGACGATAAGAATGAGGCTGTGGATAATGGGAGCACGTCTGCGTAGTTACGGGCAAGATAAAACTATTAACCTTCTACGAAAGCGGAAAATGACAGGGAAATGAGCCATTAAGAAGAAGCATATAAAAAGACAAACTATAACATAAAAGATATAACACAAATGAAAGAATGAAAGAAAATAGAGTATATGAACAAGAATTTTTGTTTACGGAAAATGAGCATGTTGAAATTTCAAATTTTCAAGTCTAATGTAGCAGTTGTTTTACTCAAAAGAGTGTGTAAAGACACAGGATTAACATTAAATTTGTTTTTCCATTATTAAATTACAATTAAAGTTTTTCCAAGGTACAAGTACATCAAACTTTTCTAAGATAAAGCTACCAGAAGCTAGAACTAGATTTTCATTTTTACCGTTACAAATTTATCCGTTTAATATTTGAATTTCTTGGATATACTTAGCTACTGAGTGGTTTTTCATTTTCTCCTTCAGCCATTATAATATTGTTATAAAATCTTCAATAAATATGTTTTTTTCTTTCTACAAAAATGTTTATTTTTTAACTCACAAGATGCATTTTTTTCAGTCACAGTTATTTGTATTTTAAGTTTCTTTTTCCAGCAAGACAAACGTAATGTGCGTGTGTATGACGAAACTGAGATGCACCGAAGGGTTACGAAAACACCCACGCTCCAGCATCCATCTCAAGGTTAGAATGTTAAGAGCACCCCTCGGTCTGCCACACCGGACGCGGCCGGAAAAGAATCATTACCGTCTGTTTCATTTGACGGCACGACTTCAAACAGAGAGGAACCGAACCCAGTTAGGCGGAGTAACAGCATTAGCCGCTGCCCGGGGCGACGCAACCCACTCAAGCTCAGGCAATGCCCTTACCATCCCCCCTCCCCCCTTCACCTCTCTCTCACTCTCTCTCTCTCTCTCTCTCTCTCTCTCTCTCTCTCTCTCTCTCTTGAATTATCTCTGAAAAAGCTGCAATCTCACTGGTTGTGTTTTGGTGTCTTTTCACGTTTAATTTTTGCATGTGGCATTCAGACTCATTCTGTAACGTAGTTAGAATTTTAAATATATCGGCCTCCCATTCGATTCTGGTGGAACTTATTGAGTTTTCACGTCTGTTTTTATTTTTTTTCTGTGGGATTTTGCACCATTCAGGAATATCTACTATGAATATCTGACTAACCCCCAATGTTACCTTTGCAAAAACGTATTCAATGAGGGAGAAAAGCGTTTCAAAATATGGATTTTTTTCTATTATTAGTTTACATTTTTACCTTTCCCTTCATTGTTTACATCTTCCCTGAAATACGAAGTGATCCTCATGTAGATGCGACTCGTGACAATTGCCAAGGTGACATAATTATAGGAAGATTACTACATTTCAATAGATTACCCACACACACCGCTCATCTCTGTCGCTAGTGAGGAAATGCAACCCTCGACAATAACCTCAAAATATGAAATTGGGAGAACCAGCAGAAGCCTACAATAAAAAATATATATATATAATAATGAAAGAATACTGAAACGAAAACTTTGAAGAAATCCACCGCGGGACGCTATTGGAATCTAAGTTGACGACTCTGCAAGCCTTCTTCAGGAGGATGACCGCTCTGGAAACTGAGGCTCGCTATTGTCAAGTTTGATGGGGTCTCAAGACGCTCAGATTGTGGCCCCACTATTGGAAACTCCATTAGCACAGCATCAGCGGCAGCCACCACCATTGCTTGCCATCGAGCTGCTCATCACCATCCCCCACCACCACCACACCACCACCACCACCACTACCATCGCCATCACCACCATCATAGCAGGAACGTTTTTACAAAATCAGGTTTATTCATTCAGTTTTTAACATAAGAAAATAGGATAAGCTACAAGGAACACTCAGAAACATGAGCTTCTATATTTCCAATTTCCTATGACTTGACTTTATTGAGAAGGAAGGTTTCACGATATTTATCCCTATTTTTTTGCAGACTCCCTTGGACCTGTAAGAGTGAGAGACTATGCTTGTACTGTTTGCATTAACTTGCAACACGGACAAACTCTGTTTCCATTTATGAAGTTGCAGATGTATACTCACCATCCACACCATCCATTTCCATGAGAACTGCTATGTTCTTCCATATACTAGTTGTACGTACATCCTTGCTGGGCCATATAGACACTAACGTTACCGCACATACGTACAAATCATAGTGCAGGAAAAAAAGAACACAAGATGAATTTAAAATACTAGTGATATGTACCTATTGACACAAGGACTAAGGGCTGCATCACCGTACTGTAACAGACGAACCTTGAACCCTGTGTATAATGGAAAGATTTCCTGGAGTGGTTTCGGACACAGTTCACTGGCAAGTTGCCAGAGCAAGGTGCATCTGCCCTTCAGTACCCGTGACCTTCAACATGATGATGAGTGTACACGGAAATAACATTGGTAGCCGCGGTGCAGTTGTATATAAGATAATCACTTCATGGAAAACTAGGTAGAAGAGATAACTCGCCGTAGGATCTCTCCTCCGATAACATTAACATTATATACAATTTTACCGCCTTCTGATACAGAACGCATACACACCTCCCCCCCCCCTCCTCTCTCTCTCTCTCTCTCTCTCTCTCTCTCTCTCTCTCTCTCTCTCTCTCTCTCTCTCTCTCTCTCTATCTATCTATCTATTTATCTATCTATCTATCTATCTATCTATCTTTCTCTGTAACTGCTAAGCTATATGCATTCTTCTGACGCTACACTTTTCACAAAGTAAAACAGCTTGAGTTTCTTGTGTGGAGCTGAATGTCTGCATGGCTCAAAACTACTACTGTCCTAAATCAACCTGTCTAGTATTAAGCTGGTTTTCGAACTTCATCGAATCACATGATGTTATTGAAAATTTAGTGAAGGGAATTGTGATAGAGAAAAAAAGTAACTAGGAATGTTTTTTTTTTTCACCTAATGATTGTGGAATTATTTCCTCAAGTTTCGCAAAGTTTCCCAAAATCCTCTAAGTTCGGTATAAAATCAAACTGATGTCATGGTTTGGAAAGGGTTAAGTCGTGTTGTTCTGTCCCTTTATTTACAGTATATAGATAGGCCACAACAATCACTATCTCTTAAAGTCATCTAAGATATAATTATGATTATCTTTGACTAGATGGATTGATGTCCTCCTTAACCTCTTCAGTCCACCCGTCCAATGATCTTCACCACCGCACCCCTCACAAGGCATGTTACTCCTTCCTAACCTAACCTTCAGCTTCAGAGTTCAAGGATACTTGATGCTGGTGTCTTCCTCATTATCCACTGTCTGCTCCTCCTCTTGGGCTTATCTACTTTGACAGTATATGTATATAGAAATAGAGGGTAAGATTGTTTCACGCAGAAATTTTGCCTTTTTGTGTGTGAAGTGAAGTTCCTTCACCTTTGATGTGAGAGAATGGGTACTATCTCAACAGAGCGATTGCAAGAATTCTCTTATTGATATTTGGGATTGCCTTTGCATATACTTGAACTAGATAAAATATTCTACGTTATTATGCACTTAAAAGCCAAAGGAATTTTCATGAAGTCTTAGGAATTTTATAAGTTGGGGAATTCCTGGTGTGAATGGAAGCACTGCTTCCATGGTTGCCAGTGGATACCAGTCTCTGGTGACTGCAGTGCTGGTGGGCGAGCCATAGGGAGTGGAACAGACCGGCTGCAGCATAACTCAGGAACATTAACTCTCCTCGTGAACAGTAAACTTCCATTATAAAAGAACCCAAGGCCTGCCCTATAGAGTACATATACAGGACGACGTGACATGTTCCACACTCAACTGAGAGGACTCTAGCAATAGCGCCTTAATCTCTCTCTCTCTCTCTCTTTCTCTCTCTCTCTCTCTCTCTCTCTCTCTCTCTCTCTCTCTCTCTCTCTCTCTCTCTCTCTCGTCTCTCTCTCTCTCTCTCTCTCTCTCTCTCTCTCTCTCTCTCTCTCTCTCTCTCTCTCTCTCTCTCTCTCTCTCTCAAAACTTAATCGCATGTTTGTTACCGGCAGTGATTATCACAGAACAGTGGAGAACAGTGACACTAATGTACTTGGTGAGATGATTCTGGGCAAGTATTTTGAAACGCTTTGGCCTTTCAAATAGATTATTTTCACAGGCTATAGGGAGGCTTGGTAGGGTAACATAATTTTGCTATTATTTATGCAAAATTCTTCGCTACACGATGGTGAAAACTTTCAGCAGAGTAGTGGAGATAGGAAGGCGAAACGTTTCGAAATATGATCCCTGCTGTGTGGAGGATGACAGTGACTCTCGGAGCGGTGTTGGCGGAGGATGTAATAGCATACCGTAGGTGGAGCATTTGAATAGATATTTTACTGGTGACGAAACAATACACAAGTGAAAGAATAGATTGCACTGTTGACGTGAAGTCTTGAGAAAGGGTGAAGCAGAGAAAACTGCTTGTGAATTACTATTGCTCCATAGTGAACTCTGTAACGTAAGAAGTGAACAGGAAAACATACTAACTGTTACTGAAAAAAATATACATATAGGCTACTACTGCAAAATGTAATCTACAATGACGGAGATAAAGATAGTTGTCGCGCAGTGCTTAGTCAGCCAAAGAAGTGATTGAGAAGCAAAGTTGTTTAGAAACATCTTGGCCCTACGTCAGCATTAATCAACTTTCTGTATATAGGAATAACATTAGGTCTCTAGAAACTGCTCCTCGACCAGACCACTCACGCATCACTATAACCAACACCTCCAGCTCTCCACAGTTAGATATGCCACAGAAATAAAATGAAAAAATATAACCACACAACTAAGGAAATGCTTCTACGTATACCAAACACGGCAACCTAGTCAAGGACATCCACGCACCCTCACGCTTCCCACACAACCCAGCATAACACCTTGTAATACCTCTCTCTCTCTCTCTCTCTCTCTCTCTCTCTCTCTCTCTCTCTCTCTCTCTCTCTCTCTCTCTCTCTCTCTCTCACACACACACACACACACACCTGCCTCATTCAGCTAGCCAGCCATCCACCTACCCATGTATCAACAACTCATTTTACACAGACACAATTGAGTGATTTAATGAAACGGAAATGCATCACAACTTTTGTCAAGTGGACATGCATATAACACAATGAAAACAGCTCACTCAGGGGGGCATACAATGATAACAGTGGGACCTTGCCATCCGTACACCTCAGTTATCGTACAACTCGCCTTTCGTCCACTTTTAGCGTATAATTCAACTCGTCATTCGTACGCTTGTCCCGTGATTCGTAGCTACAGCATCACTATCCACAAGGCTTAGGTAAGACCGTTGTAACATACGAAAAACAGCAAAATTGTGTAGCCCTTCACGTGGCAATCATTGTACAAAAACATGCATGCCTATTATTCCCACCTGTTATTCACTTTCCTACATTCATTTAATCCTCTAATAACCCAGCACCAACAAAATGATTAATATTGAGTCTATTCAAGTAATTCCCTACTCTATTTGTTAATTGGTTTGTATATATATCTTTGCTTATAATCTAGAGCCTGTTACTTCTTATCCTTTTCAGACTAAATGATAGAGGAGAGAGGAGTCAACTGAGTGTGAAATGGCGCGTTTCTGGTCAGTTTCGATATCTGTGTTGGGGATGATACTGCTGATCCTCTGCCTCGTGTCATGGGCTCCTTTCCTCTTCATGTACGATGCCGGTACCAATCCCTTGCTTCACTTGACCGACAGCCGCTCCGCACCATTGACCAACATACTCGTACTCACCTCAGTCACGCACCCAGACGACAAAGACACTCATATTCTCTCTAACGTTGCAAACACTCGTCCAGCAGCCCACCCCAGCAATACTGATACTCACCTAACCACCACAAACATTGCTCCCCATGACATAGCTTCCCACATCGATGCCACAAACGTTACCATCAACTCCGGGAGTGGCGACAGTAAAGCCACAAAGAAGGAGGAGAGTAATGCCTCAAATTACTCCGAAATTAAAGGAGGTCCTAGTAAAACCTCAAACAATTCCCCCATAACTAAGACTGGCCAACTTCAAGCTAAGAATATTCCCTCAAAAGTTAAACCAAAACAAACCAAAGCCACAGGTAATAATTCTAAAATAAAAAAAGGGCAAAATAAAGCCACACACACTCAAGCTTCTCGCACCGCCATGAACAGCCCGACTCACCCTCACAGTTCCTCCAGTTCCGCAGGTAAGCCTCATTGTGTTCTATGTAATGCCACATAGGCCTGTATTGAGAAACACTTTGCTCTATATAATCACAACTATTCTTGAAGGTCAGAATGGTAATTAGCTGCTTTCTTTTTATTTTTTCCCATTATTACTGCAGAAATCTTGTTAATCTGTCATTAGAATCATAAAGGCATGATAAAAAAATGCATAAAACTTCAACTGAAACCCTTGAATAAAGTAGAGATGAGGTAAAGAAATGTTTCAAAATGTGGTCCTAAATAAACTCATAATACTCTGCGTCACCAAGTCACACCAGTGGTATCTGACGGGAAGTGCAGTGAGCAGTACCAGGAGGAGGGCCCGATGCGTCGAGTCGTGATGTGGACGCCCTTCTGGCACAAGTGGGACTATTGGAAGGGAATGCTTCGCGACCACGCGTTCTTGAAGGAAGGTCGTTGCGCCACCTGGAGGTCAGTACATACTTATAAGCATTATTACTGCTCTCTCTCTCTCTCTCTCTCTCTCTCTCTCTCTCTCTCTCTGTACGAAAAGTAAATAAATAAAAGCCCGCTGAGGTGCCAGTCCCTAAAAAAATATCAAAAAGCATTATTCAAAGTTGGACGATGCGTGTCTTGAAACTTTACCTTAAAAAGATTCTAGTCATAGGAAGGAGTGAATACAGAGCCAGACGTGAAATTCCAAAGTTCCCAGAAAAAGGGATGAGAACACAGATCAACTCTTGTATTAGAGAGTGAGAGAAAGTAAAGCAACTACTACTGTTATTACTATATCTCCTACTAATACGGCTTTTAGAATTATTAGACCTTACCCTCTACCTCTGAGTCTGATATCCTCAGGTGTGAGTTCCTGCTGGGCAAGAATCTCACGACAGAGCAAATAAAGGAAGCAGATGCAATTATCTTCTTCAGCTTGGATGTGATGGAGCGACCTTTACCGCCACGCTTCCCCCACACCCTATGGATCTGGCTGGAGTTAGAGGTGACTGCTGTCATTGCATACTCTTATTAATTTATTGCAATTAGTTGTTCTCTGATTACTGTGCAGGTAGCTGTTTCCCAGAACACACTGGGCCAATTGATAGGAGAGAGAGGAGACTCAATGAAATGGAGATATGGTGTCTAAAAAAAAACATTTGTGTGGGATTAGAAGGATTATCACAATTACCTTTTTATTCCCTCAGTCGCCAGTCATTAGCAAAGACGCAAAAAAGTCGTGGAGAAAGTTGGAGGCTTCGGGTGTGTTCTTCAACCTCACCATGTCCTACCACCACCTTAATCCTGTCGTGGCTTTACTCGGAGAGCTGGTGCCCCTGTCCACTCCCCAGCATTGTCCGATCTCCTCCAGCTACTTCCTCAACACCTCTTCCCCAGCCTACACTTCCTACAGTGACCACATGAATCAGTTCGACTCTTGGTTACATGAGAGTGGAGTGGTTACTGATGAAAGACTGCGAGACGAGCGAAACAGACGTCATGGCAGATTGATCTATCAGGCGAACGACAATTCCTCACTGCCCGAGCTGCGATCAGATGACCATGGCGAGAAGAAACCCCAAGGTAACGAGGCTTCTGTGATTGAAGAAGGCAACCTAACGCTGACACCTGAGGAGATTGCGTTGGCGACACGACCAAGAATAGCTGTGTGGATAGCTAGCCACTGCCCTACGGACTCTCGGCGGGAGGATCTGGTGGCAGAGTTGCAGAGTTTCCTGACCGTCACCACAGTGGGTAAATGCGGCAAGTTCAAGTGCGGTAAAAGCCACATGGACGATTACTGTTACCGGTGGCTAGCAGCATCACACCTTTTTTATTTGTCCTTCGAGAACGCCTTGTGTGATGACTACGTTACCGAAAAGCTGTGGACGCCAATGAAGCACGGCCTGGTACCAGTAGTCTACGGCGGAGCTAATTACCGCAATATTCTGCCCTTCGATTCCTACATCGACGTGTTCAACTTCTCCAGCGCTGAAGCCCTTGCCAACCATTTATTGTACCTAGCTACTCACCCTGCCGCCTACCTAAAACACCTGCAGTGGCGGCGGTACTGGCAGGTGCGCAGATTGGTGCCCTGGTGTGACCTGTGCTCTACCATTCACAGCCAAATTCACCCCGTCCGTTCCACGTTGGACCATTGGTGGAACAACACAGCCACCTGCCAAGTGCCTCCTCGCTGGCGAAAACGGTAGTTGACGAGCGCAGATGAAGGATACAATCGGCAACTGCGGTGTCAATAGAACAAAGCTCTCTAGCCCCGTATGATGATTTTTATTTTCCGAAAGCAAGTATAAGTGATCAGAAGTCAAGTAATCTGCTTAAGTCATTTCCATTGTTTTGTGCTCTTCTTCAGTCTTAAATACAATGATATACTTTGAATCTATAAGTTGCCAAGTTTATAAGAAGACGGAGTTCAGATTAAGAGAGAAAACGCATAAGATAATGGAAAAGTGTGTATCACTTTAGCATAAGTACTTTTGACCACGACTATAACTTAGAATAGATTTTTCTATTGTGCCTGCTTTTACTGAGAGAGAGAGAGAGAGAGAGAGAGAGAGAGAGAGAGAGAGAGAGAGAGAGAGAGAGAGAGAGAGAGTGTGTGTGTGTGTGTTGATTACCATATGTCGCCGATTTTGAACACCTGTCTCGGCTCACAGCTTAACTGGAAAATGGTGGTAGAACTAGTCTAAATTAATGATCGAGAAACACGTCATTCCTTCCCTCACTGGTCTCTCAGTAAGAATTCCTCGGTCTTTTGTAACGCACTCACCAAACCAGATCTCATTGTTTCCAGTGTTTCGGTGTCTCAAGCTTCTTTAAAAGGTTTATCTGCAAATTGTTGGTGGGTTTTTATACTTTTTCATTGTATGATATACGTAATAAAAGGATGATTCTACTTTCTTACACCACGTTGTAAACATTCTCCATTTTTTATATGCATATCCAGTAATTTTCACCATGCCTGACTTTAGAATGCTGAAAACCCAAATTCGTTTTCAAACTACTCTTTCCTACTATCTGAACACACTCCCACCCCCCATCTCTTTTCACTGCTACGCCTGACATTCCAAAGAAACATTTTCCTCAACAACCTTGCATCATTCACTCCCTTTAGTCTCCTTTTTCTCAATCATTTCACTGACTACAATCATGATATTATAACACCAATAAGCCACTTCGATGGAAAAACCCGTGTCAAGGATCAGAGTAGGCAGAGTAAGTTTTGTGTACATTTCATATTATATTCATTAATGATGTGTGTGTTTTATATTCTCAGTGCCATGAGAAAGTACATGCAAATGCCATAACATACATTGTAGGGACGACCAACCATTCGGGAAGTTAACAGTTCACGCAGGTATGTTGCAGAACGTCTGACTTCTGATTAAGGTTTCTAATTGGGCAGAGAAAACTTAGTAGTGTTCAATGCCTCAAAAACTTAATTTTTCCATCTATCAACTCGACACAACCTTCCAGACAACTATCCCCTCTTCCTTAATGACGCCCAGCTTTCCCCCTCTTCTTTACTCATAATCTAAACCCATATCTCATAGTAACACTGCCAGATGACACTCGCTCGTCGCCTGCCGAAAAACTTGTTCTCTTAAGTTGCAGGATCACTCAAAAACTGGCTACTCTTCATTAAGGACTAATAAAAAACAAAACATGGTGTTCAACAGAAAACGGCTCATATCCCAAAACCAAAGTTAGGCACTTTTCGAGCAAAATTTCTCCGTTAGTTATTTAGTGATTTCAGATATAAAGGTATCATTCGAAAGAGGAAACAGGAATTTTTTTTTTCTTTATGAGACATTTTGAAAAAAAGCTATGTGTGTATTTCAGAATTGTTTATTTTCGTGAAAAAAGTTAGCTTTTGTCATCAATCTTTCTATTAATTTCATCCATATATGAATTAGGATAATCAAAATTTCTCACCTTGAAGAAAAAGCTACATACATCTAGAACATGTACACTTATTTCTAAAGTAGTGGGTTGAAAAACATTCGAGAAATAACAAAGAGTGCCGATGCCATTTATTACCATTTTAAGTGCGTATTTATATTTTTTCTGTGTAACTTATGATCGTATTTCAATAAAACTTGGGATTCTTATGTTTGAGGTACTTATACATAAACACAACAAGTTTAATGAGAATCTGACAAACAAAAATTACACCTCTTAAGTAATGAAAAGCGGCTCGCGTTTTCTGAACTCGAATTTCCAACAGTAACCCATAAGAGAGGATGTTGTATTTAGAGAAAGAGCGAAGGATATCTATTGGTAGTTAAATAGTTGTTGTTGAAGAAGTGTTTACTAGTAGATCTGTTCCAGTAGTCTTGATAATAGTTAATTTGTCTGAAAGGCCATGACATGCAAGGAAATACTGTACAGGGAAAATACCACATTTATCAATTAATTCATTTAATTGTTAGACTTACTTGTTTCATCTCTCTCTCTCTCTCTCTCTCTCTCTCTCTCTCTCTCTCTCTCTCTCTCTCTCTCTCTCTCTCTCTGGCGCAGCAGCAGCAGCAGCAACCGTGTGGGTTCTGAGCAGTACTCTTTCACAAGGTCAGTCAAGTCTCTATGTAGTCAAACAAGATACTGCCAAGACATTTCTGCATCTGTGGAGAGATAGGGGGGAGCGTATCTCTGACTGTTAGGCTGCGTCCGCCTTGGGAGCGAGAAAGTGGGCAAATATACTTGACCCAGTAAGCTACATCAGCGTGGAACCTGACACACCCCCACTGCCTCTACAGGACGATAGCGGAAAAAGTCAGTGGGAAAGCTTGGAGAAAGTGGAGCTTATCTCACTTGTCGAGAAGCTCACAGAGGAAGCCTCCAAGCAGAACTGTATAATTAAGTCCCTACAGAAAGACCAGGACTTAATCATACAGCACAGGGACGCGTTTGCTACTGCACTGAGAGTAGCAGACCGGCTGATAGCCTCGAAGCAGCGTCAGGCGCAAATTGCCACAAGATCGCAGGCAGTCAGCGCCCTCGCGGAAACTATCGACGAGCACTGGGAGAGTGTCTGTCAGCAATCTGAGAGTTGGAGGACGTGGTGGAGATCGGGAAATCCACAACAGCTCCGCTACACAGCGACTGTTTCCCCACCCACCCTCAAGTCACCTGCCCGGGAATCCTCCCACTCTGACACAGCTGCAGACCCCGCTCCTGTGTTGCCAGTTACTCCTACGGCAACACAGAGTGACAAGGACTCCTCTGTGCAAACTGTCGCCACACAGAGGGTCTATAACTCCTCGACGACCACAGTCAACGGGGTAAATAAAGGAGCCTCTGTTCGCCCACGAACTTCCCCTCAGCCCACCTCAGGAGGGGATAAAAGGAAAAAGAAAAGTAGGAGGGTAGCACAAGAGGACAAGAGGAGGGAAGCCAGCGAAGAGCAACAACAGGCCGCCAAACAGCCACGGAAACAAGACAGGGCAAAAGCGTGTGACTACTGCTCACGCAGAGGACACACTTCTGCCACTTGTTACGTCAGGACTGACGAATTATGACAGGAGCGTCTTGTCAAGCGGATCCTTACGGCGAAAAGACACACAGCCGCACACTACCCACCGCCAGCCACACCTCAGTCCACCCATCCTCTCACTCGCCTACAGTCCTTGTCACAGCCCCGTCCACCTCTTCCTCACCTTGGTGTCTGGGCACAGGGCCAACAGCAGCAGCTGTGGGGCACTCCCCCTGCCCCACACCAATACCAGCAGCCGGCCGCGGACTACCTTCAACACCTCGGACTCGCGGGCCTCACTCACTACCGTCCCTCACCATGGTTCAGCCAGCCTGTCCCCGCCGCCAACTAAGGGTGGTCTCAAGCAACGTCCGAGGTCTTCGAACGAACCTTGCAGACTTATACCACAACTGTGTGCAACGACACAATGCAGACATAGTTGTGGTGACCGAGACATGGCTAAACAGTGAGGTGGAGCCCAAGTATGGCAGAATGTGTGGCTACACCCACTGGGCGAGGAGGGACAGACAGGAGCGAGCAGGAGGAGGAGTGGCTGTCTGCTTCAGGGAAGGAATGCAGGCCCAGCAACTCTACATAGACTCGCCTCCCTTGATGGAGGTGATGTACTTCAGAGTAATACTGGCAGACCGCTCAGCTCTCCTGCTGTGTGCCATGTACCGCCCCCCTCGACAGGGACCTGACTCAATCCTGTTCCTTACTGAGGCCCTGGACAACCTGATGGTGACACACAGCTGCAGCCACGTGATGATTGTGGGTGACCTCAATCACCACCTGGAAAGGGATGCCTACGAGAACCTCTTGGAGGTGCAGGGTCTGACAGACCATGTCACCTTCCCCACACACGAACGAGGGGGGACACTGGACCCTGTCATCTCGGATTACCAGGAGGACAGACTTCAGTGCCATCAGCTGGGACTCGTAGGCAGCTCTGACCACCACGCTGTGCTGACGCAGATGGACGTGAACGTGGCCCGTGACGAGGCCACAACACGCACCATCTGGCTGTGGAATAAAGCAGACTGGGCCTCCCTACGACGCGATCTGAGTCACACCTCGTGGGACACTCTGCTACAGGGTGGGGCAGAGAGAGGAGCACTTGCACTTACCTCTCATCTTCTCGCCCTCCAGAGACGCCATGTACCACACAGAAACTACACCACCAGACCAACGGATCAACCATGGTTTGGCTACCGTTGCCGCGTTGCTGCCGAGGCAAAGTACGCTGCCTGGATCCGCTACAAAAGGAATCCGACTCGGCGCAACAAGGACCTGCATAGGGCGGCATGCAGGAGGATGGTGGTGACCAGCAAATGGGCCATAAATAAGTGGGAGGAAAACCTTCGCCGGAAACTGTGTGGCCCCGGCGTAGGAAACAAAACTTGGTGGTCCCTTATTAAGGACAAACAGGGAATCGGCCACCAAGAATCCATCCCTCCCCTCAGCAAACAGGATGGCTCTACTGCCACCAGCAGTAAGGAGAGGGCCCAGCTGCTGGCTTCCCTGTTTGCTGAAAAAATGAAGGTGGGTGACCCACATAACCCCCCCCCCCCCTCAGCTTGTCCAGCAGTGTGAGAAGACGGTCACTGCGGTAGAGGTGACGCAACAGCAGGTGATGAGGCTACTACGTGGGCTGGACACCCAGAAAGCCACCGGCCCCGATGACGTCAGCCCGCACCTGCTGAAGCGATGCTCCCAGGAACTGGCTGCCCCTCTCACCCAAGTCTTCTCAACCTGTGTACAGGAAAACATCTGGCCTTCAGTGTGGAAGGAGGCTCGAGTTGTACCTGTACACAAAAAAGGCTCCAGGTCGGACCCAAAAAACTACAGACCCATATCCCTGCTATCAGTGGTGGGTAAAGTGTTTGAGAGGGTTGTGGCAGAGGTGGTGTGCGGCCATCTCAAGGACAATGCCCTCCTCTCAGACCAACAGTTTGGGTTCAGACCAGGAAGATCAACCTCCGACCAAATGATGCTCCTCACCAGACACTGGCAGGACACCCTTGATGTAGGCAAGGACACAGTCGTGGTTGCCTTGGACATAGCAGGAGCTTTTGATAAAGTATGGCATCGAGGTCTACTAGAAAAGCTCCGTGCTAAAGGCATCCAAGGCGGCCTGTTACAACTCCTGGGGAACTACCTGGAAGACAGAAGCCTCAGTGTAGTTGTCAACGGGCAAACATCTGAGTCCCTGCCAGTGGAGGCATCAGTGCCACAGGCAGGGCCGGATTTTGGGTTGAGGGGGCCCTGGGCACTAGAGCTTTGCGGGGCCCCCAGAGGAGGAGTGGTGCCGCTACTTCGCAGCAAATTAATATACCTGTGTATCTCGTTGTTGTCAACAACGAGATACACAGGTATATTAATTTGCTGCGAAGTAGCGGCACCACTACGTATGTTTGGCGTGGAAATGTTGCCTGCTCCAAGGAGAATAGTTAGCGAGCAAACTACCTCGTCCATGACGGAGGGCAAAACCACATATAGATTAAATCAATAGAAAATTAGAAAGGGGTACTTAAAGTACAGAAATATTGGGGAGATATCATGTTGTTGTAACAACCCCATCGATTGCGCCCCTCCTCGGTATAGAACCTTATAAAAAAAAAAATATAAAAAAAAACCGCTTCAGCGTGGGGCCCCTAAAAGCGCGGAGCCCTGGGCACTGGCCCCTTGTGCCCCCCCTAAATCCGGGCCTGGCCACAGGGGTCAATACTAGGCCCACTTCTCTGGAACATTTATGTGGATGATCTCCTCCAGCTCCTGCCAGCAGTCACAGCTTATGCTGATGATTGCACCCTTTCTTACTCCTATCCCCGCCAGGACAGTGGGCGAGCTGCTGAAGCCATCAATGAGCAGCTACGAGTGATAGAGGAATGGGGTGCTCGCTGCCAAGTGACATTTGCTCCAGAGAAGACACAGGCAATGGTTTGCTCTCGGTCCCCAGCCGCCAAGGCAGCAATGGCAGGAAAGCTGTTCTTTGGCGGAGGTGTTCTCCCACTCCAAGAAGAGGTCAAGATTCTGGGAGTGGAAGTGGATCAGGGGCTGAGGTTTGACAGCCATGTCAAAGCCATTGCCAAGAAAGCCTCTCAAAGGATCTCGGCTCTGAGAAGGGTTGCCGGCTTCCTCGACAGGAAGGGGAGACTGCTGCTGTACAAGGCACAGGTTAGGCCCCACCTGGAATATGCAGCCCTCTCCTGGATGTCCTGTGCAGCCACACACAGAAAGAGACTGGACAGCATCCAACGCCGCGCTCTTCGACTGGTGGATGCTGTCCCCACACCTCACCAAGAGCCTGAGTGTCCTCTCGACACACTGGAACACCGAAGAGACGTTGCTGCGATCGTGGTGTTCCATAAGTGTCAAATACAACGAGTGCCACATCTTGCAGGGCTGCGCCAGCCTCCAAGAGTCACCACACGAAGCACGAGAACGGTGCTCAATAGTGGTGACGCCGTGGAGGTACCGCATTCCAACGGATGTCAGCACCAGCGCACCTTCTCAGCACGTGTCTCCAGGCTGTGGAACTTATTCACGGCTGTGGTGCCTCAAGTGAAGGAAATGAACACTCACAGTGTCAAACTAAAGGCCCACAAATGGAGACAGACACTGCCAACGCCGCTGTCTCTCCTCGTGACATGACACTTAGTGCAGCGCAGTGCAGTGCAGTGCAGTGCAGTGAAAGTGTTTAGTAAGATTAATTTTGTATGCTAAGTTTAGCCTAAGGCTGTATATACATATAAAAAATTAATTTATAAGCATATAATGTATAGATACCTAATACCCTTAGAATAGGTAGCACACGGCAGTGCGCCTTTGGGTATATATTGTAATTTTTTGTAAAAACACAAGTTTAAATAAAAAAAAAAAAGAGGTAGATCGAGGCAGGGCAGAGCGGGTGACTCTGAGCAACCAAACTAAGACCCGTATTAAAAAAAGCCTGCTCTCTTACCCCGACTAAATATTTTCCCAGACCACAGAGATGATTAGCAAGGTTTTCAAGAGTGTTTTTTTTTCCAGTTAATAATGAAGTAATCTTGTCAATTTGCTGGTAGAACCGTAAAAACACCTGTAACACCTGGTAATCGATTATGGAATTATAGTTAGGTAGTATTTATTGTGCATTAATTACGTACTACGCACATGTAAATAATTGCTTAACCTGCGCTGAAACTAAAGGAAATACGCATGCACCAGCACCAATGCTAACTTATCCAGTTCCTCAGAAACCTTGGGAAAGAGTTCTCATAGGTACTCTCGAGTTACCCATGTCACAAAATGAATATAAGTATCTACCCGTAGCTATTGACTACCTATCTAGATTTTGTATTTTGCAACCCATGAAAAACAAGAAGGCAGAAACAGTTGCATCAGTAACCTTTGACCAAATAATCTGTAACTTCACAACGCCACAAACAATAATTTCTGATAATGGTCCAGAGTTCAATAACCAGATTTTAGATGAACTGTGCAAATTATTCAATGTGAGAAAGGACATTGTTCAGGCTTACAGACCACAGAGTAACGGTGTGCGTAGTTAAAAGACTCATCAGAAAAATCATTACGTGTTTGAGAAGTTCAATTAATCCCTACAGCATCATTTGGGACACTTGGATCCCACATGTTAAATGTGCCTTGAATACACATATAAACTCAGCCACTGAAGAAACACCGCATTACATAATTTGGAGGGAAGATAAAATGCTTCCATATGAGCTTCTAGACTCGCAACCCCAAACAGTATACAACCAAGATGATTTCATAAAATACCAGAGTCAATAAATTCCAAAGTATTCACCAGAGGGTTAGGGAACACATGAAACAATACTCAACCGATGTACCACACCAATTGCTTAAAACTGGACGAGAGATAAATCTAGTTACCGGAGATATTGTGATGGCAAAACTTCATGCTCCAATTGCAAGCAGCAACAAACTTTCCCCTAAGTTCACAGGTCCTAATGAAGTCATTGAAAATGTAGGAGGAAATAAATACAAAATTCAATTTTTAGAAATGAGAGAAGTAACTATTAGACATGCAAACGACCTCAAGAAAATAAACATTTCTAGTGAGGGAGAAAATTCATTAAATGACATAGAAAGTGTGGAAACAATACCAGATACAACAGAAATGCATTCAGACATAGTAGATGACACAGATGAGACACACGAATACAGAAAGAAATTGCGAAGCCATTATAAAGATTTCAGGAACAGTCCACATAGTAGTAATTCAGAAAAGGTCCTATTGCTCTGTAACATAACTAAATTTCTTTTGCAAAAGGAATTTGATAGATATAATTAATATTTGCAGAGTGAATTAGGAGTTGACTGTGACTCTTTCTGCAGATAGATATGAGATTAGTGACATGTATGCTGTTAGCTATGCTAGTTATGGGGTGGGACCCTGTGAGGTCTGGCACCTTAGTAAGAAGACCTGGAGACATGATCGTAGTAAATCAGTCAGTTAGAATATTACTGAACCTCGAAAATGTGACAAAGATCAGAGACACCTTAACTACCATAAAGGAATGAGTAAAGAATGTGAAAAACAGACTTCAAGATGCAGAAGAACCCGACGCAAAACTTTGGAAGAAAACCACTGAGATCGAAGCTAGATTAAACAAGTTAGAACAGAATTTTCTAGGAAAATCACGTATAGCAAAAAGAGGAGTAGCAGTAGCAGCAGTCATAGGTGGTCTGGCAAGTTTAGGAATAACAAACTTAGGATTATATGCCGATTTGAACAATTCTGTAAACACGCTACAACAGTCTCTACCAAAACTGGATGCACTTCTCGCCAATGTAAACGATATCCACGAAATAGCTGCTGAAATTACTGATAAAATAGAATACTGAAGTCAGAAGCATGGCAACTTAGAAGAATAATTGGACTTATTCTTGCTGCTGGATGAAATGCCTATGAAGCTAATGGAGTTAGATTACGGAACAGAAACACTTATACAAGACCTAGATATAGCAAATTTTGGACACGTTGCTTCCACATTACTGAAAATATCACAACTCATAGTTATAATAAACACGGCTAAACTTGACTGGAATTTCAAACCATTTTTTAACAAAGAAAATATTTCATTATATTATCCCCTCCTGACTTCATATATGAATATGACATCAATAGTCATTGACATCCCGTTCACCTCAGAACTACCATATGATAATATTACGAGTATATAAAAAATTATATAATTTCCGATGAAGATGAATAATACGGTCTTGGAAATTGATACCCAAATTGTTGATCCAATGGATTATGTACTCTCCAGAGATTATTTGAAAGAAAGGGCAATATTCAACGATGATCTCCATTATTGTAAGAAAACTCAAATGGATTTTCAGCTAGACATTTCACACTTCATCAAGCGTTCAAAGGTTCTTGTCCAGCATCATTGATAAAGAATGTTTCCATATTCGAAACTCGTCAGTTCCAAAATATTATCAATCCCACATTCAGACATGCAATTGTTCATGATTCCCATTATCTTTACTTTCCAAATAGAACTACAGTATCCATTGTATGCCCAAATTTGAAACCCAAAGTTGTCGCTGTAGATGGTTTACACAGTGTACCTGATCAATGTCATATGCATTCAGATAATTTTCCAACAATTGCAAACAAGAAGACTATAGAAATAAAACAGTATAATATGATAAAGGACATAGGTATTACTCTTCCAGAGTAAACCCCACCATTGAGGATCACTAAATCCCATACTTTCAGCAATCAGCTCGCTTTTCATGAAAATTACACTGCATGGTATATATTGTTAATTGTACCCATTGTCATATCACTCACTTTAGGATTGCCGGCATTGTTATTTGTGTATAAACATACAAAGATGGATAAGTCAACAGCTGCGCCTCTAGGCATTAACCCTATGGAACCCATGAAGCTAACACACATTTCCCATGTGCCGCAGTCCCTGTAATAGATATGTACGCCCCACGTACTCAATCAAAGAATTTGATTAAGGCTATAATTATAAAAATCGCACCTTACATTTTATTTTTGCTTGTAGAATTAAATGCATAGGACATTGCTTTGTATAAACATACCATGCATTTGTATTTTGTAGATATCTTGTCGGAACGACAAGCAGTAGCTTGCTGAGCCCTGTAATAAACCTATTCAATAGAAAAATAGAATTGGTAGTAGGTAGAAGGGAATGGGAAGTCGAGGCTTAAACATGACGGTTTGATTATTTCAGCATCACCGCTGGTAAGCTCGTTAAACATGTCGTAAAACATGTCGTAAACCTTGCAGTAACTCAAAACACGATGATAGGGGGTATGCACTTGTCAGCTTATTAAATAACGTATCCCCATTGGTCAAAGATAACGGTAGCCAACTTCACCTCCACGTGGAGTTAAATTCTATTGGTCAATATATGTAATGACGTCACACTTTCAGCCTCAATGCTCTCCTATCCTTCATTTCTGGACACAGATCAGTTCAGGGGCTCAAGCCCTTATCGTGAATCCTGTAACAGTCATAGATACAGAGGGAGAGACAGCAGCGTGAGTGTGTGTGTGTTTCCTCGGTGCCGAACTTTGTTATCTTGTGAAGAACATCTACTTTTTATAATAAAAGAAGAAAAGGAACTCAGACTGCACACTGTCCAGTGAACCAATCACCAGCCAAAACCAACATACCGCAACAACGGCCACCCACTTTACATAATATGGTCTATACACTTGACTTTCCTACAATGTAAATGAGTCCACTTCTTTCTTCTAATAGCTGTTTAATACAGGTATGCATTTAATCTAACTAATGACCACTAGCATGCATCACGGCTATATTTTGGGGAGTGGTAATCTTGGGTACTACAAAGAAGGAAGAAGTTAGGCTGCAAATGAGAAAGAGAGGGAGAAGAGGCAGGAGGAGTACCAGATACATTCATCATGGTGCATAGTATCATAGTATCATGCAGTTTCGATGGACAAGTGTAGCGAATTGTACCTATAGCAGCTCAAAATGGGGGACAAAGCCGACACACAGAGTTCACTTTAGCTAGTTTACTCAGCAAGCAGTACACGTAACACGGGGAGACCGTGTGACACAACGCCTCACACAAGGACAAGCGCGCTTGGCAAGGCGACACACAGCAAGGCGGCAGGTCGGGCCACCTCACACCTCACACCTCTTTCACGGCCTCCCAGCAGGCTTCCACAATGTCAACTAGGCACACACAGTCCTGGCACACATACTGCCAATGCACAGGCACTATTACATGGCAGTCAGAGTATAATTATCTGTCCAGGAACATACCCATACATGGGTTTGTAACAGTATTATAAGTAGTAATTTTTATTGTTGTAATACTTTAATAATTATTTAGTGTTAATGAAGTGGCTGTGTGTGGATATTAAGGGATGTGTTGTAACGTTTATTTGTGTCCACAGAAGGTTTTGATTACTGTGATGAATGCAATGGGTATGTGAGGTTGAAATGGTTGTTTTTTAAGGGATAAGTGTCAGGGGCAATAGATCAAGGTGGAGGATGGTGAGCAAGAAAAATGTAATGGAAATAGAAAAGAAGCAATAGGAAGGAAACAAGAGAACAAGAATAAAAAAAGGGGGGAGGGGGAAATATAGAAGAACAAAGAAACAAAGCGACTAGAAAAATAATGGGAGATAATTAGGAGTGGAGGAAGAAGGGGGAAAGAATACAAGGGTGTGGAAATCAAGGAAATAGGAAGAAAGCAAGAGAATAAAAAGATGAAAAGAAGAAAAACACAAGAAAATAACAAAAAACATTAAGGAAAGAAAACGATAGAAAAACACTAACACAATAAATAAAGGGGAAAGCATTAATATAAGGAAAACAAGCAAATGAATGAAAAGGAAAGTGAAGAAAGACAACAAACAAAAACTCTGAACCACACTCCTGTTTTCCGAGGCCAAGTTAAGTTATTTTGAGGTATTGCATGTTTTTTCTTAATGTGTTTTGAGAAGACTTTGGGTGTTATATGTTGTCTTGGGTGTGTATGGGGGAGAGTTTGGCATATACTGCATGTTTCTTGTACCATTAATCCGTTTACTACTCGGACATATTTCTACCACGAATTTTTAGGCCTGATTAGACTATTCTTTTAACATTAGGAAAGGTATATGGAGGTCAGAAGATTAATGGCCAGAATCTTTACTGTTTTAATCCCCACATAAGTTTCTAAAGCTGTATGTAACCACCAAATAGCGGATAGAATAAAGGGGTGAAGATAAAAACCAAGATCGAGACCCATGGTAAGATCAGGATGAGGATTAAGATCACAACACTGAAGATGGCAGCGAGTAGTGCCGAGACCTCGCTGGAGAAAAATGAATTTACACCTAATATCAGGTACGCATGGCACGCTGTGGTCTATCTAGTGTCACTCAGTTAATTATGGACCAGGGAGTGTCTGTTATGAGGGAAGGGACTCTGAACTTGTCGTTTTATGCAAGACATTTTCTGATATGGCTTTCGATAATTTTTGAGGGGAATGTAATAGTTCGAAGTTTCTCTGTGAACTTGTATTAGGAATGTGAGGAGGGTATGATAACTGATTTGAAGCATTCTCTATTTTTTTTCAGTAACTGACAGGATATCCTTAAGCGTTATTTACGTTTATTTGTCATTGTCATTACAATGTGGGCTAACCTTAAAATTAGTACATGTGCAGTTTCAGCGTGTAAAGAGGTACTGTGAATATGATTAGGAGAAAATACAGGGCTGGACTTTCCCATTTTCTTCCATCCCATCCACTCCATCATCCCAAGCAAGTTTTGGTGAGCAGAGGACAAAACAAGAGTTATATGACAACCTGGAAACTGTAGGAATAGAATATGCCATTTTAGGGAATGAAAAACCTCAATAGGGAAGAATCTAAGGGCAAACAAAACTAAATTTAATCGAACCTAACTTAACCTAACCTAACTTAATGTAATATGAAATGACACCGTAATATTCTTTTAATCACTTAGGCCTTACACGAGCCATCCCCACATTCAAAATGTAAGACATGTTCTGTAGTAAGTACTCTATCACCTTGCATTGTTTTTTTTAATGACTGAAAGGAGGTCAATGATATCCCATAGTTAGTCTAAAAAGAAGAAAACAGAACATCTGCCCACAGGTAATGTAGTTAGTGAATGTTGATAAAGAAGGCAAAAATTAAGATTAAGATACCAAAATTACTTCATGGTAGAGTTGATACTGGAACAAATTATCAAGATTGTGGTGAGGATAGATATTTCAGTTCAAGAATGGAAGAATGAAAGAAGCATGTTTTTTTTTACCTATTGTTGTTCTTTACATTTTTTCCCTTTAGTGATTTTGACATTTATGGACCTTAACCTAATTTCTAAGTACTCATGAGCTACTATGTTGGAATCATGTGGCTTGCAAAAATGTAGATGTCACTGTTTCTCTACTCCCTACCTGCTTCTGTATTTCCATGTTCCTTAACTCACTTAAGATGGAGGTTTCTTTTCCCGTTCTTTTAGCTAACTCCTGGCATCTAAATGGGTCTTTTTGTGTAATAATTTTTGTTGACTTTGGCCATATTTCTTCTCTTACATGAAAAAAAAAAGTCCCAGGCAGCAATGGCATATATACATTTTTTTTGTCATTTTCATCATACCTAAACATTTCACAAGTCTCAACCCCTTCACTGCTATATGATACATCTTTCACCAATCACTGCCCATTCTGATGCCTTTGTCCTTGTCCCACTGTCTAAAAATTATAGTAACTTGTTTCTGATCACCTTTCTTATCAATGGTCAAAGATATTTCATGCATTGCTTTTTTTGTGCATTGTAAAGGTTAAGCATATATATATTCACATGTGGTTTGAATTCAGGGTGGCCTTTTTTAGTGCGGCCGCCAACTAAAGCTCTTTCTGAACAGTGTCACTCATCATCACTGTTCATAAAGAAGCTGTTACACAGTTGTTTTTTATGTAAGAAGGGAGCTAGCCTGGCCAAGGGTAAATTAAAGGTGGTAAAAAAAACCCACGGAATAACGCTCCTTAAAAAGTCTCATAGAAAATTTCAGCTTTTTTTTTTTTTTTTTTTTTTTTCAATATTTTGGATGAATGTATGTATAGTCAGGTGCATTTAGTTTTGTGTGAAGAAAGGGAGTTTTTTTGGCATAATATTTTTATTTATTTATTCATTCATTCATTTGTTTTTGTTGTAGATGTGTTAAAAAGAAACAAGTGTTATAGAGCAAGTTTATTCTAGTCTGGTTTCACTTTTGTAGCTTCCTCAGATGAACTTTTTATTAGTATTATGAGTTGTTTGCTTACGTGTTTCTTTCCTTTTCTTTTAGCAAGAGGATGCTCATAACAAACCAGAGTCACAGAAACCACTGGAGCCATCTCAGTTTTTTTAGTAGCCCATCTGTCTTGCATTTTTTCTTTTTCACGTAAAAGAGGGAAGCTGGCCAAGGTCAAGATAAGATCATTTTAGAAAATCTCTAATTTGCCAGTTCACTTATAGGCTTAAAAGAGTACCTTATGTATCTTACCAAGGCTTCACTCCCTCTTGTGACTTACTTACCCTTTGGAGCAATAAAAAGAAAAGGGAAAATGCCTCAATGTTAGTTACCTTGGTATTCCAAAGGAGCTACCATTTATGAATGCTTACTTGACATGACTGCCTTAGATAACATGCCTTTCTTCCAGCAGCACCATGCCTCCAAGACCAGAGGTGACATACAACTGGATCAATATAACGTCAGAGTTCTTCCATGCTACTAAAGGTGAAGCAATGATCTCTAATTTGTACACATGTTTAAGCTTTGTTATTTGACATATTTGTTCTTTGTTCTTCATTAATTTCATAGTTTTCCTTTTTTTTTATTATTTTGGTCATTATCATCTTCATATATTTCTTCTCTTTCTTCCTTCTTTAATATCCATTGTAACTATGTTTTTTTAAGGAAACACAATGTTTTGACCTTGTGATTGGATTTTCAGACCTGCAGCTGGGTGAACTTCTGCACGATGACATATTTGGGTTGTTTGAAGCCATGTCTGCCATAGAGATGATGGACCCCAAGATGGATGCCGGCATGATGTGCAATAGAGGGAAGAAGGTTCTCAATTTTGACCAGGCTGTGAAGGCAAGTATATGTTGTAAAAGTAATGGAGGGTTTTTTTTTAGGAATGGCCATCAAAAGATCCCAAAAGATCAAGGATGGTGTGTGAAAATAGAAGCCTGTTTGCTACTAATGCTGCTGGGCTTTATTTCCAGTGTATGCCATATATGAGTCATATTATATATAAATTGGGTTTCCATACAGGCTGGTGCTCTGAAGCTCAACAACCTTACCATGGAGGAACTTGTTGGGATCATGGACTCAATGCTGGCCTGCCTTGTCACCTGGCTAGAGGGACACTCAGCAGCCCAGACCATCCTTACCTGCCTCTACTTGCACAAACCTCTCAGCATTGAGGACAGAGCACTAAGAGCATTTTCAATACAGACTCTTAAGCTCATTGCCATAATTAACAATGTTGTTCATAGGTAAAGACTGTGTGTGTGTTTGTGTGTGTGTGTGTGTGTGTGTGTGTGTGCGTGCATTTGAGAAAAATATAAGCCTACTGTGAGATCAAGAAATTATGTGTGATCATGCAGGATTACGGTGGGCTGTAGGGTAGGCTTACCTCAGTTTACAATGACCAGAATGTGATTTCATGAATTTGGATTTTCCAAGATTTTACTGTAGAAATCTATTAAAGGAGAACAAGTATTAATTTCTGGATTGCACATGCACAAAACTACTACTTCCAGTTGTTTTAATTCAGAACTTATTTTAGTGCTGGTGTGTTTGAAGAAGAGGACTTCCAGCCTGCCCTATATGGATATGGGGTGTGTTCAGAAGTATCTGAAGTGCGGGCAGGAGGCATGATGAGGGAGGTGGAAGAGGAGCTGCAGAGGGCAGTCAAGGCCACTCGGAACAGACAAGGAGAGCCGTGGGACCCTAAGATGCAGAAACAGGCAAGTTGTATTCTGTATCACAAAGCCATCAGCCATCACCTTTCAGATTTCCAAGTGATGTTTACCACATTTGTTGAGTTTTTTTTTTTTTTTTTTTTTTTTTTTTATGTAGAAAGGGAGGTGGCCAAGGGCAACAAAAATCAAACAAAATAGCCCACTTTGGTGCTGGTCCCTGGAAAGTCCGGATTCATATTCCAAAAGAATGGGATCAGTGTCTTGATACCTCTCTCTTGAAACAGTTCAAGTCATAGGCAGGTGGAAATATAGAGGCAGGCAGAGAGTTCCAGAGTTTACCAGAGAAAGGGAAGAAAGACTGAGAATACTGGTTAACTCTTGCATTAGAGAGAGGTGGACAGAATAGGGGTGAGAGGAAGAAGCAAGTCTTGTGCAGCGAGGCCGCGGGAGCAGGGGAGGCTTGCAGTTAGCGAGATCAGAAGAGCAGTTAGCATGAAAATAGCGGTAAAAGAGAGCAAGAGAGGCAACATTGCGGCAATGAGAAAGAGGCTGAAGACAGTCAGTCAGAGGAGAGGAGTTGATAAGACAAAAAACTTTTGATTCCACCCTGTTCAGTAGAGCTGTATGAGTGGAGCCTCCCCAAACATGTGAAGCATACTCCATACATGGACGGGTGAGGCCCCTGTATAGAGTTAGAAGTTGGGGAGGTGAGTAAAACTGGTGGAGGCAGCTCAGAACACCTAACTTCATGGAAGTTGTTTTAGCTAGAGAGGAGATGTGAAGTTTCCAGTTTAGATTACTAGTAAAGGATAGACCAAGAATGTTTAGTGTAGGAGAAGGGGATAGTTGAGTGTCACTGAAGAAGAGGGGATAGTTATTTGGAAGGTTGTGTCGAGTTGATAGGTGGAGGAATTGAGTTTTTGAGGTATTGAACAACACTGGGTTTGCTTTGCCCCAATCAGAAATTTTAGAGAGATCAGCAGTTAGGCGTTCTGAGGCTTCCCTGCGTGAGCTGTGTACTTCCTGAAAGGGTTGGTTGTCTATGGAAAGACGTGGAAAAGTGCAAGGTGGTATCATCAGCATAGGAGTGAATAGGGCAAGAAGTTTGGTTTAGAAGATCATTGATGAATAATAGGAAGAGAGTGGGTGATAGGACAGACCCTTGAGGAACACCACTGTTGATAGATTTAGGGGAAGAACAGTGACCGTCAACCACAGCAGCAATAGAACGATCAGAAAGGAAACTTGAGATGAAGTTGCAGAGAGAAGGATAGAAGCCAAAGGAGGGTAGTTTGGAAATTAAAGCTTTGTGCCAGACTTTATCAATCAATAGCTTATTATATGCCTAGAGCTACAGCAAAAGTTTCACCAAAATCTGTAAAAGAGGATGACCAAGACTCAGTAAGGAAAGCCAGAAGATCACCAGTAGAGCGGCCCTGACGGAAGCCATACTGGTGGTCAGATAGAAGATTGTGAGGTGATAGATGTTTAAGAATCTTCTTGTTGAGAATATATTCAAAAACTTTAGATAAGCAGGAGATTAAAGCAATAGGACGGTAGTTTGAAGGATTAGAACGGTCACCCTTTTTAGGAACAGGCTGAATGTAGACAAACTTCCAGCAAGAAGGAAAAGTAGATGTGCATAGACATAGTTGAAAGAGTTTGACTAGGCAAGATGCAAGCACGGAGGCACAATTTTGGAGAACAATAGGAGGGACCTCATCAGGTCCATAAGCCCTCCGAGGGTTTAGGCCAGCGAGGGCATGGAAAACATCATTACGAAGGATTTTAATAGGTAGCATGAAATAGTCAGAGGGGGGGGAGAAGGAGGAACAAGCCCGGAATCGTCCAAGGTAGAGTTATTAGCAAAGGTTTGAGCGAAGAGTTCAGCTTTAGAGATAGATGAGATGTCATTGGTGCCATCTGGTTGAACTAAAGTAGGGAAAGATGAAGAAGTAAAGTTGTTGGAGATGTTTTTGGCTAGATGCCAGAAGTCTCGAGGTGAGTTATATCTTGAAAGATTTTGACACTGTCTATGAATGAAAGAGTTTTTGGCAAGTTGAAGAACAGACTTGTCATGATTTCGGGCAGAAATATAAAGCGCATGGGACTCAGGTGATGGAAGGCTCAAGTACCTTTTGTGGGCCACCTCTCTATCATGGATAGCACGAGAGCAAGCTGTGTTAAACCAGGGTTTGGAAGAGTTGAAAGTGTTGAGTTCTTCTATCCATTTGAATTTCCTGCAGGCTAATAGGTAAAGGCCTGAGTGATAGAGTGCATTGGATGTGCTTTGGTAGTCAAGAAAGGTATATCATGGGAATGTTTGATCCTCTCCAGCATGAAGATGCAGTGGCACTCTTCTCTAGAATACGCTTCATGCGGCTGTTCTACGCCGCCCTGGCTGCCATAATGAGAAGAGAGCCTGTATCCATCCCTGAGGCAGAAAGATGTTTGGCCTCATGCAATGAGTTGGTTTGTATAATGCAGAACACCATTGGTCGAGGGCTGAAACCCAAGCAAGCCAAAGATGAGGAAGGTAATAAAGGTAAGCTGCTTATACCTCCTGTTGTTTGTTTATTCTTCCTTTGGTTTACATTTTTCACACATTGTTGTCATTATCACAGATTTTAACTACACGCATATTTTTTTTAGGGCGAAAGAATTTATATGTTTCATGTATATTGTACATATATTTATTAGTAGTGAACTCAAGAGGTAATTCTAAGAGCAGAATACCCATTGTTAATCTGTTTTGTCTAAAAATGATGCATGGTAGAATTTTGAGGTATATGTTTAATTTCCTGCATAATCAAGTTGGTATACTGCATCACTTGAGTTAGCCATTAACTAAGCCTGGATGTATTTTGTTCATCCCTGATTATGTCACTGCAAAACAAACTGATTGCATTGTTCACACTTTGCAGTGGATTACCCGGTGATCATGGGGTTTGAACCTCTTGTCAACCAGCGCCTCCTGCCACCCACCTTCCCCCGCTACACTCGGCTGAGGACACGCAAGGAGGCCATGAACTACCTGGAGGAGATGGTGGCCCGCCTGCGTCACATCACTAAGATCACCCACTGCACCAGCTTCCATTCAGCTCTGGTGTGCACTTGCTTGTAGTGGCTGTAAATAGTTTATTTGCTGTGCTGTATGTTTGATTTGTACCTCATTTTCAGTGACTTAAATATGGATACACTGCTTGGTATTTGATTTAGTTTCGTATTGCAGGAATTTATTGAGAATTTTTCTGAGACTCGTCCCTGTGTATTGTCTCGGTCCCTGGCGCAAGTCTTGTACCTGGGTGGAGAGAAGCTGTGGGGAGGGCAGGCAATGGCTGAGGCTCTGAGGGAGGCTGCCAGAGGATTTATATGTCCTCCTGCTCTCCTACCTAAAGCACCAGTAATGAACAATACTCAGGTATGTCAGATTCATTATGCTATTTATTTTATCATCATTCTCTAGGGAAGATTGGATACATCATGATGATGTAAGTTTTCAGGGTAAAGGAGCTATCTTGTGTGACTTCTGTAGTGATAATGATTCTTTGTAGTCATGTTTTGTAATGTTCATTTTCATCACCCTCTTTCTAACCTCTTCCAACTCCATGACATGGTAATACCTTGACATTCTAAGCCTCCTCAGTATATTCATCACATCTTCCCCTGCACACCTTATGAGAGTGATTGGAAATTGATACATTACTCTTCCCTCAGGCCAGAGACTATGTTGACTCTTTCTTCAACCGTTGTGTGCGTCCCTTTGAGCAGCTGGTACAGACGTGTGGACACAACCGGGCACGTCAGAGGGATAAAGTGGCCCATCTCTTGGAAGAGTTTGCAATGCTGCAGGATGAGGTAAGTCTAAACACTAACCAGTGGTGCCTGCACTCTGGGAAGTAACTACTATGAAGTGTCTGTTATTGCTGTAACATTAGTGAATGTTAAGCTTATAATGCTTTTACTTCTTTGCAAATACTTGGCTTTCGAGTGAACTAGGGTTAGAATGGTAAAATCAGATACTTTTTGAACAGAACTTGTATGAGCAAAGTTGTTTGTGATTAAATTTACTTGATTTTACTACCACACATGTTTGTCTTGTCTCTTCAAGAAGGAAATGTTTAATACCTCATTTTCCTTTTTCCAACATTGTCTCTTATAGGCTGATAAAGTGGATGCGTATCTACATAATGTTTTGTTGAAGAGTGACCAGCCAAGGCCTCATCTTGCCTACCTGGGCACCTGGGTCCTCTATCACACACTAAGGCTCATGATCAAGTACCTGCTAACAGGATTCACCTTAGAGCTTTATGCTGTACATGAGTATCATTATGTCTACTGGTAAGTCCTCTCTAGGTGGGAAGAGGCTCAGAACTTCTGAAAGTATCAGTGGAGGATTTTGTATTTAAGTTTTGTTCTAATTTGAGAAATCTTTAAATACAGAATGTTTTCTTATTTTGTGGACTGTAACTTACAGGCATTCTGGTAATGCAATAATTGTGCTTGGCTGTGGAAGGAGACAAAGGGCATTGATGCATGAAATTGAAATAAGTTATCAGAGAAATATCAGTAGTTTATGAAGAATGGATAGCAAAAGAAGTCAATGTCTTCATGACATCTTTTTAATTTTTAAGCTAACTTATAAGAAAATCTATTCATGTGGAATGTAGAGTTAATTTATTTGAGATTAAAATATATGGTTTGGCCCAAAATATTTACACATATCATATTTCCAGGTATCTTTATGAGTTTGTTTATGTATGGCTGGTGAGTGCGTTGTCCAGAGCGGATGCAATGCTGCTGGAACAGGATGGCTATGACACAAACAGAGGGGGAAAGAGTGGACGTTCATCAAAGAACAAAAATAGAAACAGAAAAAAGCATCGACCATATGGAAAGGAAATCACATACAATCAGGCTCTCCAGCATCTGTGTGGAGGATATTATAAGGTAGTGTTTTGGTGCCTTTTCCCTTTCTTTTGATTCCCTTTCTCCTTATTTCTGGTTGGTGTTTGGCCCTCAGACTTTTTTTTCTCCCAAGTTCTATGGTACATCCATGTGTGCTTTTGTCCATCCGGTCTCCTACCCTGCACCTCCTTCTCCTATATTCTCACAATGTACAGCATACCTCCCTTTCCTTCACAAGCTCTGGAAGAAACAAATTTGATTTTACTTAGTATTTCAGTACAGTCTTTGTTGCAAGTTTACTAATAATTGTACTGAACCAACTGACTGCATGCTTAAGCTTCCAATCCAATCCACAGGCAATGTTGGGGTTGAGAGAAGCAGGGAAAGTTAAGTTACCACTTCAGGAGTTTGATAGTGAGCAGGTCCGTTATGAGCACCGGTTCCTGCCGTTCAGTGTGGTGATGACTCCACCACCAGTGCACTACGACCAGTTCCTCTCCATGACCGACCTCTCAAACTTCTCACAGGTGACTCACAGTGACCAGTAGTTAGCATTAGATGTTATACATATTGTATATGAATTCCATGTTATTCATCCTGTTTTGAAGTGGCTTTGAAAACAGATCATGAAAATTTATAGTCAGTTTTTTACTTCATATTTTTTCATTAGCTTTTAGTGTAATTTTAACTTAAAGGTTTTCCAAAGCTGAGGCTTACTGTAGCCTTACTGTCGTTGTTAACAGCCGGTGTCACCAGCCACACTCTTCCATGATGCAAGGAATCACTTCTTCAAGGCACGCTCTCTTCTTGAAACTATACATGCCTCAAGTACTGAGGTAAGTTTTGATTATTTTTCCTATTTGTTCTTGAGTGGCATTTGTCTCTTGATTTCAAGATCACTTTTCCTTATATAACAAAATTGTACCTGTC
>CM035204.1:19306837-19344564 GCA_020233015.1 Callinectes sapidus
TTTATTGTAACGTAATGACTAACTTTCCTTTCGCTTCCCGTAAAATGCATAATGTTCCTTGCTTGGCTTCCTGCTGCTGCTGCTGCTGCTGCTGCTGCTGCTGCTGCTGTGTGTGTGTTTATGTTAAGCTTGTGTTGTGGCGGCGGCTGTGTTGTGCTGTGTTTACCTTACCTCACCTCACCTCACCTCACCTCACCTCACCTCACCTCACATCACCTGGCCTGGCTGCGGTGTGGAGGCTGAAGTGGAGAAGTAGTGGTTTGAAGGGGAAAGATTAAAGGAGGTGGTGGTGGTGGTGGTGGTGGTGGTGGTGGTGGTGGTGGTAATGTTGATTGGAGTTAAGGTATATGAGGGAAATTTTGATGATTAAACTCCTTCAGTACTGCTTTTTTTACTTTGTGTTTTATTTTATTTATGTATTTATTCATTCATTTTTTTTTTATTTTCTTGTGATGGTACGATTTTATTAACATTAAGAAGTTCATTGAAATACTTACACCCAATAGAACTATAAAAATAAACTTTGCAATTCTTATAGGTAAAGATGGGATAATTTTCAACTCTTCACCGTAAAAAGTTTAGTTAATTATATACATCTCTGTGACAGTGACTATATTAACACCTTCAGTAGTGGGACACATTTTTACCTTCAGTTTTGAGTGTGATTAGACGGTTTTACTGACATTATTGAGAGTCTGTGGAAAGAGATGAAGATAAAAGAGAAAAGGCTTTGAAAATAAAAATGGATAAATAAAAGTAAAGGATAGAAAGAGAATAAAGAATAAAAATGGAACTGGAATGGAAGAGAGAGAATAGGAGAAAAGGGAAAATAGAATAGATAGGTTTAAAAGTAGAGAGAGAGAATAACGAGGAGGAAGGAAAGAGGTTAAGAAAGGAAAGACTATGGAGGAGGAAGAAGAGGAGGAGGAGGTGGTGGAGGAAAAATAAGAGGAAAAATTTGCATAGTGATATTTATAGCGGATGGAAAAGTGTTGTGTGAAGTTAGTTTATTAAATGTAGAGTGTTGAATTATGCGCGCGCGTGCACACACACACACACACACACACACACACACACACACACACACACACACACAGCTCTTGACTTATAAAAAATATATGAAATGTAAAAAAAACTTATTAGACGAATACTTTTTGCTCTCTCTCTCTCTCTCTCTCTCTCTCTCTCTCTCTCTCTCTCTCTCTCTCTCTCTCTCTCTCTCTCTCTCTCTCTCTCTGTACGAAAAGTAAATAAATAAAAGCCCGCTGAGGTGCCAGTCCCTAAAATAAATATCAAAAAGCATTATTCAAAGTTGGACGATGCGTGTCTTGAAACTTTACCTTAAAAAGATTCTAGTCATAGGAAGGAGTGAATACAGAGCCAGACGTGAAATTCCAAAGTTCCCAGAAAAAGGGATGAGAACACAGATCAACTCTTGTATTAGAGAGTGAGAGAAAGTAAAGCAACTACTACTGTTATTACTATATCTCCTACTAATACGGCTTTTAGAATTATTAGACCTTACCCTCTACCTCTGAGTCTGATATCCTCAGGTGTGAGTTCCTGCTGGGCAAGAATCTCACGACAGAGCAAATAAAGGAAGCAGATGCAATTATCTTCTTCAGCTTGGATGTGATGGCGCAACCTTTACCGCCACGCTTCCCCCACACCCTATGGATCTGGCTGGAGTTAGAGGTGACTGCTGTTATTGCATACTCTTATTAATTTATTGTAATTAGTTGTTCGCTGATTACTGTGCAGGTAGCTGTTTCCCAGAACACACTGGGCCAATTGATAGGAGAGAGAGGAGACTCAATGAAATGGAGATATGGTGTCTAAAAAAAAACATTTGTGTGGGATTAGAAGGATTATCACAATTACCTTTTTATTCCCTCAGTCGCCAGTCATTAGCAAAGACGCAAAAAAGTCGTGGAGAAAGTTGGAGGCTTCGGGTGTGTTCTTCAACCTCACCATGTCCTACCACCACCTTAATCCTGTCGTGGCTTTACTCGGAGAGCTGGTGCCCCTGTCCACTCCCCAGCATTGTCCGATCTCCTCCAGCTACTTCCTCAACACCTCTTCCCCAGCCTACACTTCCTACAGTGACCACATGAATCAGTTCGACTCTTGGTTACATGAGAGTGGAGTGGTTACTGATGAAAGACTGCGAGACGAGCGAAACAGACGTCATGGCAGATTGATCTATCAGGCGAACGACAATTCCTCACTGCCCGAGCTGCGATCAGATGACCATGGCGAGAAGAAACCCCAAGGTAACGAGGCTTCTGTGATTGAAGAAGGCAACCTAACGCTGACACCTGAGGAGATTGCGTTGGCGACACGACCAAGAATAGCTGTGTGGATAGCTAGCCACTGCCCTACGGACTCTCGGCGGGAGGATCTGGTGGCAGAGTTGCAGAGTTTCCTGACCGTCACCACAGTGGGTAAATGCGGCAAGTTCAAGTGCGGTAAAAGCCACATGGACGATTACTGTTACCGGTGGCTAGCAGCATCACACCTTTTTTATTTGTCCTTCGAGAACGCCTTGTGTGATGACTACGTTACCGAAAAGCTGTGGACGCCAATGAAGCACGGCCTGGTACCAGTAGTCTACGGCGGAGCTAATTACCGCAATATTCTGCCCTTCGATTCCTACATCGACGTGTTCAACTTCTCCAGCGCTGAAGCCCTTGCCAACCATTTATTGTACCTAGCTACTCACCCTGCCGCCTACCTAAAACACCTGCAGTGGCGGCGGTACTGGCAGGTGCGCAGATTGGTGCCCTGGTGTGACCTGTGCTCTACCATTCACAGCCAAATTCACCCCGTCCGTTCCACGTTGGACCATTGGTGGAACAACACAGCCACCTGCCAAGTGCCTCCTCGCTGGCGAAAACGGTAGTTGACGAGCGCAGATGAAGGATACAATCGGCAACTGCGGTGTCAATAGAACAAAGCTCTCTAGCCCCGTATGATGATTTTTATTTTCCGAAAGCAAGTATAAGTGATCAGAAGTCAAGTAATCTGCTTAAGTCATTTCCATTGTTTTGTGCTCTTCTTCAGTCTTAAATACAATGATATACTTTGAATCTATAAGTTGCCAAGTTTATAAGAAGACGGAGTTCAGATTAAGAGAGAAAACGCATAAGATAATGGAAAAGTGTGTATCACTTTAGCATAAGTACTTTTGACCACGACTATAACTTAGAATAGATTTTTCTATTGTGCCTGCTTTTACTGAGAGAGAGAGAGAGAGAGAGAGAGAGAGAGAGAGAGAGAGAGAGAGAGAGAGAGAGAGAGAGAGAGTGTGTGTGTGTGTGTTGATTACCATATGTCGCCGATTTTGAACACCTGTCTCGGCTCACAGCTTAACTGGAAAATGGTGGTAGAACTAGTCTAAATTAATGATCGAGAAACACGTCATTCCTTCCCTCACTGGTCTCTCAGTAAGAATTCCTCGGTCTTTTGTAACGCACTCACCAAACCAGATCTCATT
The DNA here is from genome assembly GCA_020233015.1 of Callinectes sapidus. Lineage (NCBI taxonomy): Eukaryota > Metazoa > Arthropoda > Malacostraca > Decapoda > Portunidae > Callinectes > Callinectes sapidus. The sequence goes on from CM035204.1 coordinate 19,310,334, forward strand.
GTTTCCAGTGTTTCGGTGTCTCAAGCTTCTTTAAAAGGTTTATCTGCAAATTGTTGGTGGGTTTTTATACTTTTTCATTGTATGATATACGTAATAAAAGGATGATTCTACTTTCTTACACCACGTTGTAAACATTCTCCATTTTTTATATGCATATCCAGTAATTTTCACCATGCCTGACTTTAGAATGCTGAAAACCCAAATTCGTTTTCAAACTACTCTTTCCTACTATCTGAACACACTCCCACCCCCCATCTCTTTTCACTGCTACGCCTGACATTCCAAAGAAACATTTTCCTCAACAACCTTGCATCATTCACTCCCTTTAGTCTCCTTTTTCTCAATCATTTCACTGACTACAATCATGATATTATAACACCAATAAGCCACTTCGATGGAAAAACCCGTGTCAAGGATCAGAGTAGGCAGAGTAAGTTTTGTGTACATTTCATATTATATTCATTAATGATGTGTGTGTTTTATATTCTCAGTGCCATGAGAAAGTACATGCAAATGCCATAACATACATTGTAGGGACGACCAACCATTCGGGAAGTTAACAGTTCACGCAGGTATGTTGCAGAACGTCTGACTTCTGATTAAGGTTTCTAATTGGGCAGAGAAAACTTAGTAGTGTTCAATGCCTCAAAAACTTAATTTTTCCATCTATCAACTCGACACAACCTTCCAGACAACTATCCCCTCTTCCTTAATGACGCCCAGCTTTCCCCCTCTTCTTTACTCATAATCTAAACCCATATCTCATAGTAACACTGCCAGATGACACTCGCTCGTCGCCTGCCGAAAAACTTGTTCTCTTAAGTTGCAGGATCACTCAAAAACTGGCTACTCTTCATTAAGGACTAATAAAAAACAAAACATGGTGTTCAACAGAAAACGGCTCATATCCCAAAACCAAAGTTAGGCACTTTTCGAGCAAAATTTCTCCGTTAGTTATTTAGTGATTTCAGATATAAAGGTATCATTCGAAAGAGGAAACAGGAATTTTTTTTTTCTTTATGAGACATTTTGAAAAAAAGCTATGTGTGTATTTCAGAATTGTTTATTTTCGTGAAAAAAGTTAGCTTTTGTCATCAATCTTTCTATTAATTTCATCCATATATGAATTAGGATAATCAAAATTTCTCACCTTGAAGAAAAAGCTACATACATCTAGAACATGTACACTTATTTCTAAAGTAGTGGGTTGAAAAACATTCGAGAAATAACAAAGAGTGCCGATGCCATTTATTACCATTTTAAGTGCGTATTTATATTTTTTCTGTGTAACTTATGATCGTATTTCAATAAAACTTGGGATTCTTATGTTTGAGGTACTTATACATAAACACAACAAGTTTAATGAGAATCTGACAAACAAAAATTACACCTCTTAAGTAATGAAAAGCGGCTCGCGTTTTCTGAACTCGAATTTCCAACAGTAACCCATAAGAGAGGATGTTGTATGTAGCGAAAGAGCGAAGGATATCTATTGGTAGTTAAATAGTTGAGCCTTATGAAACCTTGTTTTTTATTGTGTTGAAGAAGTGTTTACTAGTAGATCTGTTCCAGTAGTCTTGATAATAGTTAATTTGTCTGAAAGGCCATGACATGCAAGGAAATACAGGGAAAATACCACATTTATCAATTAATTCATTTAATTGTTAGACTTACTTGTTTCATCTCTCTCTCTCTCTCTCTCTCTCTCTCTCTCTCTCTCTCTCTCTCTCTCTCTCTCTCTCTCTCTCTGGCGCAGCAGCAGCAGCAGCAACCGTGTGGGTTCTGAGCAGTACTCTTTCACAAGGTCAGTCAAGTCTCTATGTAGTCAAACAAGACACTGCCAAGACATTTCTGCATCTGTGGAGAGATAGGGGGGAGCGTATCTGTGACTGTTAGGCTGCGTCCGCCTTGGGAGCGAGAAAGTGGGCAAATATACTTGACCCAGTAAGCTACATCAGCGTGGAACCTGACACACCCCCACTGCCTCTACAGGACGATAGCGGAAAAAGTCAGTGGGAAAGCTTGGAGAAAGTGGAGCTTATCTCACTTGTCGAGAAGCTCACAGAGGAAGCCTCCAAGCAGAACTGTATAATTAAGTCCCTACAGGAAGACCAGGACTTAATCATACAGCACAGGGACGCGTTTGCTACTGCACTGAGAGTAGCAGACCGGCTGATAGCCTCGAAGCAGCGTCAGGCGCAAATTGCCACAAGATCGCAGGCAGTCAGCGCCCTCGCGGAAACTATCGACGAGCACTGGGAGAGTGTCTGTCAGCAATCTGAGAGTTGGAGGACGTGGTGGAGATCGGGAAATCCACAACAGCTCCGCTACACAGCGACTGTTTCCCCACCCACCCTCAAGTCACCTGCCCGGGAATCCTCCCACTCTGACACAGCTGCAGACCCCGCTCCTGTGTTGCCAGTTACTCCTACGGCAACACAGAGTGACAAGGACTCCTCTGTGCAAACTGTCGCCACACAGAGGGTCTATAACTCCTCGACGACCACAGTCAACGGGGTAAATAGAGGAGCCTCTGTTCGCCCACGAACTTCCCCTCAGCCCACCTCAGGAGGGGATAAAAGGAAAAAGAAAAGTAGGAGGGTAGCACAAGAGGACAAGAGGAGGGAAGCCAGCGAAGAGCGGAGGACTCAACAGGCCGCCAAACAGCCACGGAAACAAGACAGGGCAAAAGCGTGTGACTACTGCTCACGCAGAGGACACACTTCTGCCACTTGTTACGTCAGGACTGACGAATTAAGACAGGAGCGTCTTATCAAGCGGATCCTCACGGCGGAAAGACACACAGCCGCACACTACCCACCGCCAGCCACACCTCAGTCCACCCATCCTCTCACTCGCCTACAGTCCTTGTCACAGCCCCGTCCACCTCTTCCTCAGCTTGGTGTCTGGGCACAGGGCCAGCAGCAGCAGCTGTGGGGCACTCCCCCTGCCCCACACCAATACCAGCAGCCGGCCGCGGACTACCTTCAACACCTCGGACTCGTGGGCCTCACTCACTACCGTCCCTCACCATGGTTCAGCCAGCCTGTCCCCGCCGCCAATTAAGGGTCGTCTCAAGCAACGTCCGTGGTCTTCGAACGAACCTTGCAGACTTATACCACAACTGTGTGCAACGACACAATGCAGACATAGTTGTGGTGACCGAGACATGGCTAAACAGTGAGGTGGAGCCCACGTATGGCAGAATGTGTGGCTACACCCACTGGGCGAGGAGGGACAGACAGGAGCGAGCAGGAGGAGGAGTGGCTGTCTGCTTCAGGGAAGGAATGCAGGCCCAGCAACTCTACATAGACTCGCCTCCCTTGATGGAGGTGATGTACTTCAGAGTAATACTGGCAGACCGCTCAGCTCTCCTGCTGTGTGCCATGTACCGCCCCCCTCGACAGGGACCTGACTCACTCCTGTTCCTTACTGAGGCCCTGGACAACCTGATGGTGACACACAGCTGCAGCCACGTGTTGATTGTGGGTGACCTCAATCACCACCTGGAAAGGGATGCCTACGAGAACCTCTTGGAAGTGCAGGGTCTGACAGACCATGTCACCTTCCCCACACACGAACGAGGGGGGACACTGGACCCTGTCATCTCGGATTACCAGGAGGACAGACTTCAGTGTCATCAGCTGGGACTCGTAGGCAGCTCTGACCACCACGCTGTGCTGACGCAGATGGACGTGAACGTGGCCCGTGACGAGGCCACAACACGCACCATCTGGCTGTGGAATAAAGCAGACTGGGCCTCCCTACGACGCGATCTGAGTCACACCTCGTGGGACACTCTGCTACAGGGTGGGGCAGAGAGAGGAGCACTTGCACTTACCTCTCATCTTCTCGCCCTCCAGAGACGCCATGTACCACACAGAAACTACACCACCAGACCAACGGATCAACCATGGTTTGGCTACCGTTGCCGTGTTGCTGCCGAGGCAAAGTACGCTGCCTGGATCCGCTACAAAAGGAATCCGACTCGGCGCAACAAGGACCTGCATAGGGCGGCATGTAGGAGGATGGTGGTGACCAGCAAATGGGCCATAAATAAGTGGGAGGAAAACCTTCGCCGGAAACTGTGTGGCCCCGGCGTAGGAAACAAAACTTGGTGGTCCCTTATTAAGGACAAACAGGGAATCGGCCACCAAGAATCCATCCCTCCCCTCAGCAAACAGGATGGCTCTACTGCCACCAGCAGTAAGGAGAGGGCCCAGCTGCTGGCTTCCCTGTTTGCTGAAAAAATGAAGGTGGGTGACCCACATAAACCCCCCCCTCAGCTTGTCCAGCAGTGTGAGAAGACGGTCACTGCGGTAGAGGTGACGCAACAGCAGGTGATGAGGCTACTACGTGGGCTGGACACCCAGAAAGCCACCGGCCCCGACGACGTCAGCCCGCACCTGCTGAAGCGATGCTCCCAGGAACTGGCTGCCCCTCTCACCCAAGTCTTCTCAACCTGTGTACAGGAAAACATCTGGCCTTCAGTGTGGAAGGAGGCTCGAGTTGTACCTGTACACAAAAAAGGCTCCAGGTCGGACCCAAAAAACTACAGACCCATATCCCTGCTATCAGTGGTGGGTAAAGTGTTTGAGAGGGTTGTGGCAGAGGTGGTGTGCGGCCATCTCAAGGACAATGCCCTCCTCTCAGACCAACAGTTTGGGTTCAGACCAGGAAGATCAACCTCCGACCAAATGATGCTCCTCACCAGACACTGGCAGGACACCCTTGATGTAGGCAAGGACACAGTCGTGGTTGCCTTGGACATAGCAGGAGCTTTTGATAAAGTATGGCATCGAGGTCTACTAGAAAAGCTCCGTGCTAAAGGCATCCAAGGCGGCCTGTTACAACTCCTGGGGAACTACCTGGAAGACAGAAGCCTCAGTGTAGTTGTCAACGGGCAAACATCTGAGTCCCTGCCAGTGGAGGCATCAGTGCCACAGGGGTCAATACTAGGCCCACTTCTCTGGAACATTTATGTGGATGATCTCCTCCAGCTCCTGCCAGCAGTCACAGCTTATGCTGATGATTGCACCCTTTCTTACTCCTATCCCCGCCAGGACAGTGGGCGAGCTGCTGAAGCCATCAATGAGCAGCTACGAGTGATAGAGGAATGGGGTGCTCGCTGGCAAGTGACATTTGCTCCAGAGAAGACACAGGCAATGGTTTGCTCTCGGTCCCCAGCCGCCAAGGCAGCAATGGCAGGAAAGCTGTTCTTTGGCGGAGGTGTTCTCCCACTCCAAGAAGAGGTCAAGATTCTGGGAGTGGAAGTGGATCAGGGGCTGAGGTTTGACAGCCATGTCAAAGCCATTGCCAAGAAAGCCTCACAAAGGATCTCGGCTCTGAGAAGGGTTGCCGGCTTCCTCGACAGGAAGGGGAGACTGCTGCTGTACAAGGCACAGGTTAGGCCCCACCTGGAATATGCAGCCCTCTCCTGGATGTCCTGTGCAGCCACACACAGAAAGAGACTGGACAGCATCCAACGCCGCGCTCTTCGGCTGGTGGATGCTGTCCCCACACCTCACCAAGAGCCTGAGTGTCCTCTCGACACACTGGAACACCGAAGAGACGTTGCTGCGATCGTGGTGTTCCATAAGTGTCAAATACAAAGAGTGCCGCATCTTGCAGGGCTGCGCCAGCCTCCAAGAGTCACCACACGAAGCACGAGAACGGTGCTCAATAGTGGTGACGCCGTGGAGGTACCGCATTCCAACGGATGTCAGCACCAGCGCACCTTCTCAGCACGTGTCTCCAGGCTGTGGAACTTATTCACGGCTGTGGTGCCTCAAGTGAAGGAAATGAACACTCACAGTGTCAAACTAAAGGCCCACAAATGGAGACAGACACTGCCAACGCCGCTGTCTCTCCTCGTGACATGACACTTAGTGCAGCGCAGTGCAGTGCAGTGCAGTGAAAGTGTTTAGTAAGATTAATTTTGTATGCTAAGTTTAGCCTAAGGTTGTATATACATATAAAAAAGTAATTTATAAGCATATAATGTATAGATACCTAATACCCTTAGAATAGGTAGCACACGGCAGTGCGCCTTTGGGTATATATTGTAATTTTTTGTAAAAACACAAGTTTAAATATAAAAAAAAAGAGGTTGATTGAGGCAGGACAGAGCGGGTGACTCTGAGCAACCAAACTAAGACCCGTATTCAAAAAAGCCTGCTCTCTTACCCCGACTAAATATTTTCCCAGACCACAGAGATGATTAGCAAGGTTTTCAAGAGTGTTTTTTTTTTTCCAGTTAATAATGAAGTAATCTTGTCAATTTGCTGGTAGAACCGTAAAAACACCTGTAACACCTGGTAATCGATTATGGAATTATAGTTAGGTAGTATTTATTGTGCATTAATTACGTACTACGCACATGTAAATAATTGCTTAACCTGCGCTGAAACTAAAGGAAATACGCATGCACCAGCACCAATGCTAACTTATCCAGTTCCTCAGAAACCTTGGGAAAGAGTTCTCATAGGTACTCTCGAGTTACCCATGTCACAAAATGAATATAAGTATCTACTCGTAGCTATTGACTACCTATCTAGATTTTGTATTTTGCAACCCATGAAAAACAAGAAGGCAGAAACAGTTGCATCAGTAACCTTTGACCAAATAATCTGTAACTTCACAACGCCACAAACAATAATTTCTGATAATGGTCCAGAGTTCAATAACCAGATTTTAGATGAACTGTGCAAATTATTCAATGTGAGAAAGGACATTGTTCAGGCTTACAGACCACAGAGTAACGGTGTGCGTAGTTAAAAGACTCATCAGAAAAATCATTACATGTTTGAGAAGTTCAATTAATCCCTACAGCATCATTTGGGACACTTGGATCCCACATGTTAAATGTGCCTTGAATACACATATAAACTCAGCCACTGAAGAAACACCGCATTACATAATTTGGAGGGAAGATAAAATGCTTCCATATGAGCTTCTAGACTCGCAACCCCAAACAGTATACAACCAAGATTATTTCATAAAAAACCAGAGTCAATAAATTCCAAAGTATTCACCAGAGGGTTAGGGAACACATGAAACAATACTCAACCGATGTACCACACCAATTGCTTAAAACTGGACGAGAGATAAATCTAGTTACCGGAGATATTGTGATGGCAAAACTTCATGCTCCAATTGCAAGCAGCAACAAACTTTCCCCTAAGTTCACAGGTCCTAATGAAGTCATTGAAAATGTAGGAGGAAATAAATACAAAAATCAACTTTTAGAAATGAGAGAAGTAACTATTAGACATGCAAACGACCTCAAGAAAACAAACATTTCTAGTGAGGGAGAAAATTCATTAAATGACATAGAAAGTGAGGAAACAACACCAGATACAACAGAAATGCATTCAGACATAGAAGATGACACAGATGAGACACACGAATACAGAAAGAAATTGCGAAGCCATTATAAAGATTTCAGGAACAGTCCACATAGTAGTAATTCAGAAAAGGTCCTATTGTTCTGTAACATAACTAAATTTCTTTTGCAAAAGGAATTTGATAGATATAATTAATATTTGCAGAGTGAATTAGGAGTTGACTGTGACTCTTTCTGCAGATAGATATGAGATTAGTGACATGTATGCTGTTAGCTATGCTAGTTATGGGGTGGGACCCTGTGAGGTCTGGCACCTTAGTAAGAAGACCTGGAGACATGATCGTAGTAAATCAGTCAGTTAGAATATTACTGAACCTCGAAAATGTGACAAAGATCAGAGACACCTTAACTACCATAAAGGAATGAGTAAAGAATGTGAAAAACAGACTTCAAGATGCAGAAGAACCCGACGCAAAACTCTGGAAGAAAACCACTGAGATCGAAGCTAGATTAAACAAGTTAGAACAGAATTTTCTAGGAAAATCACGTATAGCAAAAAGAGGAGTAGCAGTAGCAGCAGTCATAGGTGGTCTGGCAAGTTTAGGAATAACAAACTTAGGATTATATGCCGATTTGAAAAATTCTGTAAACACGCTACAACAGTCTCTACCAAAACTGGATGCACTTCTCGCCAATGTAAACGATATCCACGAAATAGCTGCTGAAATTACTGATAAAATAGAATACTGAAGTCAGAAGCATGGCAACTTAGAAGAATAATTGGACTTATTCTTGCTGCTGGATGAAATGCCTATGAAGCTAATGGAGTTAGATTACGGAACAGAAACACTTATACAAGACCTAGATATAGCAAATTTTGGACACGTTGCTTCCACATTACTGAAAATATCACAACTCATAGTTATAATAAACACGGCTAAACTTGACTGGAATTTCAAACCATTTTTTAACAAAGAAAATATTTCATTATATTATCCCCTCCTGACTTCATATATGAATATGACATCAATAGTCATTGACATCCCGTTCACCTCAGAACTACCATATGATAATATTACGAGTATATAAAAAATTATATAATTTCCGATGAAGATGAATAATACGGTCTTGGAAATTGATACCCAAATTGTTGATCCAATGGATTATGTACTCTCCAGAGATTATTTGAAAGAAAGGGCAATATTCAACGATGATCTCCATTATTGTAAGAAAACTCAAATGGATTTTCAGCTAGACATTTCACACTTCAAGCGTTCAAAGGTTCTTGTCCAGCATCATTGATAAAGAATGTTTCCATATTCGAAACTCGTCAGTTCCAAAATATTATCAATCCCACATTCAGACATGCAATTGTTCATGATTCCCATTATCTTTACTTTCCAAATAGAACTACAGTATCCATTGTATGCCCAAATTTGAAACCCAAAGTTGTCGCTGTAGATGGTTTACACAGTGTACCTGATCAATGTCATATGCATTCAGATAATTTTCCAACAATTGCAAACAAGAAGACTATAGAAATAAAACAGTATAATATGATAAAGGACATAGGTATTACTCTTCCAGAGTAAACCCCACCATTGAGGATCACTAAATCCCGTACTTTCAGCAATCAGCTCGCTTCTCATGAAAATTACACTGCATGGTATATATTGTTAATTGTACCCATTGTCATATCACTCACTTTAGGATTGCCGGCATTGTTATTTGTGTATAAACATACAAAGATGGATAAGTCAACAGCTGCGCCTCTAGGCATTAACCCTATGGAACCCATGAAGCTAACACACATTTCCCATGTGCCGCAGTCCCTGTAATAGATATGTACGCCCCACGTACTCAATCAAAGAATTTGATTAAGGCTATAATTATAAAAATCGCACCTTACATTTTATTTTTGCTTGTAGAATTAAATGCATAGGACATTGCTTTGTATAAACATACCATGCATTTGTATTTTGTAGATATCTTGTCGGAACGACAAGCAGTAGCTTGCTGAGCCCTGTAATAAACCTATTCAATAGAAAAATAGAATTGGTAGTAGGTAGAAGGGAATGGGAAGTCGAGGCTTAAACATGACGGTTTGATTATTTCAGCATCACCGCTGGTAAGCTCGTTAAACATGTCGTAAAACATGTCGTAAACCTTGCAGTAACTCAAAACACGATGATAGGGGGTATGCACTTGTCAGCTTATTAAATAACGTATCCCCATTGGTCAAAGATAACGGTAGTCAACTTCACCTCCACGTGGAGTTAAATTCTATTGGTCAATATATGTAGTGACGTCACACTTTCAGCCTCAATGCTCTCCTATCCTTCATTTCTGGACACAGATCAGTTCAGGGGCTCAAGCCCTTATCGTGAATCCTGTAACAGTCATAGGTACAGAGGGAGAGACAGCAGCGTGAGTGTGTGTGTGTTTCCTCGGTGCCGAACTTTGTTATCTTGTGAAGAACATCTACTTTTTATAATAAAAGAAGAAAAGGAACTCAGACTGCACACTGTCCAGTGAACCAATCACCAGCCAAAACCAACATACCGCAACAACGGCCACCCACTTTACATAATATGGTCTATACACTTGACTTTCCTACAATGTAAATGAGTCCACTTCTTTCTTCTAATAGCTGTTTAATACAGGTATGCATTTAATCTAACTAATGACCACTAGCATGCATCACGACTATATTTTGGGGAGTGGTAATCTTGGGTACTACAAAGAAGGAAGAAGTTAGGCTGCAAATGAGAAAGAGAGGGAGAAGAGGCAGGAGGAGTACCAGATACATTCATCATGGTGCATAGTATCATAGCATCATGCAGTTTCGATGGACAAGTGTAGCGAATTGTACCTATGGCAGCTCAAAATGGGGGACAAAGCAGACACACAGAGTTCACTTTAGCTAGTTTACTCAGCAAGCAGTACACGTAACACGGGGAGACCGTGTGACACAACGCCTCACACAAGGACAAGCGCGCTTGGCAAGGCGACACACAGCAAGGCGGCAGGTCGGGCCACCTCACACCTCACACCTCTTTCACGGCCTCCCAGCAGGCTTCCACAATGTCAACTAGGCACACAAAGTCCTGGCACACATACTGCCAATGCACAGGCACTATTACATGGCAGTCAGAGTATAATTATCTGTCCAGGAACATACCCATACATGGGTTTGTAACAGTATTATAAGTAGTAATTTTTATTGTTGTAATACTTTAATAATTATTTAGTGTTAATGAAGTGGCTGTGTGTGGATATTAAGGGATGTGTTGTAACGTTTATTTGTGTCCACAGAAGGTTTTGATTATTGTGATGAATGCAATGGGTATGTGAGGTTGAAATGGTTGTTTTTTAAGGGATAAGTGTCAGAGGCAATAGATCAAGGTGGAGGATGGTGAGCAAGAAAAATGTAATGGGAATATAAAAGAACCAATAGGAAAGAAACAAGAGAACAAGAATAAAAAAAAGGGGGGAGGGGGAAATATAGAAGAACAAAGAAACAAAGCGACTAGAGAAATAATGGGAGATAATTAGGAGTGGAGGAAGAAGGGGGAAAGAATACAAGGGTGTGGAAATCAAGGAAATAGGAAGAAAGCAAGAGAATAAAAAGATGAAAAGAAGAAAAACACAAGAAAATAACAAAAAACATTAAGGAAAGAAAACGATAGAAAAACACTAACACAATAAATAAAGGGGAAAGCATTAATATAAGGAAAACAAGCAAATGAATGAAAAGGAAAGTGAAGAAAGACAACAAACAAAAACTCTGAACCACACTCCTGTTTTCCGAGGCCAAGTTAAGTTATTTTGAGGTATTGCATGTTTTTTCTTAATGTGTTTTGAGAAGACTTTGGGTGTTATATGTTGTCTTGGGTGTGTATGGGGGAGAGTTTGGCATATACTGCATGTTTCTTGTACCATTAATCCGTTCACTACTCGGACATATTTCTACCACGAATTTTTAGGCCTGATTAGACTATTCTTTTAACATTAGGAAAGGTATATGGAGGTCAGAAGATCAATGGCCAGAATCTTTACTGTTTTAATCCCCACATAAGTTTCTAAAGCTGTAAGTAACCACCAAATAGCGGATAGAATAAAGGGGTGAAGATAAAAACCAAGATCGAGACCCATGGTAAGATCAGGATGAGGATTAAGATCACAACACTGAAGATGGCAGCGAGTAGTGCCGAGACCTCGCTGGAGAAAAATGAATTTACACCTAATATCAGGTACGCATGGCACGCTGTGGTCTATCTAGTGTCACTCAGTTAATTATGGACCAGGGAGTGTCTGTTATGAGGGAAGGGACTCTGAACTTGTCGTTTTATGCAAGACATTTTCTGATATGGCTTTCGATAATTTTTGAGGGGAATGTAATAGTTCGAAGTTTCTCTGTGAACTTGTATTAGGAATGTGAGGAGGGTATGATAACTGATTTGAAGCATTCTCTATTTTTTTTCAGTAACTGACAGGATATCCTTAAGCGTTATTTACGTTTATTTGTCATTGTCATTACAATGTGGGCTAACCTTAAAATTAGTACATGTGCAGTTTCAGCGTGTAAAGAGGTACTGTGAATATGATTAGGAGAAAATACAGGGCTGGACTTTCCCATTTTCTTCCATCCCATCCACTCCATCATCCCAAGCAAGTTTTGGTGAGCAGAGGACAAAACAAGAGTTATATGACAACCTGGAAACTGTAGGAATAGAATATGCCATTTTAGGGAATGAAAAACCTCAATAGGGAAGAATCTAAGGGCAAACAAAACTAAATTTAATCGAACCTAACTTAACCTAACCTAACTTAATGTAATATGAAATGACACCGTAATATTCTTTTAATCACTTAGGCCTTACACGAGCCATCCCCACATTCAAAATGTAAGACATGTTCTGTAGTAAGTACTCTATCACCTTGCATTGTTTTTTTTAATGACTGAAAGGAGGTCAATGATATCCCATAGTTAGTCTAAAAAGAAGAAAACAGAACATCTGCCCACAGGTAATGTAGTTAGTGAATGTTGATAAAGAAGGCAAAAATTAAGATTAAGATACCAAAATTACTTCATGGTAGAGTTGATACTGGAACAAATTATCAAGATTGTGGTGAGGATAGATATTTCAGTCCAAGAATGGAAGAATGAAAGAAGCATGTTTTTTTTTACCTATTGTTGTTCTTTACATTTTTTCCCTTTAGTGATTTTGACATTTATGGACCTTAACCTAATTTCTAAGTACTCATGAGCTACTATGTTGGAATCATGTGGCTTGCAAAAATGTAGATGTCACTGTTTCTCTACTCCCTACCTGCTTCTGTATTTCCGTGTTCCTTAACTCACTTAAGATGGAGGTTTCTTTTCCCGTTCTTTTAGCTAACTCCTGGCATCTAAATGGGTCTTTTTGTGTAATAATTTTTGTTGACTTTGGCCATATTTCTTCTCTTACATGAAAAAAAAAGTCTCAGGCAGCAATGGCATATATTTTTTATGTCATTTTCATCATAGCTAAACATTTCACAAGTCTCAACCCCTTCACTGCTATATGATACATCTTTCATCAATCACTGCCCATTCTGATGCCTTTGTCCTTGTCCCACTGTCTAAAAATTATAGTAACTTGTTTCTGATCACCTTTCTTATCAATGGTCAAAGATATTTCATGCATTGCTTTTTTTGTGCATTGTAAAGGTTAAGCATATATATATTCACATGTGGTTTGAATTCAGGGTGGCCTTTTTTAGTGCGGCCGCCAACTAAAGCTCTTTCTGAACAGTGTCACTCATCATCACTGTTCATAAAGAAGCTGTTACACAGTTGTTTTTTATGTAAGAAGGGAGCTAGCCTGGCCAAGGGTAAATTAAAGGTGGTAAAAAAAACCCACGGAATAACGCTCCTTAAAAAGTCTCATAGAAAATTTCAGCTTTTTTTTTTTTTTTTTTTTTTTTCAATATTTTGGATGAATGTATGTATAGTCAGGTGCATTTAGTTTTGTGTGAAGAAAGGGAGTTTTTTTGGCATAATATTTTTATTTATTTATTCATTCATTCATTTGTTTTTGTTGTAGATGTGTTAAAAAGAAACAAGTGTTATAGAGCAAGTTTATTCTAGTCTGGTTTCACTTTTGTAGCTTCCTCAGATGAACTTTTTATTAGTATTATGAGTTGTTTGCTTACTTGTTTCTTTCCTTTTCTTTTAGCAAGAGGATGCTCATAACAAACCAGAGTCACTGAAACCACTGGAGCCATCTCAGTTTTTTTAGTAGCCCATCTGTCTTGCATTTTTTCTTTTTCATGTAAAAGAGGGAAGCTGGCCAAGGTCAAGATAAGATCATTTTAGAAAATCTCTAATTTGCCAGTCCACTTATAGGCTTAAAAGAGTACCTTATGTATCTTACCAAGGCTTCACTCCCTCTTGTGACTTACTTACCCTTTGGAGCAATAAAAAGAAAAGGGAAAATGCCTCAATGTTAGTTACCTTGGTATTCCAAAGGAGCTACCATTTATGAATGCTTACTTGACATGACTGCCTTAGATAACATGCCTTTCTTCCAGCAGCACCATGCCTCCAAGACCAGAGGTGACATACAACTGGATCAATATAACGTCAGAGTTCTTCCATGCTACTAAAGGTGAAGCAATGATCTCTAATTTGTACACATGTTTAAGCTTTGTTATTTGACATATTTGTTCTTTGTTCTTCATTAATTTCATAGTTTTCCTTTTTTTTTATTATTTTGGTCATTATCATCTTCATATATTTCTTCTCTTTCTTCCTTCTTTAATATCCATTGTAACTATGTTTTTTTAAGGAAACACAATGTTTTGACCTTGTGATTGGATTTTCAGACCTGCAGCTGGGTGAACTTCTGCACGATGACATATTTGGGTTGTTTGAAGCCATGTCCGCCATAGAGATGATGGACCCCAAGATGGATGCCGGCATGATGTGCAATAGAGGGAAGAAGGTTCTCAATTTTGACCAGGCTGTGAAGGCAAGTATATGTTGTAAAAGTAATGGAGGGGGGTTTTTTAGGAATGGCCATCAAAAGATCCCAAAAGATCAAGGATGGTGTGTGAGAAATAGAAGCCTGTTTGCTACTAATGCTGCTGGGTTTTATTTCCAGTGTATGCCATATATGAGTCATATTATATATAAATTGGGTTTCCATACAGGCTGGTGCTCTGAAGCTCAACAACCTTACCATGGAGGAACTTGTTGGGATCATGGACTCAATGCTGGCCTGCCTTGTCACCTGGCTAGAGGGACACTCAGCAGCCCAGACCATCCTTACCTGCCTCTACTTGCACAAACCTCTCAGCATTGAGGACAGAGCACTAAGAGCATTTTCAATACAGACTCTTAAGCTCATTGCCATAATTAACAATGTTGTTCATAGGTAAAGACTGTGTGTGTGTTTGTGTGTGTGTGTGTGTGTGTGTGTGTGTGCGTGCATTTGAGAAAAATATAAGCCTACTGTGAGATCAAGAAATTATGTGTGATCATGCAGGATTACGGTGGGCTGTAGGGTAGGCTTACCTCAGTTTACAATGACCAGAATGTGATTTCATGAATTTGGATTTTCCAAGATTTTACTGTAGAAATCTATTAAAGGAGAACAAGTATTAATTTCTGGATTGCACATGCACAAAACTACTACTTCCAGTTGTTTTAATTCAGAACTTATTTTAGTGCTGGTGTGTTTGAAGAAGAGGACTTCCAGCCTGCCCTATATGGATATGGGGTGTGTTCAGAAGTATCTGAAGTGCGGGCAGGAGGCATGATGAGGGAGGTGGAAGAGGAGCTGCAGAGGGCAGTCAAGGCCACTCGGAACAGACAAGGAGAGCCGTGGGACCCTAAGATGCAGAAACAGGCAAGTTGTATTCTGTATCACAAAGCCATCAGCCATCACCTTTCAGATTTCCAAGTGATGTTTACCACATTTGTTGAGTTTTTTTTTTTTTTTTTTTTTTTTTTTTATGTAGAAAGGGAGGTGGCCAAGGGCAACAAAAATCAAACAAAATAGCCCACTTTGGTGCTGGTCCCTGGAAAGTCCGGATTCATATTCCAAAAGAATGGGATCAGTGTCTTGATACCTCTCTCTTGAAACAGTTCAAGTCATAGGCAGGTGGAAATATAGAGGCAGGCAGAGAGTTCCAGAGTTTACCAGAGAAAGGGAAGAAAGACTGAGAATACTGGTTAACTCTTGCATTAGAGAGAGGTGGACAGAATAGGGGTGAGAGGAAGAAGCAAGTCTTGTGCAGCGAGGCCGCGGGAGCAGGGGAGGCTTGCAGTTAGCGAGATCAGAAGAGCAGTTAGCATGAAAATAGCGGTAAAAGAGAGCAAGAGAGGCAACATTGCGGCAATGAGAAAGAGGCTGAAGACAGTCAGTCAGAGGAGAGGAGTTGATAAGACAAAAAACTTTTGATTCCACCCTGTTCAGTAGAGCTGTATGAGTGGAGCCTCCCCAAACATGTGAAGCATACTCCATACATGGACGGGTGAGGCCCCTGTATAGAGTTAGAAGTTGGGGAGGTGAGTAAAACTGGTGGAGGCAGCTCAGAACACCTAACTTCATGGAAGTTGTTTTAGCTAGAGAGGAGATGTGAAGTTTCCAGTTTAGATTACTAGTAAAGGATAGACCAAGAATGTTTAGTGTAGGAGAAGGGGATAGTTGAGTGTCACTGAAGAAGAGGGGATAGTTATTTGGAAGGTTGTGTCGAGTTGATAGGTGGAGGAATTGAGTTTTTGAGGTATTGAACAACACTGGGTTTGCTTTGCCCCAATCAGAAATTTTAGAGAGATCAGCAGTTAGGCGTTCTGAGGCTTCCCTGCGTGAGCTGTGTACTTCCTGAAAGGGTTGGTTGTCTATGGAAAGACGTGGAAAAGTGCAAGGTGGTATCATCAGCATAGGAGTGAATAGGGCAAGAAGTTTGGTTTAGAAGATCATTGATGAATAATAGGAAGAGAGTGGGTGATAGGACAGACCCTTGAGGAACACCACTGTTGATAGATTTAGGGGAAGAACAGTGACCGTCAACCACAGCAGCAATAGAACGATCAGAAAGGAAACTTGAGATGAAGTTGCAGAGAGAAGGATAGAAGCCAAAGGAGGGTAGTTTGGAAATTAAAGCTTTGTGCCAGACTTTATCAATCAATAGCTTATTATATGCCTAGAGCTACAGCAAAAGTTTCACCAAAATCTGTAAAAGAGGATGACCAAGACTCAGTAAGGAAAGCCAGAAGATCACCAGTAGAGCGGCCCTGACGGAAGCCATACTGGTGGTCAGATAGAAGATTGTGAGGTGATAGATGTTTAAGAATCTTCTTGTTGAGAATATATTCAAAAACTTTAGATAAGCAGGAGATTAAAGCAATAGGACGGTAGTTTGAAGGATTAGAACGGTCACCCTTTTTAGGAACAGGCTGAATGTAGACAAACTTCCAGCAAGAAGGAAAAGTAGATGTGCATAGACATAGTTGAAAGAGTTTGACTAGGCAAGATGCAAGCACGGAGGCACAATTTTGGAGAACAATAGGAGGGACCTCATCAGGTCCATAAGCCCTCCGAGGGTTTAGGCCAGCGAGGGCATGGAAAACATCATTACGAAGGATTTTAATAGGTAGCATGAAATAGTCAGAGGGGGGGGAGAAGGAGGAACAAGCCCGGAATCGTCCAAGGTAGAGTTATTAGCAAAGGTTTGAGCGAAGAGTTCAGCTTTAGAGATAGATGAGATGTCATTGGTGCCATCTGGTTGAACTAAAGTAGGGAAAGATGAAGAAGTAAAGTTGTTGGAGATGTTTTTGGCTAGATGCCAGAAGTCTCGAGGTGAGTTATATCTTGAAAGATTTTGACACTGTCTATGAATGAAAGAGTTTTTGGCAAGTTGAAGAACAGACTTGTCATGATTTCGGGCAGA
This sequence comes from Callinectes sapidus, assembly GCA_020233015.1. Lineage (NCBI taxonomy): Eukaryota > Metazoa > Arthropoda > Malacostraca > Decapoda > Portunidae > Callinectes > Callinectes sapidus. The sequence goes on from CM035204.1 coordinate 19,327,621, forward strand.
AATATAAAGCGCATGGGACTCAGGTGATGGAAGGCTCAAGTACCTTTTGTGGGCCACCTCTCTATCATGGATAGCACGAGAGCAAGCTGTGTTAAACCAGGGTTTGGAAGAGTTGAAAGTGTTGAGTTCTTCTATCCATTTGAATTTCCTGCAGGCTAATAGGTAAAGGCCTGAGTGATAGAGTGCATTGGATGTGCTTTGGTAGTCAAGAAAGGTATATCATGGGAATGTTTGATCCTCTCCAGCATGAAGATGCAGTGGCACTCTTCTCTAGAATACGCTTCATGCGGCTGTTCTACGCCGCCCTGGCTGCCATAATGAGAAGAGAGCCTGTATCCATCCCTGAGGCAGAAAGATGTTTGGCCTCATGCAATGAGTTGGTTTGTATAATGCAGAACACCATTGGTCGAGGGCTGAAACCCAAGCAAGCCAAAGATGAGGAAGGTAATAAAGGTAAGCTGCTTATACCTCCTGTTGTTTGTTTATTCTTCCTTTGGTTTACATTTTTCACACATTGTTGTCATTATCACAGATTTTAACTACACGCATATTTTTTTTAGGGCGAAAGAATTTATATGTTTCATGTATATTGTACATATATTTATTAGTAGTGAACTCAAGAGGTAATTCTAAGAGCAGAATACCCATTGTTAATCTGTTTTGTCTAAAAATGATGCATGGTAGAATTTTGAGGTATATGTTTAATTTCCTGCATAATCAAGTTGGTATACTGCATCACTTGAGTTAGCCATTAACTAAGCCTGGATGTATTTTGTTCATCCCTGATTATGTCACTGCAAAACAAACTGATTGCATTGTTCACACTTTGCAGTGGATTACCCGGTGATCATGGGGTTTGAACCTCTTGTCAACCAGCGCCTCCTGCCACCCACCTTCCCCCGCTACACTCGGCTGAGGACACGCAAGGAGGCCATGAACTACCTGGAGGAGATGGTGGCCCGCCTGCGTCACATCACTAAGATCACCCACTGCACCAGCTTCCATTCAGCTCTGGTGTGCACTTGCTTGTAGTGGCTGTAAATAGTTTATTTGCTGTGCTGTATGTTTGATTTGTACCTCATTTTCAGTGACTTAAATATGGATACACTGCTTGGTATTTGATTTAGTTTCGTATTGCAGGAATTTATTGAGAATTTTTCTGAGACTCGTCCCTGTGTATTGTCTCGGTCCCTGGCGCAAGTCTTGTACCTGGGTGGAGAGAAGCTGTGGGGAGGGCAGGCAATGGCTGAGGCTCTGAGGGAGGCTGCCAGAGGATTTATATGTCCTCCTGCTCTCCTACCTAAAGCACCAGTAATGAACAATACTCAGGTATGTCAGATTCATTATGCTATTTATTTTATCATCATTCTCTAGGGAAGATTGGATACATCATGATGATGTAAGTTTTCAGGGTAAAGGAGCTATCTTGTGTGACATCTGTAGTGATAATGATTCTTTGTAGTCATGTTTTGTAATGTTCATTTTCATCACTCTCTCCACATTGGTTTCTTTCTAACCTCTTCCAACTCCATGACATGGTAATACCTTGACATTCTAAGCCTCCTCAGTATATTCATCACATCTTCCCCTGCACACCTTATGAGAGTGATTGGAAATTGATACATTACTCTTCCCTCAGGCCAGAGACTATGTTGACTCTTTCTTCAACCGTTGTGTGCGTCCCTTTGAGCAGCTGGTACAGACGTGTGGACACAACCGGGCACGTCAGAGGGATAAAGTGGCCCATCTCTTGGAAGAGTTTGCAATGCTGCAGGATGAGGTAAGTCTAAACACTAACCAGTGGTGCCTGCACTCTGGGAAGTAACTACTATGAAGTGTCTGTTATTGCTGTAACATTAGTGAATGTTAAGCTTATAATGCTTTTACTTCTTTGCAAATACTTGGCTTTCGAGTGAACTAGGGTTAGAATGGTAAAATCAGATACTTTTTGAACAGAACTTGTATGAGCAAAGTTGTTTGTGATTAAATTTACTTGATTTTACTACCACACATGTTTGTCTTGTCTCTTCAAGAAGGAAATGTTTAATACCTCATTTTCCTTTTTCCAACATTGTCTCTTATAGGCTGATAAAGTGGATGCGTATCTACATAATGTTTTGTTGAAGAGTGACCAGCCAAGGCCTCATCTTGCCTACCTGGGCACCTGGGTCCTCTATCACACACTAAGGCTCATGATCAAGTACCTGCTAACAGGATTCACCTTAGAGCTTTATGCTGTACATGAGTATCATTATGTCTACTGGTAAGTCCTCTCTAGGTGGGAAGAGGCTCAGAACTTCTGAAAGTATCAGTGGAGGATTTTGTATTTAAGTTTTGTTCTAATTTGAGAAATCTTTAAATACAGAATGTTTTCTTATTTTGTGGACTGTAACTTACAGGCATTCTGGTAATGCAATAATTGTGCTTGGCTGTGGAAGGAGACAAAGGGCATTGATGCATGAAATTGAAATAAGTTATCAGAGAAATATCAGTAGTTTATGAAGAATGGATAGCAAAAGAAGTCAATGTCTTCATGACATCTTTTTAATTTTTAAGCTAACTTATAAGAAAATCTATTCATGTGGAATGTAGAGTTAATTTATTTGAGATTAAAATATATGGTTTGGCCCAAAATATTTACACATATCATATTTCCAGGTATCTTTATGAGTTTGTTTATGTATGGCTGGTGAGTGCGTTGTCCAGAGCGGATGCAATGCTGCTGGAACAGGATGGCTATGACACAAACAGAGGGGGAAAGAGTGGACGTTCATCAAAGAACAAAAATAGAAACAGAAAAAAGCATCGACCATATGGAAAGGAAATCACATACAATCAGGCTCTCCAGCATCTGTGTGGAGGATATTATAAGGTAGTGTTTTGGTGCCTTTTCCCTTTCTTTTGATTCCCTTTCTCCTTATTTCTGGTTGGTGTTTGGCCCTCAGACTTTTTTTTCTCCCAAGTTCTATGGTACATCCATGTGTGCTTTTGTCCATCCGGTCTCCTACCCTGCACCTCCTTCTCCTATATTCTCACAATGTACAGCATACCTCCCTTTCCTTCACAAGCTCTGGAAGAAACAAATTTGATTTTACTTAGTATTTCAGTACAGTCTTTGTTGCAAGTTTACTAATAATTGTACTGAACCAACTGACTGCATGCTTAAGCTTCCAATCCAATCCACAGGCAATGTTGGGGTTGAGAGAAGCAGGGAAAGTTAAGTTACCACTTCAGGAGTTTGATAGTGAGCAGGTCCGTTATGAGCACCGGTTCCTGCCGTTCAGTGTGGTGATGACTCCACCACCAGTGCACTACGACCAGTTCCTCTCCATGACCGACCTCTCAAACTTCTCACAGGTGACTCACAGTGACCAGTAGTTAGCATTAGATGTTATACATATTGTATATGAATTCCATGTTATTCATCCTGTTTTGAAGTGGCTTTGAAAACAGATCATGAAAATTTATAGTCAGTTTTTTACTTCATATTTTTTCATTAGCTTTTAGTGTAATTTTAACTTAAAGGTTTTCCAAAGCTGAGGCTTACTGTAGCCTTACTGTCGTTGTTAACAGCCGGTGTCACCAGCCACACTCTTCCATGATGCAAGGAATCACTTCTTCAAGGCACGCTCTCTTCTTGAAACTATACATGCCTCAAGTACTGAGGTAAGTTTTGATTATTTTTCCTATTTGTTCTTGAGTGGCATTTGTCTCTTGATTTCAAGATCACTTTTCCTTATATAACAAAATTGTACCTGTCTCATTAAATAAGTTGTATATTTTTAAAAATTATCAGTCAGTCAGTTATCCCTTTACTAAAGCTTGCAAACATTTCAAGGTTCAACAGCTGCTGAAAGTTGTGAAGACGAACTTTGTTGTCATGAAACTCCTTGAAGGTGGCCACAAGGCTGACGACCCCACTCGTCCTCAGTTTGACTTCACCACTCACCCGTGCTTTCCCATCATCAAGATTTAGCAGAAAGTTGTTAGGAAGAGAGTTCCAAAGGAACTCCTTCCTATCAATGAGACAGAAGAAGGTAGATAATCTGGATTTAAGATTTATTACAGGAGGCATCTATTTTTGCACAAAACATATTTACCACCATTGTAGGAGACAAGAGCTCTAGAGTATCATCACCTTGAATGGAATGATTTGTAAATACTGAAGATACTATACTATATTTAGCATACGTGAAGCACAGTTAGTCTGCAGATTGTGTAAGGTTTTATATGCATTTAATCCTGTATTTATGATCTATAGATTCCACTTTCCTAAATGCAAACTTTAACAGGAAACATTTGAAAGGATATTTGAAGCATAGAATTTAGGCTTCATGGCAAATACAGTGTTGCTTCCAAGATGCTGGTATTTTTTAAGTGCATAATAGCATCATGTGTTTTCTTTCATTATTCTGAGAATAACAGTACCTCAGATATTTGGAAGAATTCAGAAAACTGAGTAAAAACTAAGAAGAAATATCCACATCATGAAAGACATAACTTAACCTACCATATCTAACTACATACGAAAGTGGTATGAGACTGCTCTGTGGAAGTAGAATGCCACACTGTATAGTCAGAGCTAAGAACACATGCCTGAGGGGACCAACAGCTGTACAAGGGCTATGAAAACCCTTCACACTACAGCACTACAGCAGGTAAAGCTCAGACATCTAGTTGCATCCCAGAATCATTTGTCCTTAGCTTTAATAATGGGACATTGAGCTTTGATCTGTTTGAACAAGGGCAACCAGTCAGCCAAGATTATGAGTTGCTGTTGCCAGAGAATGTTCTAACATGCCTTTTATATCTTGAGCCAAGACAAGCAGCAGTGAAAAGCATGAATTGAGGCCAGTTATTTGTGCACATCTGCAGTAGAGGAACACCTGTAATCAAGTGAAGTGTGCTCTCTCATGCCCAGTGTAATATGCACCTTGTATGTGTAATTTAATATATCCAGTAGTATTTGTATAAAATGTGTGATTGGAGGACAATATACTCTCTGCAGAATGAAATGTATGTTTTCATTCTTTATTGTTTGCATTGAAGGAAAATATCAACTTAGTGGCAAGAAACATTTGATAATTTGAAGTCAGTACTGCTTGTTCAGTAATAGATATCAAAACCAGTCATCTGAAACAAAGCTGCTGACTTCTTCAGTGTATTGTGTGTATTATTTATTCATGGAAATATTTAGTACTTTTAAGTTACTGTTCTTATTTATTTACTTTTCCACTGATATCAGCTGTGATATAATCCATCACACCACATGTTCTTTATAGTAAAAGTAAATTTTCCCCAACACATTAAGTTGTATTTCATGTTTTAATTATTCCACATTCATTTCAAGGGTAATAGTCCAATTTTCTGAGCATGTATTTTTAACCTCATTCATCATATGATACACATTCTTGACATTATATCAGTGACTTGATTTGTTACTACCTACTAATCTTATTTCTTGATATCAGTCAGTTCCAAGAAGAGCTTAGAATAAATGTTTACAAGAGGTCCTTCTTTTGCAAACTAAGGCAGTTTCTCCTTAGATTTATTCAGGGAATGAGAAATTTCGTCTATAGTATTTTGGTATTCTTGACCAATTAACACAAAACAAACTTAATTTAAGCTAACCTAATCCTAAAATTAACCTAAGTTTATCTATCCTAACCTAAGCCTAATCTAACTGTTTTTGGCATGATGTGTTGATTTTCAGAAAGCATCAATATGAGTCAATAATAGCTGAACACACGAAAAAACTTCCAACATACAGTTGTGTCTTGTGCAATGGATAAGGATTGATAGTAAACATTAACTGTGCTCAGAAAGCATCAAAACACCTGACTTAATAGTGCTTAACATTGATGAAGATATCTGATATCTGATGTGTAGGTGTATCCTGCATAATGCAATGTTAGATTTGAAATATAAGGTGGTAATATCAGTGTTCCTTCCTCAGTTTTTAGGGTGAATGTATTCTTGGAGAAGCTGCTTTGGGCATCAGAATGTGTGAGGAAAGAGAGAATTGTTCAGTCACCTCATATTTCTTACAAAGCCTAAGGTGTGCAGTGTATGTATAGGGATATGTGTTGGAATATTAGAATGTTGGAATCTCATATCAAGATCATGTATTGCAGTTGCAGTAGAAAAGGTGACAGTGATGATGAACATTTAGAGGGATTCTGCGTGAAGTGACAGGCAAGAAGTCTTTTACAGTCAAACCTCCATAAATTGGCATAGTATTGGCTTGGTCTTATTCATTTTATAGAAAGTCTCATTTAAGGAAAGTACCTGTACAAGCCTTTGGAAATCCCTATGACAGGTAAGAATCTTTGTATTTGTATTTATTTGTCTTCAGATTCATTCCTTTTTGCCTAGAAGTTCATGCTCCATCTTGTTCTAAAGGTGTGACACTGGGAAGGGGTGACAGTTCTGTTTGAAGGTTAGGAGGTCCCGTCTGTGTAATGACATCCTTCTGATGTGGTCTTGTTTATTGTTCCTTTTTTGGTCTAATTTGCAGTCTTATCTTTTCTTAGATATCACATGATTTTCCCCATATGTACATACTTCCTCTTTTTGTATTACTGATGTAAAAAAGAAGCTCATCAATAATATGATCTTCATTTTTTTATATACTGTTTCTCTAATCTGTTCTCTTTTCTCCCTTAAGTGCTGCAGGTGAACCAAGCTTGGGTTTGGGTGCTGCACAATGCATATGCTGAGCTTAGTCTGGCTTGACTCAGTTTTGCTTGGTGTGGAATTTAGAAAAAAATGATAGAAATTTTCTATTGGGGATATTTCTTATTGTAATCATTGTTTTTTACTTAATATTTTATTACCTTGCCAGTTTATGTGAAATCCCAATTTATACATAGAATGCCAACTTATGGAGGTTTTAGTTCATTTAGTGTACTGTTGTGTAGGAGTTTTCTCTTCCATATGATACATCCTACAGGGAACAATACACACCCTGATCTTTTATCAGTGCAGTCATACTTATGTGTGTATCACACAAAAAATTGTGTTGGTTCAGATAGTAATGTCTTTGCACAATGTGTTAGCCTCATTTGGCTTCACTGTTGTGCCATCATATCAAGTCTGTATTCACCACCCATGGCTTGAATTGAGCTCATCAATTTTCTTGCATTTCACAGAAAATGTTGCCCATACTGAAATACTAAGCATTTCACTAAAGAAAATAGCTAGAAAACATAAAGTCACAGGAGAGTTGAAAAGCAAAATTACAGAAAGCATCTCCTCAGGTTAAGCTTTGATGTCATATATAGAACTAAATGAAGAGTGACACTTCTGTTTTTAACAATTTTATGACTAAGAATTCACTCAACATTATAAAGGAAATTAAACCACTTTAACATTCCTGTATGTAGAGAATGCTATATGGTAGATATACAATATCCTCAACTGCTTAGTGTATTATAGACAACAATTTTCAGTATGTCTTGCTTGCTTGATTGTTGAAATGCTGAGAGGTAGAAGAGTGTTGGAAAGAGCATGGTGAGGTGGATGTGCAATGCTGCTGTTGGGGTTAGCAATTGAGGGAATCGAGAATTTACACCTTTATTGGAATAATGAGAACAGCGTTGGTGACAGGTTGAAAACTATAATGATTTGTATTAAGGATTTTGTCCTTGTCTGATGGTGATTAAACTCCATGTCACCTGTTTAGATTAATTTCCATTGTCCATCACCAGATGGTGCAGTGGATGTTCAGAAAAACAGTGAAATGTGAACATGAGTGAAGGGAAATAATTTAAACAACTATATTTCCTTGCTCGATTGAATGTAATTGATGCTATTGTTATTATTATTATTATTATTATTATTATTATTATTATTATTATTATTATTATTATTATTATAATGATATAATAATAGATTGAATGTAATTGATGCTCTTGTTATTGTTATTATTATTATTATTATTATTATTATTATTATTATTATTATTATTACTTTGATTGTTATTGCTATTATTAGTATTTTTATTATTGTTATTTTGTATTTGAAAACAGGGGCAGACTTAGCTATTATTTACAGAACAAATGAATGTATCCTTATTGTCTTATTGTCTTTCAAGCACTAAAATATAGTATTCTATTACTTTCCATATTATTTCTTGTCATGAATATAGCACTACATATTATAATTGCAAGATTAAGTTAAGTTGATTTCACACTCAAAGTATACATATTTGTATTTAAATTATTACAAAAAATACAGATTCAAAATTGCACAGTTGAGTGTAGTGGAAGTCTAGAAATACTTATGTACATTTATTCATAACCACAGAGGAAGAGAAAAAGAAACAAAGCTGAAGTTCCTCTGCAGCATTTCCCTCTGCTAATGGGTATAACGAGATCCTTCAGTGCCATAAGTATCATTGCGTCCGTTCACAAGTAGCATAAGTGGGTTGTTGCCAGCCTGCACACAGAATGTCATCCAGTCCCCCAGGAGCTGGAACAGGTGTTATCTATTGCCTGAGGTTGCCTGGTACAAATACACTAAAATTTTGTAATGACGTAGGAAGCAGACTGTTCGTACTAGTGTTTTGTAAAATGATGCTTTACTGCTGTTGTATAAAGTAACTAACCTGTGTATGTATGTAGTTTTAGTTTGCAAATTTTATGGGTTGTATCTTAGGCTGATAAGAGTACTAGAGGATTCTGTGTAATAGCAGTGTAGCTACTGACTGACTGCACACCAAAGTCTAAGTGAAAGTGATAAATAGAGAAGCATATGATGAAGGGAATGGTCACTACATATCACTCAATGAATAGCAATGCATTTAGACAAGTGAAATGAGAGATGTGTGTTCATTATGGAGGATTTCAAACAGTATCAGATCCTTAGGCCCTCAGTAGGCCATTCAATTATGTAACTTGTGTGTGTTTGCTCTAATGTAAGCCCTTCATGTATGTTTCAAGGGAAGGCAAGTCCATTATATCCAAAAACTCACTCACTCTGATGAGTTCTGTAATAAGGTTTGATAGCAAGCTCAGGTCATTATATAAAGAGACTTTCAGTCATACATATGCTGTCATTGGCCAAAAACTGTACCTACTGAAGGAAAAGTTAATTTGCTTTGTGCAATAGTGCTATAGGGAGACTTAAGGTGTGTTATATCCTCCTTTTATGATGGTGAAGACTTCGTTAAGTGTAAGGCTTTCTGGAAATGCCTTCATTGTTTGTTGTAGCCATTATTGACTTTAACAAGAGCTTATTGTATTTTGTAAAAGCTAAACATGGAGGTTTTTAAATGGTTAATGAATCTTGTTTTCTTTGTGTCTAATGATCAAGAAGCAGAAGTGGCACTTTTTATTTGTATCTTTAATATGTTGGAATTTTCTCCACTTTTTTCCCAAATACTATCTTATATATGCTGGAAAAGGAAATTTTGTAAAGAAAAAGATGGAAGAATAATGGTATAGAAAACTGACATAACTATGTTTTATGCTGCATTGTTGCTTTTATTTTATAGGAAAGATATTACAGAGATAAGAGTTCATTATTTATAATTTTGTAGTGAAGTTCAAGCTTCTTTGAGTTATCATGCTGTGATTTTAAGCCAGTATTGTTTTGCTTATCAACTAATGGTATTGTGATACTGAAAGATAGATGAAAATGCACTGACCTCTGGCATGCTTAGTGAACAGCCACATTGCTTTGCCTATTACATCTAACATTATAATAACCTTCCTTGTTCAAACCTAACCTCATATGATCATCACTACATCAGCCTTAGAGGCATATAGTCCATTTCCTGGCTCAGTCCCTGGAACCTTTAACAAAATTTAGTCTGCCTCCAGATCAGTGATTCTATTATGTCAGCATGCTTTGGAAGATGAGAGAAAGAACTGGAGTATTGTTATACACTAGATATTCCCTTTCTAAGAATTTCAGGGTATCACTATTGAATCAAAAGGTTAGTAAGAAAAGTGAGCTTGAACAAGAAGTAGAGCATCTCATGTGTTCTGTCTTGCCATTTGCTTTCCAGTTTGCGAGTAACTCCAAGAAGAGTATCACTAATAATATTAAGTGGACTTCATTATTACAGTGAAGACTTAATACTCAAACCTAATTCATTCCAAATTCACCTTACCGCACTCAGCTGCAAAATCGATGGTTCTTGGTCCTTTCATTTTTACTAATAGAACTAATGTTCTTTTTTTAATTCAATGGTTGTTACTACATTCTCCTTTCAGGCTTATTTCTACCACTGATAAGCCTCTTTAGTGCCATTATAACTTTCTAAATGAAAAACTACAGACAATATAGGAAAATGATGTTCTCATGACCATGGCAGGACAAGTGGCAGATGGCGGCAGCAGCAGCAGGGAGGGAACTTTTGGCCTTTGTTTACAACTATATGTGTGGATGTTTGAGTACCAGATATTTTTTAATAGCAAGTCGAACTTTAACATTCAAATATCAAAAAGTTTTACTTCCAAGATATTTGAGTATTAAGTCTTCATTGTACTTAATTTCTCTATCTAGTTTATACAGGGCTACTATTGATTTTCCAGCAGTTGCCAATTCACCATTAGAATTGCTATGGACTGGCTGATTTACAATGCTGGTGGGGACAGGTGGCTCTGTTAATGCTTGCCTAATGGTCTAAGGCTTGCTTATTCGATTGTCTCAATGCATTGGGAATGATTGTGCCCTCTTGTAATCCTTGTTGGCACTGTATAATCTTATTCTTGCAGTGCTGTAACTCAATTTGACTCCAGAATTTAGTACATAGGAGGCCTTAAAACCCTTCCATGCTCTCTCATGTGTAATCTTCAAGATCTGAACTGCTGCTATGGCTCTTATGATATTGTTAATGTTAATGCTTGCTGTAAAATCTGTGAATGTACTTGATCTGTACTGTGTTTTGTGTTTCTCATCTTGTACCTGTTATTACTAATCTTGATAGTCTCAAAGGAAGATGATAATGTTTATCATCTTCCTTAGATTTTAGTTGAATATTTATTTGAGTAAGACAAAACCACATAGTGAGCTTAGAAGAATGTCAAACCACTGTCATGTAATTGTGTAGGTGAGAAAATATGGATGAACATGATACTCCTCATCTCACTGATACTGCCACTAACAGATCGTTGACTCTACCAGAACACCCCACAATGACACTGTAAATGTCTGTAAACAATGTCACATTTTTACACCAAACTTCCTTTATTTCACCCTCCACTTACTGATAGACCTGTGTCCTCTTTCTTATACTGGCAATCTCTTTTAAGTGGATGCAGCTTGAGGTGGAGCAGCAGTTCTTTGCTTTTCTTAACAATTTGATGGTCTTCCTCAGAGAATGAGGTGAGTGCAAAGAGAGGTATTGTATGTATATTTCCTTTTTATTGGTGTCTGGTCTTTGTTACTTCAGTCTCCCTCCCTTACCTTATTAATCTTCATGGTATCCCTACAGTCAGACTTTCATGGGAAATATTATCACATTTTTGCTCTCTTTTTTTTTTATATGATCACCTTGTACTACCAAACAACAAGAAGCTCTTCGTGTAATTTCAATAAGATGTATTTCTCATTGAGTTTAGTAAAAATCAATTGTAAACTGTGAGAATTCATTATTTAACTTTTTATAGTTTGAATATGACTTATTTGAAAGCCTTAAGATTTTAATCATATCCTATTATGTGTAGTATCAGAATTTGATATATTGAGGATTTATTATACTGCTGCTGCATCCTTTCCCTTTCTTACACCACTAGCTCATCTGTTTATTTCCTGTAGACACATCTGTTCTCTCACCACGGTGCTCTACATGTAAATATGTATGCAATGTATGTACTGCATAATTGTACTGAAATGTGTGATAGTATTTCTGTGCATGTAATGAATATCTGTTTCCAAAGTGTGCAGTTCAAAAAATGGATGAATGTTGTAGATACTAACCATCTGTGATGCAGCAGACTTAATGATTTCATACTAAATGAAAGTTTAAAGGTTCCCCAAATTGTCTTTGGAACCTGATGATCATTTGGTCCCAATGTCTAAGGCACTGTACTTCCATGTTAGGAGTGCACTCCTGTCCAGGGCACCTCTCATGGCTAAGGAACTAACTCCAGCCTTCAGATCAATTTCTAAATGTTTCTGTGACACTCCTAAAAGGGGAGTGATGATGACGCTGATCTAAAGAGTGCCGGAAAATTGATGGTTAGCTGGTATAAGTTACTGAGTTTCTAAGAAAGCCTAAAGTAGCCTAAGTTATTGTTACTAGTCAAGCAACATACTACACTCACTTCCAGCATATTAAGCACTTTTATTCAGTGTCATGTGCTGTGATCTACCCAGAATACACCAGTGGTTTGGTTTTGCAAGGAGACTGTCAGTAGATCAGGACATACATTGACAGAAAACACTGAATGCTGGAAGTGAGTGCAACAAGTTATTTGACCTGTGATGATGACTGCATTGCTTATAAATTCTGTCTGTTACCTGAAACCAAAGCATAATTATAGCTCATATGAGTATAAGGATATTGTACATTGCTTTGTCAGGGATGTACATATTATATTTATGAATTTAAATCATACTGCAAAATGTTAATGTAACCCAGAAACAAGTGCTCTTCATATTTAAGTGTAAATCCAAATAGATGTGATATAGATATAACTTGTAGTCTGAATTCCTTGTGTTGTATCATGGAAAGGCTTAAAAGAAAAAAAAAACAAAAAAAAACAGGAAAAAGAAAAATACCCTAAGTTTCTTTTAAAGCAAAATAAATTAATAAATGAACAGGCAAAAGACTTATAGACAAAAATTCTCAATGGCAAAAACAAGAAAGAAAACAAGGAAACCCAAGAAAAATAGAAATTTTACACAAATAAAAAACGAAAAAGCAAATAACAGGACAAAAATATCACAGGATAAAAAATCACCCAGACAAAACCCACAGGACCAAAAAAAAGAAAACTCAGCATGAAAAAACTGCAGGACAAAAATTAGCATACAAAAAAAAAAAAAACAGAGAAAAACATCACATGAGGAAAAAATCGTGCAGGACAAACTGGAAAAAAAAAAAAAAACACTGGATATAGAAAAGGGCCAGACATAAAAGCAAGAGGAGAAAAGACATGAAAAAGAACAAGGCCAAAAATTTCACTGGAGAAAAATCAAGAAAAAAAAAAAAAAAAAAAGATCCAAGCATCAGGATTTTATCTACATTTTTTTTTTTTTGTGTGTGTGTGTGTGTGTGTGTGTGTGTGTGTGTGTGTGTGTGTTCCATGAAATTTTGTTTGCTTAAGATTTCTTCCTTTTACTGATTTCCTTTAAGATTGTGTATTACTTTTTTTGTCCAATGTCTTATTTCAATAATCAAAGTGGATTTGCCCCTGGACATTTTTTTTAAAGAGAGTACATATTCCAAATTTTACTCAAGGGACTTTATTCATGGGGATTAGTTTCCAGAAAATTTTTGTTCATATAATTTTGTTCCAGATTTATTCCAAAGGGTTCTTGTTTCAGAGGTTTTACTCTTCAATTTTCTTCATTGTATTATGTTCCAGGATGTTGTTATTCCAGATGTGGCTCCAATGTTATTGTTCCAGGGGGTTACTGCCGCATATTTTGTTTTATGGTGGTGTTATTTCTGTGTAATTGTTCCAGGAGGTTTGCTTCCAGTGTTATTGTTCCATGTTTTCCTCCAGAGTTATATTTCCAGGTTCCGTTCCACTGTTATTCTTCCATGTTTTGTTTCAGGAATTTTTTTTGTTTTTTGTTTTTTTAAGGGTTATTGATATGGTAGGTTTTCTTTTCTAGTGCCAATGTTCCAGTTTTTGTTGCAGTGTCATGGTTTCTGGAGGTTTTTGTTCCAGTGTTATTGTTCCAGGTTTTGTTCCAGTGTTATTGTTCCAGGTTTTGTTCCATTGTTATTGTTTTGGGAGGTTTTGTTCCAGTGTTTTTGTTTTAGGTTTAGTTCCAGTGTTATTGTTTCAGGTTTCCATATTTTGTTCCAGTGTTGTTTCAGGTTTTGTTTCAGTGTTATCGTTCCGGGAGTTTTTGTTCCAGTATTATTGATCTGCGAGACTTTGTTCCAGTTTTATTGTCCCAGGTTTTGTACCGTATGGTTTGTTGAGGTTTGTTGCTGTTCATTTATCTGTTTAGTTTGTCACCTCATTACCTATTAATTTACTTTTAATTAATAATCTTGTTTATTTTATATTTCATTCCTTGTATTTTGTAACAGTTCATTATTCATTTATCCATCCTTTGCCTATACCGTACATGATTATGTTTGAGTTTACGTCTCAGTGCGAAAATATTGACTATATATAGTTTGCTTTCTGCGCATTCGCATCCTAAGTTGCAGCTTATTTATTTCACACGTAGAATGTTTTTTTTTTTTTTTTTTTTTTAAGATTGATTAAGTTAATCTAGGTTTGGTTGTGGTAGGTTCTGTTTCATATCAATAGAAAAAAACATTTGGATAGTTCCTGAATAATTTTACAGGCTGAATAAGGAACAGAGACAGTGTAACCCCACAGTTCACACGGGAAGTAAAATAAGGTTTTGAATCTAACCAAAATACATGTTTTACGTGTGAAATAATTTGGACCTTGCGATGCGCAATAGATTAACTCGTCAGTATTTTTGTTGCCTCAGTTTAAGAATTTCGCACGACACCGGCAGCCCAGCCAAGAGGGAACAACTTATCAAACTTAAAGTGACACCTTCCTCATGGACTCTTGCCCTCCTTTCAGTTCCTCCTCGTTTGTCATCATTACGAGAAGGAAGAGTAGGAAGAGAAAGAGAAAGAGGAGTGTGAGAACGAGAAGAAAACAGCAACCACTCACATGTGGGCTGCACTGGAGAATGATATTATAAAAGGTATTTATTTACCTTTATGTCTGATTCGAGGTAGAGAATAAGATGAAGGTTGTATTAAATAACGGTTTGTCTCTGGCATTACTCTGGTTTCTATTTACTGATGGTAATCCATCTAATGAATGTAATCTGGTGTCCTTACGTCACCGGGATGCATTTGCGGGCAGGCTATCCTTCCTCTTCCCCGCCGGGCCAGGCATGACGTTACGTGGTCTATTATTGTATTTCTCGTTAATTACAGCCACACTAATAGCATGGCACAATAATTATTGTTGTATATGTCACCCTTCTGCACTTGAATTACACTCTACGGCTAAACAAAACCTTAAGATTCATGTATATAGAACATTTTCTACTTATAATAATTTATAATTTTGCCTCTAGCAGTATTTGCAGAACTAGTGTTTCGTATTCTATTTACTACCATAGAACAAGTGTGTAAATTTATCAACATTACATTGGAAGAGTGTTGTGCGGAGTGTCCTGCTGAACCTCAGTCTTGCCCTGCGGCTCGCCTTCACCGCAGCCGTCATTGTAGCCTTGGTTATAGCCCTCACGTCTGCCTCGACGGAAGCCTTTCTTCCTCCCTTTTTCATAACCATCCACCCAGCCTCGCGCGTGTCCCTTTAATCTACCCTTTTGCTCTCCGACTACAAATCCTGCGGCACGCCCTTCCTTACGAGTCAGCCGGAGGCCCCTCGCCTCGCCTCTCTTGTAGCCCTTAATGAAAGCTTTGGCGCGGAGCATCTTAGAGTACCTGCTTGACCACGTGTCTAGCAGATTCATTACATTGGCTAGTTGCTTGCTCAGTCTGATGCGGTCTGTCACTTCCTCCCGTAAGGTGGCGGCCTCTTCGGCGAGTATCTGTAGCAGATGATGCAGGTCTTGTCGATGTGCGGAAAAGGTGCAGCATGCGGTACGACTCAAGGAGTATGACTTGTGACGTTTGCAGGAACACTCCAAGGCGTCCGGGTCTGTGTGCTGCAAGTGGCGCTTATATGCTAATAATTCCCTTGCCACCAGGGTCACCACCAGGAGACCTGACAACAACTTCCAGGCGTGCGCCTTCCGCAATCTGTAACCAGCCGGCCATATGTCTCTGAACAACATAAACCGCGGCCAGGAACACGAACGAAGACTAGTTTTGTGTGGGATGGGTAGCCGGTAGCGAAAGAATAGCGTGTAGAGGCTTTCATGAAACCAGAGGTATATGGAGAGAGGTGGTGGTACGTTGTGTTGCAGGGAACTGTGGTGAGTGCGGCAGCAGACAAACACCGTCGTAGCACCTGCCAGAATGCCGACGCTCGCCACTAGAATCCACTGCCACTGGTGCTTGCTAATTTCCCGAGACGTCATGAATCACAAATTCTTTACCCTGGCATGGGGCGGTGATGTGTTCTGGCTGGTGAGTTGGTGCGAGCGAAGCAGCCTGCGTGAAGCCAACTCAAACCAGAACACAAATATCACCACGCTGCTGTTTGTTTTCTTAAGACATTTCCTTCCCTGCTTTAGTCATGAAATATAGGTCATGAGAAACACCGCTGTGCTATATTCTTTTTCACGGGTGGAGAACACTTTGGCGCTGGTCAAGTACAGTTGGCTACGTTACCACAGCACACAGTTTGTCTTTGATATGTCTGGTCCTTGTTTTTGTTTAATTGAAATTAAGGTATTAAGTATTGTTGATTTATCCTACCAAACTATGCAGTTCCACATATGGCACGGGTTTGAAGGTAATAATAGTTTGGGTTCTATATAAATAAAACAACATTTGACAACAAAGCTGTGCGGCGTTGTCCTTCAGGTAGAGGAGTAGCCTGGCGTGGTGGGTGCTTATCGGTATGGTCAGGTCACTCAGGTCAGAGAGGCCACTCATCGGTCACTCCCTTACTATATAAACGCGCCGTGACTTTTACCTCTAAGGTGGTGTGGAAAAAAAAGTCGAAACGTGAACAAATAAAATAAAATAAATCCTGACACAAAATCACAATACTCAGAGAGAGAGAGAGAGAGAGAGAGAGAGAGAGAGAGAGAGAGAGAGAGAGAGAGAGAGAGAGAGAGAGAGAGAGAGATATAGATATATAT